>OX104121.1:51826545-52262241 GCA_944474755.1 Limnoperna fortunei
TTGAATTTGCCATTCATCAAACAAATCGATATTCAACCATTCTTGAAAGTGGCAGACAAACTGAAAATAATCAATTGTACACAAGACTCTACCAGCTCCATTATTTGATTTCATCTTCAAGTTGGGTAAACACTCTCTGAATGAAAGATTTCTTAAGTTTCTCATGGGTATATTTACAATACAACTGAAGACTTTCGTTTCCACATGTTTCCTCATTGCAGCACTTGTCATTTGTCTAAACTTCAAAAACTTCTCAAAAACTTGAAGGCCAAATTGGAATCGAACTTTGCAGCCATGTTCATTATGTGGTCATCTATCAGTTTTATGTTTATTAGCTATACTCAGAAATGTAAACATGGCTTCTAGCACCAAGAATGCATTCCGATTTGGTTGAAGTAACTAAATGTATAGTCAAAAACTCTGCTGTAGGTCAAATTATCTTGTATAAATGATCCTTGAATGGTCCTCTGACATGTACTATATATGTTTTGGGTTGAGATTTGAAATCCAATATGGCTACCATATTGGGACAGAGATAGCATAAGTATTGGCAGGTTTTCTTACAGCTTCCTTGATCTGTCTGCCGTTATTTCCCACTTCTACAGTTTGATGTTTGAATTCAGTGTTTGTTAACTTAATTTACAAATAATGTTGTTTGACCAATTGTTAATCAAGTCAAAATCAGTCAGTCTATGAACAACTTTTTGGAACCAGACTTTTGGTATAGTGTAGATTCCGACTTTTAAGCAGTGTAGATCAATCTATCCTTTTTTGGTTTTAAAAATACAGTTTTTTGTAATAAAGATTACATCATGGTGGTAGTTCCTGATAAATTTGAAGACAGATGGTAAAATTTGCTGAGCTTAAAAAATCTGTTGATATTATGTTCATGTACATTGTAGGATTCTACATTTGATTCTATTTTGATGTAATTATGTAATTCTTTAGTTAAATTTACAGGTGTTAAATCTATTTTTAGCATGCGATTGTTGGTTAAAGGCAATGTTTTATAGGATATGTTAATTTAACATGTACAGGAAACTGTTTACTTGGTGTTTTAACATGTAATGGAAATTGACTGTACATGGTCAATTTGTGTTGTAATGTTGGTGATGGTTAATGTTGGTTAACACCTCGTAGCTACCCCCGTTATAAATTATAGGTCCAAGTATTATACTTTTTATCTGTGAAATTCTTCTAAAATAAGGAAATATGAAAAAAGAAATGTTTTAGAAAATTTTTTAAAATATATTGTCATTCCCTTTGAGGGGAAACCTGGGTTACTGAAATATGATGACCTTACCAGAAACAGCATGATACTGAAAATATCATGCTGCTACATAAAGAGAGATCAATGAGTTTCCTTGAAATTTTCCTGTGTAATGCTAACTGCATTATTGCTAGTTTCGTATGTGGTGTAGATACATTTTGTACTGAATGTACATTGTATGTACCAGTTGATGACACAGCGAGATAAAGTGTAGGACGATTTTTTTCATTTGTTTGTTCATTTATAATTAAAACTTCCTGGAATGTTGTAAACATTTAAATTTTTTTATAGTAATTGTTAATGTTTGTTTTTGTTTTAATTAGAATACATGTACCAGAAGAAGTTGAAATTGGCTGTTGGCTATAGTCACTATAGCTTTGGGTTTTTGGACATTATTCCAAGTTTTAGCAATCCTATTGACTTGAAATTTCAAAAGAAGCTCAAGATAGATAAAATACTGTAAACCCCCATACTTATTTTTGCTATTTTCACAATCCAATAAAATCCATGTAAAATAGTAGCAGCGAAAGTGAACATATTATATTATACCTTAAAGGATCGGATTATAACCGGGATAATATGTACCTGCAAATTAGTAAATGTGGCATACTCTGTGAAAATGAGTAGCCTTAAAAATAAATACCGGGTACTCTTACTCGTTATGGTTTCTAAAGTTATTCTTACTGAGAGCAAAACAAAAAATGTATTTAAAAACAAAATGTTAATGATGGTCATTATCATTACTTTTTTTTCATATGTATTTTGTGTCAGCCAGGCACACAGCTTTAGGTTTTCAGTTTATAGTAAACACACGATAGTACCAAACTTGTTCAATTGACTAGTTCTGTTTGAAAAACAAGATTTGTTCAAAACATGAGTTACTCTGTGCATCTGATGCATTAAGTTGAAGGAAAAGATCAAAACAAAAAGTCCCCTGTTATATAGACTTCAGCATAACATATCTAAGACAAGGAGAAAACTCAATAGACAGGGGATTAGATTTGCATTATAGAGCAGGTTGGACTATAACTGCCTTCAGTAGACAGGGGATGAGAACTGTCATGTGGGGCAGATCTGACTGTATCTGCCCTCAATAGACAGGGGATGAGAACTGCCATGTGGAGCAGATCTGACTGTATCTGCCCTCAATAGACAGGGGATGAGAACTGCGATGTGGAGCAAATTTGATTGTAACTGCCCTCAATAGACAGGGATGAGAACTGTCATGTGGGCAGATCTGACTGTATCTTCCCTCAATAGACAGGGGATGAGAAATGCCATGTGTAGCAGATCTGACTGTAACTGCCCTCAATAGACAGGGGATGAGAACTGCCATGTAGAGCAGATCTGACTGTATCTGCCCTCAATAGACAGGGGATGAGAACTGCCATGTGGAGCAGATCTGACTGTATCTGCCCTCAATAGACAGGGGATGAGAACTGCCATGTGGAGCAGATCTGACTGTATCTGCCCTCAATAGACAGGGGATGAGAACTGCCATGTAGAGCAGATCTGACTGTAACTGCCCTCAATAGACATGGGATGAGAACTGCCATGTGGAGCAGATCTGACTGTAACTGCACTCAATAGACAGGGATGAGAAATGCCATGTAGATAAGATCTGACTGTATCTGCCCTCAATAGACAGGGGATGAGAACTGCGATGTGGAGCAGATTTGATTGTAACTGCCCTCAATAGACAGGGATGAGAACTGTCATGTGGGCAGATCTGACTGTATCTTCCCTCAATAGACAAGGGATGAGAACTGCCGTGTGTAGCAGATCTGACTGTAACTGCCCTCAATAGACAGGGGATGAGAACTGCCGTGTGGAGCAGATCTGACTGTAACTGCCCTCAATAGACATGGGATGAGAACTGCGATGTGGAGCAGATTTGATTGTAACTGCCCTCAATAGACAGGGATGAGAACTGTCATGTGGGCAGATCTGACTGTATCTTCCCTCAATAGACAAGGGATGAGAACTGCCGTGTGTAGCAGATCTGACTGTAACTGCCCTCAATAGACAGGGGATGAGATCTGCCATGTAGAGCAAATCTGACTATATCTGCCCTCAATAGACAGGGGATGAGAACTGCCGTGTGGAGCAGATCTGACTGTATCTGCCCTCAATAGACAGGGGATGAGAACTGCCATGTGGAGCAGATCTGACTGTATCTGCCCTCAATAGACAGGGGATGAGAACTGCAGTGTAGAGCAGATTAACTGCCCTCAATAGACAGGGGATGAGAACTGCCATGTAGAGCAGATCTGACTGTAACTGCCCTCAATAGACAGGGGATGAGAACTGCCATGTAGAGCAGATCTGACTATATCTGCCCTCAATAGACAGGGGATGAGAACTGCCGTGTGGAGCAGATCTGACTGTATCTGCCCTCAATAGACAGGGGATGAGAACTGCCATGTAGAGCAGATCTGACTGTAACTGCCCTCAATAGACAGGGGATGAGATCTGCCATGTAGAGCAAATCTGACTATATCTGCCCTCAATAGACAGGGGATGAGAACTGCCGTGTGGAGCAGATCTGACTGTATCTGCCCTCAATAGACAGGGGATGAGAACTGCCATGTGGAGCAGATCTGACTGTATCTGCCCTCAATAGACAGGGGATGAGAACTGCAGTGTAGAGCAGATTAACTGCCCTCAATAGACAGGGGATGAGAACTGCCATGTAGAGCAGATCTGACTGTAACTGCCCTCAATAGACAGGGGATGAGAACTGCCATGTAGAGCAGATCTGACTGTATCTTCCCTCAATGGACAGGGATGAGAACTGCCATGTGGAGCAGATTTGACTGTAACTGCCCTCAATAGACAGGGGATGAGAACTGCCATGTAGAGCAGATCTGACTGTAACTCCCCTCAATAGACAGGAGATGAGAACTGCCATGTGGAGCAGATCGGACTATAACTGCCCTCAATAGACAAGGGATGAGAACTGCCATGTAGAGCAGATCTGACTGTAACTGCCCTCAATAGACAGGGGATGGGAACTGCCATGTGGAGCAGATCTGACTGTATCTGCCCTCAATAGACAGGGGATGAGAACTGCCGTGTGGAGCAGATCTGACTGTAACTTCTCTCAATAGACAGGGGATGAGAACTGCAGTGTAGAGCAGATCTGACTGTAACTGCCCTCAATAGACAGGGGATGAGAACTGCATTGTGGAGCAGATCTGACTGTATCAGCCCTCAATAGACATGGGATGAGAACTGCCATGTAGAGAAAATCTGACTGTATCTGCCCTCAATAGACAGGGGATGAGAACTGCCATGTGGAGCAGATCTGACTGTATCTGCCCTCAATAGACAGGGGATGAGAACTGCCATGTGGAGCAGATCTGACTGTATCTTCCCTCAATAGACAGGGATGAGAACTGCCATGTGGAGCAGATTTGACTGTAACTGCCCTCAATAGACAGGGGATGAGAACTGCAGTGTAGAGCAGATCTGACTGTAACTGCCCTCAATAGACAGGGGATGAGAACTGCCATGTAGAGCAGATCTGACTGTAACTGCTGAAATAGACAGTGATTTGATCTGCCGTGTAGAGCAGATCTGACTGTAACTGCCCTCAATAGACAGGGGATGAGAACTGCCATGTAGAGCAGATCTTACTGTAACTGCCCTCAATAGACAGGGGATGAGAACTGCCATGTGGAGCAGATCTGACTGTATCTGCCCTCAATAGACAGGGGATGAGAACTGCAGTGTAGAGCAGATCTGACTGTAACTGCCCTCAATAGACAGGGGATGAGAACTGCCATGTAGAGCAGATCTGACTGTAACTGCACTCAATAGACAGGGGATGAGAACTGCAGTGTAGAGCAGATCTGACTGTAACTCCCCTCAATAGACATGGGATGAGAACTGCCATGTGGAGCAGATCTGAATGTAACTGCTGAAATAGACAGTGATTTGATCTGCCGTGTAGAGCAGATCTGACTGTAACTGCCCTCAATAGACAGGGGATGAGAACTGCCATGTAGAGCAGATCTTACTGTAACTGCCCTCAATAGACAGGGGATGAGAACTGCCATGTGTAGCAGATCTGATTGCCACTGCCCTCAATAGACAAGGGATGAGAACTGCCATGTGGAGCAGATCTGATTGCAACTGCCCTCAATAGACAGTGATTTGATCTGCCGTGTAGAGCAGATCTGACTGTGCCCTCTAAGACAGTTGATCTGCCATTTAGAGCAGGTTTGACTGTAACTCCTTTCAATAGACATGGGATTAGATCTGTGCAGAGCTGATCCAACTGTAACTGCCCAGAATAGACAGGTGATCTGCGGTTTAAAGCAGATTTGATTGCAAAACTTTGTACTTGTGTTCACTACATTTTTTAATTACACTACAAAATGCATAATTCAGAAAGTGCATTTCCACATGTACCAGGAAATAATCCTATCATTAATCTTGAGTGTTTTGTTCCGAAGTGGTGGTGCTAACAACAAAATGACACCCACTTCTGATGACAGTAAATAAATCATTGTAAGACAGCTTATAGTACAGAAATGTTGGTGAATGGTAACTCAGACAGCAAAATAAAATTCAGAATTGTAGTAAGTCAAGGTACCTACATCATTATTATACTTTATACTGCTGCCACAAGTACAGTTGGTTTTTATTGGGTTGGAGTTGCTCTCTGTGTTTTATGTTTTATGTTTTTGGTTTTTGCGTTGTGTTTGTCTATATCCAGATTTGTAACTGTCCCTTGGCTTTTGGCAAATGTTGTTCGGTCAGTTTTCTTTGCTATTTTTTTTCTTTTATCTCCCCTCCCCCCACGCCAGCTCCACCCTCCCCACACAAAAAAATCTTTAAACAAAATGTTGAACAGAATTAGTTTCAGTGTGATAATAGTACATGTTTAACAATTTCTACAATTCAGAATGCATACATAATGTGTTTTTCATTGTACAGTATAGGTATGTTGTTTGATCATTTAAATTGAACCCTCAAAACATACTTAAAATAAATGTTGTTCAGATTTTTACCCCTAAAATTATTTGGTTTTTCAACATGCACTTAAAAAATCATAATTTCCTGTTGTAAAACCTAGGAAAAATTACAGCTTGCCATCTATTAGCTATAGCATATTATATTAGTTTGCCTCAACAATATTGCATTTTGTCCTGTCAACTACACTGGTGTTATACTGATGATAGTAACGTACGTTACTACCATCCCAAGATGGCAGATGAAAAAACTGATAAGATCGTATTTTGTTATTATTTTCGTTTCTTTCGCATTTGAACCATCATTTTATTGGTAAGATTGAACATGCACTTCTGAAGAATATGAGTATTTAGTTTTTTGTGTTTTACAATACTCGTATAGACAGATATTCGACCATGAAAATTTGGCAATGATGATAGTAACGACATTATTAAAATTACCACGGACGGTAGTAACGGGGGAGAGAGATGGTAGTAACGATAATTTTTTTTCCTGCCTGATTGAGTACACTATTTTGACCTCGTATAAATGGTGTGAAATTTATTACAATGAAAAATAATTAAGACTTTTATCTAGTGATGTAATAAAATTGGTTCACCTTCATTCAGCAAATCGATTTTGTTTGTTTGTTTGAATGGTGTTTTAACGCCACTTTCAGCAATTTTTCAGCTAAATGATGGCATCTAGTTTTTATTGGGGGAGGAAGCCGGAGTACCCGGAGAGAACCTCCGACCTGCGGTAGCAGCAAACGATGGTGAAAGGCAAATAAAATTAGGCAATTAGGCATGGCATTACCATTTGGTATGTTATTAAAACCTTAATACTTCGACAAAAACTATTGGGTGATTTGACATTTGCTTTACTCTAGTGGGCAGTATCTCAGCTATGTTTAGACTGTGACGAGAACAAATAATCACGCAAAAAGGGTAGGACATAGGAATTTGACTTAGGCAACAAATAAATTCCTAGATTCTTTATTTTTTTAATTTGAAGCAGCCGGGTGCAAAAAGTTGTACTAAACATATATGAAAATAAAGAATTTATAACTACAAAATAGCGGGCGAACAGAGTTCTAGGAATTTGTTTTATTGTGGCCTGAAGTTAATACGTTGTTATTGTTTGTTTTTATCTTCGTTTGTTATTATTATTAACACGGTACTCCATACATGAAACCAATTAAATGAGAATCTACTTTATTAAAAAAAAATAATTTACCAGCTTATCTTATATTGGTCCAAAATTAGGCATTTATTCCAGGATTTTCGGTCATTCTTGGTTGGGTGGTTCCTGCAATAATCTCTGTTTGAATTCAAAAAGCAGTATTTTCTGTAAAACACACCTTACCAGGTTGTTTAAAGTAAATATAAGTTACGAGAAAATTCCTGAAATTCAGGGCCAAAATTAGTGCAGTAAATGCTAGTTGTTTTAAGTACATTGGTTTGGCGGCCAGAAACAAGATGTAACGTTGGGTTATTTCTGAAATGATGTAATAGTGTATGTGACAATATGTTATCAGCAGAAGATTCTACTGGGCCCGGTTTCATAAAACATCTCAAATTTGAGGATTTCCTCAACTCAAAAATTGACCAATCAGATTGCTTGAAAATTCTAATTTGAGGAAAAACTCGGATATTTGAGGAAAATCTCAATTTGAGAAGTTTTATGAAACCGAGGCCAGTACATTTAACCACCTTTAAAAAAATTATCAATATTTAAGAATTTGGGGAAGTATTTTTTCTGTTTATAAATAAATCACGACCACCTGGTGCACATTGAATAACCGCGTATTCATGGTATTGGTTGTTTTACAGTGAACGCCATAGGATATTATTTTGCTATTTTCATACACAGATAGAATATTACGGATATTCCTTTAAGTAAAACATCAATTGTTGTTCGGTTCATTGTTATCAATTAACGCAATATTTGAATAAACTTACCTGTAAATCTCCAATAATAATGCGTGATTTTTCTAAATTAACGCGTAATTCATATTTAAAGTAATATATCGGGTAATTTTTTATTTGTTACCTGTAATTTTTTATTTATGATGCGTAATTTATGAGCCAATAAAACAGCCTGTTATAACACCACCACCGCCAAACACTGTAGTGCCTAGGGTGTTGTTCTGGCTGTAAGCAGTGCCTTGTTGTCTCAGTGACAGAAATTAACGGTCGCCCACTCGCCCACGGCGACTAAATTGTCAGCTGGGCGATTAAAATCTTGTTTCAAAGGAGCCCAGCTGGCGACTAAATTCTCAATGAGGACCTGGGCGAGAGAAACTTGTTGATAAGGGGGCCAAACCTCTCTGACGAAGCTTTTTTTAAATAATAAAGCATTTTATTAACGTACATGTTTACCGGAAACAAAAGTTACTTAAACTGATCCCGAATTTCGAAACCCAGTCGCGAAACGCGGAATATTTCGTGTTTTTTCCGTAACAGATCGTAACTACAATCATTTTCTGTTTTCCGATATGCAATCGAGGTAGAGAATGAGATTCAGGTGTTAGATGAGGAGAGTGAGAAGGGTGAGACAAGTAGTGAAAGAGAAAAGGAGGACTATGTAAATAAGTTATTAGATGAAATGGAGAGAATTAAAAATAAACTGGGGCATGATGATGATGAGGAAGGGGAAACAGATTCTCAATCTGAGGTAGAAAACGAACTGAATGAGGATTGTGTATATAAAAAACTTTTGTAAAAATAAAGATGTACTTAAAAATTTATTAAATTTTTGAGGGTGCGTGCCTTTTACACGAATTGTTCATTCTCAATGGTGACACCTGGGCTACTACATTTTGATCTGGGCTCCTAAATTTTAAATGTAGGGGCCCAGGTGGCTACTGGCTAAAAAAGTTAAGTTCTGTCCCTGTTGTCTCCAAACGTACATACGCCCATCAATATGACGAAGAAGGAATCTGCTTTCGTCGGTCCAGTGTACTCGTCGCCAGCTTCGAACATTCCAATGGTGGAGATATCATGCCCACTCTAAAAGTGCTTGGCGATGTCTCTGTGTCAACAGTGGACATTTCAAGGGACGACGAGCTCTCAACCTTGCATTGTTTAGGAGCCTGTTAACTGTTCAAACGGCGACTCTGGTTGCAATCGTCACGAAGATATCTTGCAGTGGCAAACGGTTGGCGTTTGGCTACACGAACTACACGAACGAGTGCTCTATCCTCCCTTTCAGATGTTTTTAGTGGTCGACCTGACCTAGGACGTTCCTGGATAGTTCAATTATCTCGATGACGTTTCAGTAGCCGGGATACAATACTAAAGTGAATGCCAAAGTTTTGTGCTATCTGAAGCATGCTCTGTCCACTATTACGCATTCCGACGATCTGCCACTTCTCAGCTTCACTAAATTTCCGTCTAGGCATTGTAAAAATGTAAAGATGAAGTCGAAAAAGACCAGGAGATGAACACTAAATCTTTAAGGAAAACAAGGCTTTAGGCGTGCTCGACTACTGTATGACAAACTGGTTTTGCTATTTAAAGATTTACCTGAGGAGTTAATTAAAGGAACTTTCCTGTGCTCGAATGATGGCTTTAGTACATAAATAACTCAAAGTTAATATTCATCCAGATTTTTGAAATTATAAAAAAAAATTGTAGTTGTTGCTTAACTTATGGCGGGGTGTATATATTAACAAGTTCACTCCGTTTACATCACTAAATAAAGTAAAAATCGCCGAAATTCGAGTGGTAGCCGTACGATTTTGTTTTCTTTCCTGTAAAAGTCCTTAAGCCATCGTCTTATGTATCTGATTCGCTAATTCTGAAACAATAATCAACTGTTTCTTGAATCCGTTGCAGAAAACTAGTATCCATGTAAATGCCTACATGCAGTCAAGGGCCTCGGTGGCCGAGTGGTTATGGTAGTTTGTCTACTATTGATCACGTGTCTGTCAACACTGAGGTTGCGGGTTCGAGTCTCACTGCGGGCAGGATGTACTCGACTCCAATCTTAATTTACAAGGATTGCCAGTTTTCCTACCGAAGATCGGGGGTTCTCTCCGGGTACTCCGGCTTCCTCCCCTAATAAAAACTGGACTCTATGATATAGTTGAAAAATTGCTGAAAGTGGCGTTAAACATTATTCAAACAAAATTAACAAATACATGCAGTCATCTTTGAAGATTTCGTTGTTTGTACCATCAACCACATACAGATTCAGTTTACAGTCGTACGAAAAGCCCGATCCCCATCAATGACAGGGCAGAAATATCGAAATGACGTCATTAAAACTATTATTGGGCCACATTTTGACAATCTTGCACTTGGTAACAGACCCATCTTTATGGATGACAACGCAAGACCTCACCGAGCTGCAATTGTACGTGATGTTATCGAAAGGAAGCTATTGGGCATCTTCCATGGCCATCCATGTCACCTGATACGAATCCAATTGAACATTTGTGGGATATCATTGTCCGTAAAATCAATAACAGAGCACCTGCTTGTCAAAATGTCTAAGAACTACGTGTTGCCATTTAAAATGAATGGCAGAATTTACCACATGCTACACTTTGTCGTTAAGTCAACATCATGAGGAGGAGAGTTAATGAACTGTACCGGAAGCGTGGTGGTTACACGACTTACTGAGTATTTTTTGCATTTAACATATTCTTTCACTGAAAGTTGACCTGTGATGATGTGTTTAAGTTCATGAAATTGAAGTATGCAATCAAACTTATTTTTTGACTAATGAAAGTTATATTTGCCCTGTTTTTTTTATATCTTTGCCGAAATTCGTGGTCATACGTTATCGCAATGTTTTACGATTTTGTGACATTTTGTAATTTACCATTTTGCTACCTTTGAATGATACTAGTCCTTAAGCCGTCACATTGTGTGTCTGCAACAATAATCAAAGGTTTCTTAAACATGTTGAATCCGTTGCAGAAATCTATCTCTGTCTCCATGAAAATGCCTACTTTGAAGATTTCATGGTTTGTAACAGCCTGTTTCATTGGCCCATAAAATTACGCGTAATACATAAAAAAAATTAAATAAAAATTACGCATATATTACTGTATTAACGCGTAAGTATGATTCACGCGTTAATTTTGAAAACTCACGCGTTATTATCAGAGATTTCCGTGTAAGTTTATACAAATAACGCGTTAATTGATAACAATGACGCGTGACTTTTTAGTTTTTACGTGTAAATTTATTTTACGCGTAATTATATCGCGCCAATGACAGGAATGACCATTGATAGTAAAACGTTAACCTGTTATTGTGTGAGAAAATGTTAAGAAATACTGACATCATATGATGATTATATATAGGAACTTCTCGTTACTATCATCACATGAGGTGCAAAGTCGGACGTTACTATCATTAATCACTGACGTTACTATCATCATTGACAATTTTTTCTAGTCGAATATCTGGCAATAGGAGCATTGTACAACACAAAATACTTAATACTAATATTCTTCAGAAGGGTAGGCTCAATTTTACAAATAAAATGGTGGTTAAAACGCGAAAGAATCGAACATAAAGACAAAAAAAGATCTTAGCAGTTTTTTCATCTGCCATCTTGGGATGGTAGTAACGTACGTTACTATCATCAGTTTAACACCAGTGAACTAGGAGGAAGTGAACTTCAGGGAAGATGTTTTATCTTACCATCTTATATGAACACACAAAGAATGCTTCACTGATATAGGGCATATTTGAAACATGATAACCTCAGTTTCTTGTAAAAAAAATCTTGATAAACCTGCTGGGTAATCAGATGCTCCTGTGTGTTTTGTGATGAGGGAGCATTTATTGATTTTAATCTCTACATCTGTTACATGCACCCTTGAACCCTGTAGGTTGCGACCTTTTATCGTTGATTCGCCACTCAAGGATCCAGCAAATAAGGTTTTTACAGATATAGATCATGAAAAACTCAAAATATTTCATGTTGAGCATTATTCATAGTTGACCATGATTTTAGCATATTTTTTGTTGTCTGATATGTTTACATTAGAAAGATTATACATTGTTCATTTAAAAAAGGTTCTGTATGGTCAACATAGCTAATAGAAGTTGGCCATCAATCTAAGCAGAAATCTGCTATAAATCTACATTATTATCCTACCATTTTCAGTTGACTATAATTGTATTACTGAAAACAATTAAAGTTATTGATTTACACTGGTTATTACTTTGTTGACCTAAGGCAAAACAGTTCCCATGTCATCAGGGAATAGGGAGCCATTATTGTGAATTGGTGGTGATAATATACCACCTTGTTTTCTGAGTGAAAATATTTCTGGAGAAAAATCAATGTAGACTAATGGGTCAGTTATGAGGTTAATGAATTGTTTACTGAAATCCAAAGTGTATTTTTAGTTTATCTTTCCAAAATCTACTAAAGCAAAATGAACGATCCTAATTAAACTACAGTACATTAAGTTTTTGTGTCAAATTATGGTAGGTGCTGCTACCTGGAGCTCTGGATTTATATCTGGTTAAAGACTGTAAATTTGGTACTTGCAGGCTGATTCTTCTCTCAGCATTATCATGACAAAATGTTTTGGGTTTGTTTTAGTGAATTTGGGAAATAAAACTAGCATAACTAAAGGCAATCATTTTGTTTTTTGGTATTTTAAATTGCTGACTTCTGAATGCACTTATGCAGTATTAATTTTATACTGCCTCAAACATTGTTCCAAATTCCCCAACTTTTTAAAAGACTTTACCTGTCATAAACAATGCCAAAACAGATTACAATATACACAATATAAACTGTATCATGTAAACTCTAGGATAAATGGCCATTCATGTAGATGGTGAACAACTTATTATGTAACAATTGATAGACAAATATTGGCATCCAGTACTGCATCGATCTGCGCAATGTCTGTCTCTATTTCAAATCAGTTTTCATACTCACCAATCTGTGCACAAATTTAATTTGATGACTTGAACAGATCATCAGTATTTGACTGATTCAACCTGACTGGTCTGGTTCTTGTGAGTTTCTCACTAATTCAGTTTATTAAGGTAGTTTTTTTTTGTTTTTTTTTTTTAACTTCTAAATTTGATCTTCATTTAGGAAATTATTGAGTTTTAATGTGTGTGACTGTATATTTGTTAATATGAGGCCCCGGGGAAGATTAGTTGTAATACTAACTGGGTAACCCTCTTTAAATAAAGTCATTATTATTATTATTATTACACGACCCTCATGAGGGTACTTTTGCAATAAAGATTCTTTGTAATAAAAACTAATGTTAATGGAACAAGCTCTCATAACACTTAGGTTTTTTCTAACAAACATTGTATTGGTTCTGTCACGGGGGTTCTGTAAACAGTACATGCAGATATGTTCGCCTGTTAAAAGAAAGACTGCTGTACCAAGACACACTGGTACAACAGTTGGTGGACATGTATTGATAATGACAGGAATTATACAGGTCTCACATTTGGGAACTGTCTGTCATTCATTGGTCCTGCTTAAACTTTACCTGTCTCAGTCCAAGCACCATAAAACCATTTTAATTGGATGAAACTTGTATAAAAATATTCTCATGTAACATTTTCTTAATTACACCACAGTCCTAAGCCTTTAATTTTAGTGTGTATGTTTACTGCATTATTGATAAAATCCTAAAATATGATATAGAATATTAAATTTAAACATGATGTTAATTACGTAGTTTTGTCTTATTTGGGTTTTTCCTTGAACTGTGACAGTGTTATCTTCCATCTAGTTATATTATAGAGAAACCCTTCTTAAGAACTGTCTGATTTATACTGACAGTTCCTTATGTGTGTTTGCAACAACCCTGGCTTCAATGCTATGTAATAACTGTTAGCTTTCAATGTACTGTCTGTTCCATGGATCTCTAACAAGTCTGAAAATTAAATAAGACAGATGATGTGTTAAGTGTTTCCGTAATTACTGGCTGGTGTGTATTGTTTACATTCCAGAAGTATGTCAGAGAATAATTTGTTTGTAAACTGCTCATAGTTACATGTCTGCCCTACATTACATGTATCTATATACAACTGCTGGCACTGAAAAGATCCTTTGCCTGTGTGTTATACATGTACATATCAGAACAGATCCACAAAACTACTTCAAACTATTCATGAATACTGTAGACCTCCTCTCACCTTAAGCCATGGATCTCAATGGCTACTTAACTTAAAATGTGCATTTTGTTAGTGACCAATATATATCTACCAGATGCAACCCCTTTATGAGGCTTTATTGTAAGGTTTGACTGTAAGAGAGGGACTACTGTAGTGTTATATGTTTGAACATTTCTTTTCTAAAAACTCTTCTTTTTGGAATATTTAAAATATTACATTTTCAGACTTGAAGCTTAAATCAATTGGTAGATCATTGATTAAATGAAACATAACAGCCAGGCTCACTGACATCCCTCTACTATGTCTACATAACAGTGGTGTTATTAGTTTGATTAAGAAAAGGCTGATTGGTCTGGCATTGCTCATTAGACTTTTTGTAAAATATTGTCTGGCCTATTTTATATTCATGACACCTTTAACAAATACATTTTCAGCTCACATAATGAAACTGTGTCTTCAGTGTGATTAGATTTCTTAGAATTGACAAGTATTGTCTTCAGTAAAAAATATCTCGGTGCACAAATAGTCTTTGTCAATCTAACTAGGAGCTCTGTATACAAAATTAAATATATACATAATTGCATGTACTTAATACTTTCAATCAATACTAAATGAAATGTTGAATTAGAAGTCAAGCTGTTAGGTATCAGTGGAACGGGAGTTTCCTGACTGAATGACGTGTGTTAATTAATAAAGGCCAATCTAGTATGTAGTACTTAACTAGTACTGGTATTGTATTCCATCCTTAGATTTAGTTCAAACATATTTTATTCAAGAAAGTGAAATGGATCAGACAGCAGGGATAGCCTATATAAATCCTCTGCATCCTCTCAAGCTTATATTTAATTCCCACATAGCTAAAGCATGATTTACACAGTAAAATGCACCAACATTTGAAAAGGACTTTACAGTTTTGAACTATTATGAAATTTGATTGGTCCCTCTAAGTGTCTTTACCCCTATATTGATGGAGTATTGTATTCAACTTTAAGTACTTCTTTGCACATTTTGCTTGATAGGTCAAAGAAATTTGCGGAATAAAACCCAACGATAACTACTACTTATACAATTTTTAAACATATAACTATAAAAACAGTGTAAATAGTGTACTATTAATTTCATGTTTGATCACAAAAATGACAATTTAGCATCTTCGGCAGAAAAAAAAACAAAAACAAAAACAAATACATTGTGGTCATTTCTGTCAGCAAGTAACATGTTTTGAAAACTGTTAATATTTTGACTGAATAAATGTTGTAGAGATAATTTAGGAACATTAAACTTTTAAAGGGAAATTACCTAAGTTTCTTGTTCATAATGGCTTCTGTAATGGTAGATACCTCTGACATACAACCCTGCATACAATACAGACTAAGGCGTAATACTAGCTTTATTGTAGTGTGATATTTAATTTGGTTTTTTTCACTTTGCAGGCTAAATTACTATGTCATCGTACTTATGTTTTTATATTTATTTGCAGATTAAAAAATTTGAAAAACTAGAGACAGATGAAGAAAGAATAAAATTAGGAAAAGAAATTTATGACCAATTTATAATGAAAGAACTTTTATCTCAATCACATGCAAGTATAGATAGAATATGTAGTAAGACCAGTTATAATGATATTTGTCTCTATGAATACTATGGTAGAATCATACTTCTGAAGTCTTTTTTAGAATCAACCAGTTGTCCTGCTGAAGGTCAGAGGTTTTCATCTGGTAACCAGTTGTCCTGCTGAAGGTCAGAGGTTTTCATCAGGTAACCAGTTGTCCTGCTGAAGGTCAGAGGTTTTCATCAGGTAACCAGTTGTCCTGCTGAAGGTCAGAGGTTTTCATCAGGTAACCAGTTGTCCTGCTGAAGGTCAGAGGTTTTCATCAGGTAACCAGTTGTCCTGCTGAAGGTCAGAGGTTTTTATCAGGTAACCAGTTGTCCTGCTGAAGGTCAGAGGTTTTCATCAGGTAACCAGTTGTCCTGCTGAAGGTCAGAGGTTTTCAACAGATACTCTGGCTTCTCCTCTAACTTTTATAGCTAAAAACAACATTTATATAAACAAAGAAGCATAATAATTAAGACTAACCAGTTGAGACTGCAGTTGGAATAGAACTCTTTTCAAACTTTGATTAGAGTTAAAATCCTGAGGTTAGGTGAGACTCATGTTTTATAATGTGAGAGGTAGATGGTATAATCACATAATGTCTTCCATCGAATGTTCACAAATTTTTGCACTGTCAGTGTTAAAAAAAAAGAAGAAGCAAAGAAGCAGAGACTATATAGTATATGACTGCAAAAAACAATAATTTAGGTTTTAATCTGTTTTTTTATTTTTTTTTTATTTTTGTGTGTTTATATGAACATTTTAATGCTTTTTGACCTTCATTGTTACTGCTGTCCCTTGTTTTAAAATTGTCTGTCATTGTTTATCCTTTATATATCACTGGAGTTATTTCACCTGGTCTGTTTATTGATCCTCCCATATTTCAATTTACATGTACCAAACTGAAAAAAAATCCTCTAAGAAATCCATAATAAACTCTTGGTTTAATGCTTCCCAACAGACCAACTCATCCATGCCCCAAATTCTTGTATAATCTTGCTACCCTCTTCTCAAATTGTAGGTCAGGATAGACATTTTTTATAATCACTCCAAGGTTTTTGGGTGCTGTTATTATCATGTATTGGCTTTAACAAATTACAGTGTTTGTTAATTGCTTCACAACAGCGTACAAGTTTGTTTTTACTGTAGCCAAATCATAAATCAGTGAAATAGACCCTTCAGCAGACATTCCTCTAGTGTATCATTTAGTATTGTATGATTTCAAGCATAACATTTTACTGGCATCATGTAGAGAAAGAAGGTCTTTAGGTATATTGTCAGTCTAATGGTAGATTAATTTTTTTTTTGTTTTGAAAAGATCATAACAGCAACTGATCTGAAGCTTTCATCTCAATTTTAGGTTATAGTCAAGGGGGAGGTTAACAGAACAGCAATAACAATGTTGTTCCTTTGTACTGGTGCATTTTTCATTTTTTTTGTTGGCACTGGTTCATTTATTACATTTTAATATTTCACATGACTATTTTACCTTGTTGTTGTTACACAAAGGTTTTCTAATACCACCACCAGAATTTTGTGGGTATAACTATGACCTGTAAATTGTCATCTATATTATTTGTTAATAAAATAGAAATTTAGTTAGAGTATTAATAGCACAAACATGATGTAAAAAACCTATAAACACAGCATATACAAGATAGTATAGATGATAATGGGTATGTAACCAGACAGAATGCTGCTGTTATCCAATGACAAAGAGTTCTTCAGTGCAGTATTATAGAGTCTTAAACACTGTTTAACAGATGTCTCTAGGTACAGTTGTAATTTCCTACATATAATAACTTAACCAGAAGCATTTCTAAGTTAATGTCACCATTACACTGCCTACAAATGCATAACAGTAGTCTTCTCCTATCTTTGTGGTTTTTAGTCAGAGTATAAATGGCCTGTTTCCACTATTTTAATCAGTAATTGATGTTCATATAAAACAGTAATCAGAATGAATAACTCTTATCATTTCGTCCTAATATTTCGCACTTATAGCAATGTTTGAACTATATCATGGCATCCAGTTTTTATTGTTGAGAAAACCTGAGTACCTAGAGAAGACCAGACTTTTTATGGAGAACTGGTTATCCTTGTCAATTAAGTTGGCATTGAGTACACCTTGCCTGCATTGAGTCTTGAACCTGCAACTTCAGTGATGACAAAAACGTGATTAATAGTAGACTACCGGGAAATCTTTAACTACTCGGTCAGCTAGGCCTCATGCTGTTGTGAGTATGAGTCAAACATTATAAGGGTATTCTTCAGAATTTACCAGGATTGCCAGGACTTTGTAACAGTATTCTTCTTAATTTACCAGGATTGCCAGGACTTTGTAACGATATTCTTCTGAATTTACCAGGATTTCCAGGGCTTTGTAATGGTATTCTTCTGAATTTACCTGGATTGCCAGGACTTTGTAACAGTATTCTACTGAATTTACCAGGATTTCCGAGGCTTTGTAATAGTATTCTTAATTTACCAGGATTGTCAGGACTTTGTAAGGGTATTCTTCTTTATTTACCAGGATTGCCAGGACTTTGTAACAGTATTCTTGTTAATTTACCAGGATTGCCAGGACTTTGTAACAGTATTCTTCTGAATTTACCAGGATTGCCAGGACTTTGTAACAGTATTCTTCTGAATTTACCAGGATTGCCAGGACTTTGTACAGTATTCTTCTGAATTTACCAGGATTTCCAGGGCTTTGTAATGGTATTCTTCTTTATTTACCAGGATTGCCAGGACTTTGTAACAGTATTCTTTTTAATTTACCAGGATTGCCAGGACTTTGTAACAGTATTCTTTCTTAATTTATCAGGATTGCCAGTTTTCCTGCTGAAGATCAAGAATTCCCACAAAATACTCTATCTTCCTGCCCTTAATTACTTAAAACTGGAACCATATATCAGAAAACTTTACAAAACAGGCTTAAAACTTGTACACCATTCTAACAAAATTGTAATTTAGATGTGTGTTATAACAGGAAAGCCATTATTATGTTAAATAAAATGGTGATTACTAAATAGTCATTTTACTTCTGGCAAGCTACTTCTGCTCTTTAGTGTGACACAGAAGTCCCAACAACCAGTCTTATACAGAAGTCCCAACAATCAGTTTTGACACAGAAGTCATAACAAACAGTCTGACACAGACATCCCAACAATCAGTTTTGACACAGAAGTCATAACAAACAGTCATACACAGACCAGACATCCCAACAACCAGTCTTACACAGAAGTCCCAACAACCAGTCTTATACAGAAGTCCCAACAATCAGTTTTGACACAGAAGTCATAACAAACAGTCTGACACAGACATCCCAACAACCAGTCTTACACTGAAGTCCCAACAACCAGTCTTATATAGAAGTCCCAACAATCAGTTTTGACACAGAAGTCATAACAAACAGTCATACACAGACCAGACATCCCAACAACCAGTCTTACACTGAAGTCCCAACAACCAGTCTTATATAGAAGTCCCAACAATCAGTTTTGACACAGAAGTCATAACAAACAGTCATACACAGACCAGACATCCCAACAACCAGTCTTACACTGAAGTCCCAACAACCAGTCTTATATAGAAGTCCCAACAATCAGTTTTGACACAGAAGTCATAACAAACAGTCATACACAGACCAGACATTCCAACAACCAGTCTTACACAGAAGTCCCAACAACCAGTCTTATACAGAAGTCCCAACAATCAGTTTTGACACAGAAGTCATAACAAACAGTCTGACACAGACCAGACATCCCAACAACCAGTCTTACACTGAAGTCCCAACAACCAGTCTTATATAGAAGTCCCAACAACCAGTCTTATACAGAAGTCCCAACAATCAGTTTTGACACAGAAGTCATAACAAACAGTCTGACACAGACATCCCAACAACCAGTCTTACACTGAAGTCCCAACAACCAGTCTTATACAGGCATAGAATTTAACTTTTTTACCCACAAGCAAATCTTTGCTTGTGGTCATTTTTTTCACAAGCAAAATTTGTAAGGTTGAGAATTTTTAGAAGCAAAAATTTTCGGAAGTAAATTAGTCTAAAATCTTTATATTTTTTTATAATTTTAAATTAGCAGTAACACCTCTAAACTATTTTAAACCGTTTTAAGCGAACTTGTCACAGAGACTTCAGCTTAAATAACCGGCTGTTCAGTCTCTGAAGTCCTTCTTATTTTGCTTGGACTGTCGTTTTCACTACTGCCGTTTATTCGTTTAAAATAATTTGAAATCATTGATGGTTACTACTGTAAACAACCGGCATGGCCGAGATTCTAAAAACTAATCTAACACATCTCCGTGATGGCGGAGCACCACCAACAGCGCTAGGTGGATGAAAAAGTCCGAGAGTTGTGAAAAGAAATAGAACTGGTTACCGGAACACATCCAGACAACAGACGGACACAGTTTAACTAAGTAAATAAACATTTCTCGGCCGTAAACACAGGCACTTGTTTCGTGAAAAAAAAATTCATATACTCTCTTATTTCCTGTGGCTGTAAACTAACAAAACTGGACAAATTATCTTAGACCTAAAATTTTGCCCTTTTCCTAATTTCCCAGACGCAATTAACATATTTCACACGCATTTTGCGTCTTAGCGTCCGTTAATTTCGAACACTGTTATATAGAAGTCCCAACAATCAGTTTTGACACAGAAGTCATAACAAACAGTCTTACACAGACCAGACATCCCAACAACCAGTCTTACACTGAAGTCCCAACAACCAGTCTTATATAGAAGTCCCAACAATCAGTTTTGACACAGAAGTCATAACAAACAGTCATACACAGACCAGACATCCCAACAACCAGTCTTACACTGAAGTCCCAACAACCAGTCTTATATAGAAGTCCCAACAATCAGTTTTGACACAGAAGTCATAACAAACAGTCATACACAGACCAGACATCCCAACAACCAGTCTTACACTGAAGTCCCAACAACCAGTCTTATATAGAAGTCCCAACAATCAGTTTTGACACAGAAGTCATAACAAACAGTCTGACACAGACCAGACATCCCAACAACCAGTCTTACACTGAAGTCCCAACAACCAGTCTTATATAGAAGTCCCAACAACCAGTCTTATACAGAAGTCCCAACAATCAGTTTTGACACAGAAGTCATAACAAACAGTCTGACACAGAAGTCATAACAAACAGTCTGACACAGACATCCCAACAACCAGTCTTACACTGAAGTCCCAACAACCAGTCTTATATAGAAGTCCCAACAATCAGTTTTGAAACAGAAGTCATAACAAACAGTCATACACAGACCAGACATCCCAACAACCAGTCTTACACTGAAGTCCCAACAACCAGTCTTATATAGAAGTCCCAACAATCAGTTTTGACACAGAAGTCATAACAAACAGTCATACACAGACCAGACATCCCAACAACCAGTCTTACACTGAAGTCCCAACAACCAGTCTTATATAGAAGTCCCAACAATCAGTTTTGACACAGAAGTCATAACAAACAATCATACACAGACCAGACATCCCAACAACCAGTCTTATATAGAAGTCCCAACAATCAGTTTTGACACAGAAGTCATAACAAACAGTCATACACAGACCAGACATCCCAACAACCAGTCTTACACTGAAGTCCCAACAACCAGTCTTATATAGAAGTCCCAACAATCAGTTTTGACACAGAAGTCATAACAAACAGTCATACACAGACCAGACATCCCAACAACCAGTCTTACACAGAAGTCCCAACAACCAGTCTTATACAGAAGTCCCAACAGTCTTAAAGACACATCACTTAAATCATATTTATAGAAGATATATGAAAATCTTTGTTCAAAGTTTTTACTTGGATAATTTATTAAAAAGTGAATTAATGTCCTAAAAAAGCAAATTAATGTGCTAAAAATAAAATAACTTCAAGGTCATTGTTTGTCAAGTGTCATGTTAGGCTATAAATAGTGTTACTAAAGAACATGTAGAAACATTTCCTATCCAGCTTGCGACAGAAAATTGATATAAAGTTTCTGTGTAAACATGAAGCTTATAAGTATAATAGATACTTAAGTACAAAAGAAGGATGTGCAAAAAATATTTTGACATTTAGACATGTATATCCTTCCTTTTACGGTGCATAAAGGTCATCTATAGATATTGCCATAAGTAGGGAGGTCATTATTACATCACATGTCATACCCAGAGTCTGACACAAAGGAATTGTTTTACTTTTAAAGTCTAGGGCACAATTGTTTTACTGCTGGTTTGTTCATCCTGGGTTGTGTTTCCTGTTTATTTATTGTTTGGATTGTGAGTCCTGACTGATGGATGACATACTGGGGTATAATGTTTACATACAGTCAGCTGACTGATGGATAACAACATACTAAGGTGTTCTGTTTACATACAGTCAGCTGACTGATGGATGACAACATACTGGCGTGTAATGTTTACATACAGTCAGCTGACTGATGGATAACAACATACTAAGGTATTCTGTTTACATACAGTCAGCTGACTGATGGATGACAACATACTGGCGTGTAATGTTTACATACAGTCAGCTGACTGATGGATAACAACATACTAAGGTATTCTGTTTACATACAGTCAGCTGACTGATGGGTGACAACATACTGGGGTGATATGTTTACATACAGTCAGCTGACTGATGGATGACAACATACTGGGTATAATGTTTACATACAGTCAGCTGACTGATGGATGACAACATACTGGGGTATTATGTTTACATACAGTCAGCTGACTGATGGATAACAACATACTGGGGTGATATGTTTACATACAGTAACCTGACTGATGGATGACAACATACTGGCGTGTAATGTTTACATACAGTCAGCTGACTGATGGATAACAACATACTAAGGTATTCTGTTTACATACAGTCAGCTGACTGATGGATGACAACATACTGGGGTGATATGTTTACATACAGTCAGCTGACTGATGGATGACAACATACTGGGGTGTTATGTTTATATACAGTCAGCTGACTGATGGATGACAACACACTGGGGTGTTATGTTTTCATACAGTCATCTAAATGACGGATGAAAAAATACTGGGGTGTTATGTTTACATACAGTCAGCTGACTGATGGATGACAACATACTGGGGTGTTTTGTTTATATACAGTCAGCTGACTGATGGATGACAACACACAGGGGTGTTATGTTTTCATACAGTCATCTAAATGACGGATGAAAAAATACTGGGGTGTTATGTTTACATACAGTCAGCTGACTGATGGATGACAACATACTGGGGTGTTATGTTTACATACAGTCAGCTTACTGATGGATGACAACATACTGGGGTGTTATGTTTACATATAGTCAGCTGACTGATGGATGACAACATACTGGGGTGCTATGTTTACA
Source organism: Limnoperna fortunei (assembly GCA_944474755.1). Classification (NCBI taxonomy): domain Eukaryota; kingdom Metazoa; phylum Mollusca; class Bivalvia; order Mytilida; family Modiolidae; genus Limnoperna; species Limnoperna fortunei. The sequence goes on from OX104121.1 coordinate 51,849,900, forward strand.
TACAGTCATCTAAATGATGGATGAAAAAATACTGGGGTGTTATGTTTACATACAGTCAGCTGACTGATGGATGACAACTTACTGGGGTGTTATGTTTACATACAGTCAGCTGACTGATGGATGACAACATACTGGGGTGTTATGTTTACATACAGTCAGCTGACTGATGGTTGACAACATACTGGGGTGTTATGTTTATATACAGTCAGCTGACTGATGGATGACAACATACTGGGTATTATGTTTACATACAGTCAGCTGACTGATGGATGACAACATACTGGGTATTATGTTTACATACAGTCAGCTGACTGATGGATGACAACATACTGGGGTGATACATGTATGTTTACATACAGTCAGCTGACTGATGGATGACAACATACTGGGGTATTATGTTTACATACAGTCATCTAAATGACGGATGAAAAAATACTGGAGTGTTATGTTTACATACAGTCACCTGACTGATGGATGACAACATACTGGGGTATTATGTTTACATACAGTCAGCTGACTGATGGATGACAACATACTGGGGTGTTATGTTTACATACAGTCAGCTGACTGATGGATGACAACATACTGGGGTATTATTTTTACATACAGTCAGCTGACTGATGGATGACAACATACAGGGGTGTTATGTTTACATACAGTCAGCTGACTGATGGATGACAACATACTGGGGTGTTATGTTTACATACAGTCAGCTGACTGATGGAATGACAACACACTGGGGTATTATGTTTACATACAGTCGGCTGACTGATGGATAACAACATACTGGGGTGTGCTATGTTTACATACAGTCAGCTGACTGATGGATAACAACATACTGGGGTGTGCTATGTTTACATACAGTCAGCTGACTGATGGATAACAACATACTGGGGTGTGCTATGTTTACATACAGTCAGCTGACTGATGGATAACAACATACTGGGGTGTGCTATGTTTACATACAGTCAGCTGACTGATGGATAACAACATACTGGGGTGTGCTATGTTTACATACAGTCGGCTGACTGATGGATAACAACATACTGGGGTGTGCTATGTTTACATACAGTCAGCTGACTGATGGATGACAACATACTGGGGTATTATGTTTACATACAGTCAGCTGATGGATGACAACATACTGGGGTGTTATGTTTACATACAGTCAGCTGACTGATGGATGACAACATACTGGGGTATTATTTTTACATACAGTCAGCTGACTGATGGATGACAACATACAAGGGTGTTATGTTTACATACAGTCAGCTGACTGATGGATGACAACATACTGGGGTGTTATGTTTACATACAGTCAGCTGACTGATGGAATGACAACACACTGGGGTATTATGTTTACATACAGTCAGCTGACTGATGGATGACAACATACTGGGGTGTTATGTTAACATATGTTCAGTTAAACGGATAGACTACAAAACACTGAGGTTTTCATTCCTTTACCATTTCTTAATGCAAGAATAATTTTTAATGCTTGCATTATATACCTGTTTGACCAAAAACATTTTTTTAAGAACAGACCCGCTTGTATAAACTACAATTATCTTAATTTATCAGAACAAAAATGAATTGACAGTGTTTCTTTATTGACCCCATGGGAGGTGACCTGTAATATTCTTAGGTCATTATTATTCAATATAACACATTATTATAGCTAAAGAACCTCTTGGGAGGAATTTTATACTAATGGAGATAAAAGCCTCTAATTGTTTTCCAATAGATTGATAAACATATTTGGTGCCTTGGTTAATAAATGGTTGAATCATGGTCTATTTTAAATATTTGATTATTTCTTTTCCACGAAGCCCTGGTCCCTTGGTTAATAAATGGTTGAATCATGAATCATGGTCTATTTTAAATATTTGATTATCACATGACTTTTCCACGAAGCCCTGGTCCCTTGGTTAATAAATGGTTGAATCATGGTCTATTTTAAATATTTGATTATTACAGGACTTTTTCATGAAGCCTGGTCCCTTGCTTAATAAATGGTATACATGGTCTATTTTAAAATTTTGATTATTACATGACTTTTTCATGAAGCCCATTGTTGAACACTTCGGTCAGCAGTAAAGTGAATTAATCTCATGGTTATCTGTACAAAGGACTAAATCAAGATATATGACTGGTCCTTTTACATAAGTTATAACATGAATTTACCAGGAGTTAATTATAACATGAATTTATTTGGAGTTTAACACTTTAAATGACCTGTCCTTTATATCATAGCTCACCTGACCTAAAGATCCACATGCATAAACTTGTACATTTCTATGCTAATCCTTGTCACAATTTTCATTTGATGGTTATGTTTATTATGCCAATCAAAAATTCAAAATGGACATCACCACCAGACATAGGACCCCATGGAAACAATGTTCAAATGCCTTCTAATAACTGATTACAGTCATTTTGTTTGAATGTCTGTGCAAAGTTATGCTTTTTGTTTACATAATAGCACTAAATTGCTTATATTACTTGGTAAAATGACTTGACCTTTATTTACTGAGAGCTTTACCTGTATGATTGGTTAAATGACTTGACCTTTATTTACTGAGATCTTTACCTGTATGATTGGTTAAATGACTTGACCTTTGTTTACTGAGAGCTTTACCTGTATGATTGGTTAAATTACTTGACCTTTGTTTACTGAGAGATTTACCTGTATGATTGGTGAAATGACTTGACCTTTGTTTACTGAGTGATTTACCTGTATGATTTGTTAAATGACTTGACCTTTGTTTACTGAGAGCTTTACCTGTATGATTGGTTAAATGACTTGACCTTTGTTTACTGAGTGATTTACCTGTATGATTGGTAAAATGACTTATGATTGGTAAAATGACTTGACCTTTGTTTACTGAGAGATTTACCTGTATGATTGGTAAAATGACTTATGATTGGTAAAATGACTTGACCTTTGTTTACTGAGAGCTTTACCTGGATGATTGGTTAAATGACTTGACCTTTATTTCCTGAGAGCTTTACCTGTATGATTGGTGAAATGACTTGACCTTTATTTACTGAGAGCTTTACCTGTATGATTGGTGAAATGACTTGACCTTTGTTTACTGAGTGATTTACCTGTATGATTTGTTAAATGACTTGACCTTTATTTACTGAGAGCTTTACCTGTATGATTGGTTAAATGACTTGACCTTTATTTACTGAGAGCTTTACCTGTATGATTGGTTAAATGATTTGACCTTTGTTTACTGAGAGATTTACCTGTATGATTGGTAAAATGACTTGACCTTTGTTTACTGAGAGCTTTACCTGTATGATTGGTTAAATGACTTGACCTTTATTTACTGAGAGCTTTACCTGTATGATTGGTTAAATGACTTGACCTTTGTTTACCGAGAGCTTTACCTGTATGATTGGTTAAATGACTTGACCTTTGTTTACTGAGTGATTTACCTGTATGATTGGTTAAATGACTTGACCTTTGCTTACTGAATGATTTACCTGTATGATTGGTTAAATGACTTGACCTTTATTTACTGAGAGCTTTACCTGTATGATTGGTTAAATGACTTGACCTTTGTTTACTGAGTGATTTACCTGTATAATTGGTTAAATGACTTGACCTTTATTTACTGAGAGCTTTACCTGTATGATTGGTTAAATGACTTGACCTTTGTTTACTGAGAGCTTTGCCTGTATGATTGGTTAAATGACTTGACCTTTGTTTACTGAGTGATTTACCTGTATGATTGGTTAAATGACTTGACTGTTATTTACTGAGAGCTTTACCTGTATGATTGGTTAAATGACTTGACCTTTGTTTACTGAGTGATTTACCTGTATGATTGGTTAAATGACTTGACCTTTATTTACTGAGTGATTTACCTGTATGATTGGTTAAATGACTTGACCTTTATTTACTGAGTGATTTACCTGTATATATGATTGGTTAAATGACTTGACCTTTGTTTACTGAGTGATTTACCTGTATGATTGGTTATGCAGTAATAATGGGAATTACATGTGCTTGAATAGTAGGTTGACTGGTCCTTCTGAGTAACTTTGGGATAAACTTTGTTCACTAGTTTTTTTTACCAAACAAGCTGTAGATTTAGTGAATGAAGCTTAAGCATTTGTTTTTGTTTTTTATTGTCCATACAGACAGTGGCCTCGGTGGATGAGTGGTCTAACATTGGGGTTGCAGGGTTTAGTCTAACTGCCGGCAGGATGTCTTCATAACAATAATTGTCATGAATTTGGGGGGCGGGGGCATGGGGTGGGGGGGAGAGATTACTTGGTACTCCAGCTTCCTTCCCCAATAAAAACTTGATGTATCATTCAACAAACAAATCTGTACAGATATATTCAGTGAATGAAGCTTTATCATTGGTTTTTTTGTTTTTGTTATCTAAGCTGTAGATGTAATCAACAAAGTTTTAGCTTTTATGGTATCAAGCTCAGATTCAGTGAACAAAGTTTTAACATTTTATTTAGTATCATTACAGTTGTAGATTTAGTGAAAAAAGATTTAAATTTTTTTTTTTTGTATCTTTACAGACATACAAAAGAAGCTGTACATTTTTTAAGAAATTTTTATTTTTTTCTATCTTTATACTTACATACAAAAGAAGCTGTAGATTTGCTGAAGAAAGCTTTATTTGTTTTTTTGAATCTTTACAGACATACAAAAGAAGCTGTAGATTTGCTGAAGAAAGCTTTATTTGTTTTTTTTTGTATTTTTACAGACATATACAAAAGAAGCTGTAGATTCGGTGAAGGAAGCTTTAACATTAGCACAAAGAAATAAAACTCTTAATCCTAATATTTTTGAGGTATGTATGACATTTACAGCCTGTTCACAATAGATTCTGTTTACCTTGGACAGTTATTCCGTTAAAATTATACCAAGGGTTCACATTAGCAGTGGTTGGACTTGGAGTTTGGTTATTTGCTAACACAATGGACCTCCGATCATTTTTTTTCGGACAGTGCCAAATTAAAAAAAATACTGTGATTTAAATAGACATTTTAAAGTTATTTTTAACTTACAGTCTGCTCTTTGTTAATGTTAAGCATAGCTTATGTCACATGACATTGTGTTAAATCGGTGAAATCATCATTTGTGGTAATGACCTTGTGTTGCTTTGGTGTGTTAAATCTCACATCTTGCTTTTACTGGCAGAACTTCCACTTTAGTTACCAGGGACCAGTCCCAAATTAGGAATATATTATTCCAAGTGGGCGCTATACAAATTACAACATGGACAGACCTATTTGTCAATATTTTATACCAAGTCTTCTCGCGGGAATTTATGCAAATATTACAATTGAATATAGTCAAGATGAAACCATTTCTAAAAATATCACTTTTCTATAGACCATATAAATCATTTAAATATATGCGACTACAAGTTTACAGTGGTCAATGGTATAGATTTCATAACTTGAAATTATAGATAGTTCGTGGAATAATTCGAGTTAGCTAAGACTGATGAAAAAAATGTTGACGAAAAAGGTGCAAGCAAATGATTTTTTGTGTAAAGGAGCTATGTGCCTGTACAATAAGAAATTCTGGGTATTTATAAATAAAGTACAAGGTAATATTAACCTGACAGTGCTTAATGACAAATGCTTTTTCAACAGTGCAATGACATTTTGTAAGCTAAAAACAAATGCTTGAAGAGGTTTACCTGAAACAGATCTATTAATTATCTTTCCTGATGATCAATATAGCCATAACCAGTTTTATTGTTTGGAAGATTCAGCAGAGCAACCTTTCCCTATAGAAACTACTACTGGTACCGTGTACCTTTCAAGCTTGTGAAATATAGTTCAGATTGGGGGAACCTATTAACAGCTCCACTATGCATCTACTTATTGTCATTTATTGTATTGACCTTAATCTAATAGTTTATGTTCCTTTGCGGGTTAGCACAATCATTAGCACATGGTCAGACCTTATATTTGTCTTATATTACCAGGAAATTTTTATCCTTAGAATTTTGTGGTAGTTATCGAACTTTAAAATTAGATTTGTGCTGATTAAACATAACACTTTCTACCTGATTAAGCAATCAAAAGATCCATTATTGAAAATTAAAACAAAACCACCGCTATCATAAGGTCCTTTGGCTGTGATATGACTTGCGCTGATATCAATATACATTAAACGTGTAAATTAGACATGAGCTTGCTCTGTTTACGAAATAGATTACTGCAAGTGGGCTCTATGTGAATTAGAACATGGTCAGACCTTATATTTGTCAATATTTTATATCGAGCGATAGAGTTATAAAATATAAGACAAATATAAGGTCTGACCATGTGCTAATTCACATAGAGCCCAATTGCAATAATCTAGTTTGATTCTAATATGTCTAACAAATGTTTTAAATTTCGAAGCCGCTCAGAGAGGATGCTTTCAATGGTAATATTGTCTTTTTGAAATAATAAGATATCTCCCAAAACAGTATGTTAAAGCAAACAATATTGACATAAACATATATTTATTGAATATATGTATTGTATCTTTTAAAAAATATTGTGAAATCTTAACAAAATTGCATTGTTCCAATTTGAAATTTTCAGTTGAGCGTATATGACATTGGAATTCTAATTGTGACATCATTGTGGGCTCTATGCTTATTAGAACCCTAATGTATTCTCAAGGTGTATGAAGGACATTAGATTCAGGATTAAATAAGTCAGTTTCTGATATAGTATACATGAGCTGTGAATCCTTACCATCATCAGGTTGCTTGCTGTTAACCAAAATCTTCTGGATTCAGTGCTGTTACAAAGTCCAAATGTCCTTTCTTGTCAGGTTGCTTGCTGTTAACCGAAATCTTCTGGTTTCAGTGCTATTCTTGAGTTCTCATGTCCTTTCTTGTCATGTTGCTCTCTGTTAACTGAAATCTTCTGGTTTCAGTGCTATTACTGAGCCCAAATGTTCTTTCTTGTCAGGTTGCTTTCTGTTATCCCAAATCTTCTGGTTTCAGTGCTATTACTGAGTTCTAATGTCTTTTCTTGTTCAGGAAATCATAATTCATATATTTGCCCTTTAAGTCATTTCAGCAGTATATAAATAAATTGCTACTGACATCAGCATTAGCTTTTACTGTTTACAGTATTCATTTGATTGGATCTACTAAGATTCACTGTAAAACTAAGATTCACTGTAAAACTCAATCTGCCAAAATACAATTTTGTCTTAGTGTTTTTCCTTCTACCAAGAAACACAAGATAATATATGATAGGAGATCGGGGTGACAATTTATAAGTAAAGACAGTATTAAATATTCATGGGTCCTCTGTATTACTATTGCAACAAACACATAAAACCTTGACTGTTAGAATCATGTTCAAACTTTTCTTCACTTAATGGTTTCTGTGTCAAACAAAAATGAAATGTGAAAATTAGAAAACTTTAAATAACAAAATAAAATTAATTATGCATGGTACTAGTATAATGTTGACACTTCTTAGTTAAAATGTTCATGATTGATTGATTGATTGATTGATGGATTAAATGGCTGACTGATGGACTGAGACTGACCAACCAATTGATTGTTTATTTCCAGTGAGCAAGTATTTCAGCTATATTCAGGATGAGAGCAAGTTTAAAAACAATAAATTAATCCAGAAATGATATGCCACAAAATTATGAAAGCCACTGGAAAAATATGGATATGGGAAGGCGCCAAAAAATTTGTCTTTTGTATCGGCTACAATTGGCATACTCTTATTGACATCTACAAAATGGGTCTTTATCAGGTAAGGAGCGTGGCACTCTCCAAACATGTTATGTTGATGTTTGAAGCCTGACTGTACATGTTGACAGAAGAGAAGTTCCCCCCACTGGGTTTATTGATTCTGTGGAATATTTTACATGATTTAGAAACATTGCCAAATCTACTTTTAATGATTTTATCAGATCTTGTATCATCAGCTTCACTTGATTGAAAAGTTTATTTAAGACTTTATCCGTCATTAAAAAATTTTCAAATGAAAATCGTGTGTAGTGTTAAATCATTTTGATTGGAACTTGGCAACTATGCATAAAACATGAGTTAGGAATTAATAGAAAACATTATTTACTGAAGTGGAAAAGTGCAGCTGACTGAAGTCCAAGTAATTCGTATTGTGTTGTACAAAAGGGCCTTAACATAGAAAAGACTTGATATTAAAAAAATAGCTAATGAATCACAATTTTGTTGATTTTGTCTTGGCTAGAATTTTAATATAACATGTTCCATCATTAAAGTAGTTCAAATGGATAGTACATGTAAAAATAAAAATTCCTGTGATGGATCCTTAGTTTTGTAATTATTAACCCAAGCAGGGAAAGTTGGTATTAAGTTTTTGACATAAAATGTCAATTGCTAACTTTTTGGAACCCACAGCAATTTATATGTGCCTTTGGGGTCCTGCTTTAATCGTCATAGGAAACTTCAGAACTTTTGATAGGTAGTTATGGAAAGATGGTTAAGTCAGGATATATTTGATCTTTATACACTGGTACACAGATTCAAAAGTAAAATGCAAATAGACATTAGTTTGTAGACCCATCACTCTTACCCTGGACATAATATTACATTTTATGTAAAAAAAACATTTATATTGGAAAACAAAGGTATTTGATTCAAAGAACAAAATAACGATGATTGTATTCTAAATAATAACTCTATAACAAAAAAGTGAACACTTTTCAAACCTGATTTATTTGTTTAAAGTTGCTAAGTAGTAAAGAAAACAATTTATATACCAGTAATAGGTCAACATGGGTCAAATTATAGGATTTATGGAAATGGTCACCTTTACAAGTCGGGGTTTCTGTGTCTACAAGTGTCCACAAAACCCTTACGAACTTGGCTAGGAAATTCTTGGGCGAGAAGGTTTTTATATGACAGCACACCTTTAAAATATCAACCAATGAAATTGCTTAAACGTAGCAAGTGTTTGGCAATAGAATATACAACATGATGGCAGATGGATCAATCTATAAACATAACTAATAAATATCACAATCAGAACAAGCTATAAAGACTTTTGTACAAAATACACTGATTTTCACATGGTCTATGAAACACATCCATTTGTTTATTTACAATCTACATCGGGATATCCCCCCTAACCAAGTTGTGTATGAAAGCAAGTTTTTGATTGATTTTGGTGTGATGTAGCCAATCAAAATAGTGACTTCTCGCCCAGTAATTTCCTAGCTAAGTTCATTAGGGTTTCCTTGCCACTTGTGGACAGAGAAACCCTGACATGTGATGATGGGGATTGGGGTTACAGCCACTTTCACCAATTTGTTAGCTTTATCATAGCATCCAGTTTTTATTTGGGTAAGATGAAACACACACACACACACACACTCACCGGCAGAAAAACAGTGGAAACTGGCAATTTAAGGGTAAAGTCATAACAGGTTATCAATGTGTCATCAATGTCTTTCTGCCTGTAGTAGTTGCAGTAAGGAGTACTGGCTATAGGAAAACAGCCGGCTGCTATTGATCATATATATAAATGACATAGTTATCCTCCATGGTATTCAGAAGTCTGGCAATGACTGGCACTCTCAAAAGATCAAAGATAGATTTAATTAGAAAATGTTTGTCAGATACTGATAATACTAAAATTGATAAATTAGCTTTGACAATTCAATCAATTTTTATACATGGATGCAAATATTAGTATTTCTATGTAGAACATTTAAAACAAGACAATTAGAGTCACTAATACTGCAAATGCCAAGTGGTTAAGGACACGAAATACCAGGCTCTGAGTTTACAGAATTTAAAACAGCAGTGTCACACCCATGTTTAATTCCTGGTCATGTAGATGTTTGTTTTCTGGTTTTTTTAGCAGTACACTTCCTAGCTGTGGAACCATAGCTCTTTAGGTTCTTTGGATATTTTTGATTTAGCAGATCTATGATTTGCCAAATAATAAAAATGTCAGAAGACATAAAGAGCTACAGTTCAGCAGCAATACACTTCTATGCTATGCTATAATATTTCTATTGATTGAAGTCTGTAAAGCTGCCTGTTTAGTTTGGAAAGATACTTTAATTTCCCAAGTTGCATGACTACTAATTACTTTAGTTTATTGTTTGAATTAAATTCTAGCAGAAAATAACGCCCTGTTAAAGTACTTAGAAAAAAGCTGGATAATTGATTAAAATTGTGGATCATGTAAAATTATGCATAGTCAACTCATAAAAAATGTAATAAAATACAGATTACTTTTCTGCAGTGTTAGGTTATTTCAACAAATCACAAAAGGTGACAGACAGTTTCAATACTTCGATTAACAGTTTCTGTTTGATTGATAGAATCCTTCCATTAACCGTCGTTTTTGTCAGAATCATGCCATTATCCACTCTATTTTGTTGTCAAAATTCTGCCATTATCCATCATAACATTTCTAATAAAATAATTACCATGGTCAATACATATAGATTGGTATGTTCTGAAAAGTGGGACATTTGACATCTTTCATGAACAAATCACTTTGTTTGGACTATTTTTTTTTTATCCTGCAACAAGTTGTCTTTTGTAATGTATGCCTTCAACAAATAGAAAGAGAGTATTTTACCCAGAATTCTTTTTTTCTACCTCTCTTCTCATGTGGTAGTGTCCCTGGAAGAACAATTTTGACCTTTTCAGGTAGGTTTAATATGTGGCATTTAGATATACCATATTATGACCGTGATGACCAACCTCCAATGATGTTTTTTTTTTGGCAAGTAAGGCTTGTCCAAATGAGAACTTTTCTCTTCAAACATGTATAGTCTTCATCTCTGAACATTTTAATCTTCTCGAAAACTACTTCCTTAAATTGGAAACAGACTTAGAAGGATTGTTCATTGGCTAAACCTTCTATAAGTAGGTTACTATTTGACCAATCAGTTAGCTGAACTCTTAACAGTACACTTATATGCATGATGTGAAAAGCTTTCAAATGATACAATATTAATGAGACTTTTTCATTCCTAACATGTAAAAGTCTGGATGTCTGTGATAAAAGCTTAATATAGAAAACTTGGTCCAAACTAAATGTAAACATAACAAGAGTTCACACCTCATGTATAATTTGTTTATAATGGGGTTTCTGTGTTGATGAATTTTGAATTTTAATGCAAAAATCGAAGAAAAAATACAAAGGATTACAGTATATGATATGCTGAATACATAATAATTTTTCGTTAATTTACTTTTCAGCCATATATAGAAGAAATTTGCAATTCTCTGAAAGGACATCTATTTGACAAATTTCTAGAAAGGTCAGTATAAGACATGGTAGAGTTTATTCATAAATCATATCATATATTCTAATTTATTTGGAAATATCCCATCATTCTCTTTCTCAACATTATGTCCTTTTACCAATTTTTTAAAGGATAAGTTGGTCATCTGACAGCAAATCTTCCACATGTTTGAGAAAAGTGTTACTAATTTCCTAGTATGTCCAATTTTATTACTGTTATTCTATATTTAAGTCATTACATTACCTATGTTGACATATTTTTAGGCCATTAATAATACTTCCAGTAACTTTGATTGCAGATCTTTCCTGTTCTGTGACATGCAATCATGTCTGTTAGTTAAGATAGTCATAGTGAAGATCTAATGGAGAGGTCTTAATACACATTAAAGCACTGGGTACACTGGCTTTCTCCCCCAATTAATCCTTAAGGCATCACACAGCTAAAAAATTGTTAAAAATGACATTTAAAAAACTAACATGCATACATTGTTGTTCTAGTTACTGTAAAAATATGTTGGTAAAAATCATGTCTAGAAATTGAAATATTGTATATCCCTTATTCAAAATACAATTTAACAATAAGATTATCAAGGCTACAGTCAATACTAAAAGGCAAATTTTCCATTAGGGTCATCTTTGATTAATTTATATGTTTTTATATAAAGCGTTCCCATTAAGTATTGTCTGATGTCATATATTGATTAAAATTTTTTTTAACTATGTTTTCACACGATTGATTTTAGTGTGGATAGTTTGATGAGAAAACTGTATATGAAAAAAAAAATATCCGGCCATTGATTACGTGTAGCAAATGATATTTGTTTCTCTTTATTTTATCCAATTAATCAAGTAGAACAGACTGAAAGTCCTGAAGAGTTTAGATGAAGGTCATTTGGTCCTTGCTTAGTGATGTTATTGTGAGGTTGTTATTTACAGTGGGGTGTTTGTTTTAATTCAGATTGTTGGTGATTTTCTAAGGAGGTTGCTAAGTGGGGTGTTTGTTTTTTTCCAGTTGGTATTACTGATGTTCCATGGAGATTGTTTTCTCCAGTGAGGTGTTTGTGTTCTCCAGTTGTTCTTGGTGATGTTCCACTGAGGTTGTTATCTCCTGTTAGCAGTTTTATTAATAACTTGTACCGATATTATTGAATTTGAGATTCTAGTGAACATTCAACCTTGGTTTTATGATGATTGTATTATCTCTGTGTAATTATTTTAATTAAAAGAATCTGTAGAAGAGTGACAACAACACTTCATAGGATGCTAAGTTTACAATTTGTATTGGTCGACTAGTTTTGGCAGTTACTTGCCGTCATAATGACGATTTTTTTATAAATTACAGAGCTTAAATACTGTGTTTGTAAGTTCATCTCATGACGTCACAATAATATATATGAGATGAAATTACAAACATAGTAGAAATGCTTTCCTTTTTTCTAGCCCTCGGTGGAAAGCAACTTGTCCAAGGTTGACAAATCTAGCTGCTTTCTTCAACATATGGTCATATCTGTTTATAGTTACAGATAATGTAATTTTAGTGGCAATAATCGTAGTACTGCATTATTGATAACCATGGTAACAATTAGTTTATTATTTCAATTACATTAATTATCTCCTTTTCTGGTATTTTACAAAGGATAGATATAAGAAACAATAGTATTAATGTCATGCGATAAAATAATTACAGACTATTTTTATTTCATTTAAAAAATATATACTAGCTAAAAAAATTGCTAAAAACTGAAATACTAATTTCTAGACATCAGTCAGACCGATGCGAATGGCGTATAACTTGTGCTGACTCTGATTTCTTCCGTATATTATAAGAAGCTGTAGAGCTTCAGTCATATTACTGTATGTACCCGTACTAGTGTTAGATTCAGAAATAGTCATAGATAATGTTATATGTCTTCTTAAATATAAAAAGAATTTGTTTCTTTTATAATATGTTTGTCAGCAGGTTTGGTAGATAATTATACACCCCGCAAAATTGTTTGGGGGGCATATAGGAACCACCCTGTCTTTGTGTTTGTCTGTCTGTCCGTCTGTCCACATCCCTTGTAAGCGCAACTCCTCCTAAACTGCTTGATGGAATTTAATGAAACTTAACATAAAGGAAGAACATTATATGTAGATGTGTATGAAGGATTTTTATTGACCTCCATTATCATTAAGGGGAGATAATTGGACATAGTAGAATTGGAAAGCGTAGTGGGGGTATCACACTTGTTATATTTTGTGATAAGCATTATGATTCCATGAAGAAAAGCATAAACATGAGGCTGTATTTTTTTATGAGCGTTATGAATCCATGAAGAAAAGCATAAGCGTGAGGCTGTATTTTGTGATAAGCATTATAAATCCATAAAGAAAAGCATAAGCATGACATATAAGCATGACACTGACTTGTCATTAAATTATTACAGTGCCTCCTTCCCCCTTCCCTCCCCTCTCCACAATGTCCTTTTCTTTTAGTGTGTAACATTTGTTGACGGGTTAGTTTATAAAGACTAGCACTATCTTAAACTCCTCTGCTAGTCTTTGCAACAAATACCCAGTTACAATTTTCACCTGTTATAGCTACAGTTGATTAAATTAATTAACTTTCTGGTTAATGTTCATTGTACTTAAAATCCAAAAGCCACGATGACTGCCACTATGGAAGATAGTTTAATACATGACCATGTGGAAAAAACATACTAACCAAATCATACAAATCACCCAGGATAGATCTCATATAATTTTGAGTTTTCATGGTGAGTAGAATTTCAACATGGCTGCAATGGCTGTAAATGCATTTTGATTGGCTGAAATTTCAAAACTCCTTATGACAAATTGCCTGGCAGAATAAATTGTGATATTGTAAAAATATACCTCAGATTTTTCTCTACTTGAGTTTGAGATACTGATCCTAATTCCAACATAGCTGCCACTGTGAAACATGGCTTTTCATTGGATTTTATATAAAATACATTCAAACAGCTTTATCATTTTTCAGAAATTCAGTGTTTATCATACTGCATATGACTCCCCTTTTAAAGTTTCATCTTTGATGCTGACTGAAAGATAGAAGTGTATAATCTATGTTACATACATATTACTTATCTCCTTTAATTATTTGGAGAAATTCCAGAAACAAAAAACAGTTAAATACTTGTGTTAACATTTAAAATGCCAAATCTAATTACGACCATAAAATTACAATTGTATCATATGATCAGTCTTTTGTGTTGTGCCTGGATATCGTAGGATTATACTTCACTTATATTGATGGTGTAATCTCCATGTAGTCTGAAAATGTTATTCCAATGTATGCAATGGTTATGGTCCATTGACCAAAATGACCATATGTATATTTTGGTTGGTTTTTTTTGTTTTGTTGTTTTTTGTACCGCCTCTTGAAAGTCGCTGAAAGTCGCTGGAGGTGAGACATATGTATGGGAATCTGGCGGCAGCTGCGGCGAAACACATCTTGCTTCATATATTTGTAAGCCCAAGCCCTAGGTCTATCAAATTTGGTACAGAGGTAGCTTATGATGAGTACTTTCCAGTCAGTCACCTGACCTTGACGTCAAGTTCACTGTCCAGGGACTACGTTAAAGTTTTTGTGTTACTGCAGTTTCTCTGTAACTCTGCATGGTAGGATGACAATATTTGGTATGTAGGTTGCTGATGAAAAGTACATGACTGTCTGGTAGGTGTCACCTGACCTTGATCTCAATTTCACGGTCCAGCGACTACGTTAAAGTTTTTGGGTTACGACAGTTCCTCTGTTACCACATATGGTTGGATTACAATATTTGGTACATAAGTTGCTGATGACTAGTACATGACTGTCTGGTAGGTGTCACCTGATCTTGACCTCAATTTCACGGTCCAGCTACTATGTTAAAGTTTTTGTGTTACTGCAGTTTCTCTGTAACTCTGCATGGTAGGATGACAATATTTGGTATGTAGGTTGCTGATGAAAAGTACATGACTGTCTGGTAGGTGCCACATGACCTTGACCTCAATTTCACAGTTCAGCGACTACGTTAAAGTTTTTGTATTAGGACAGTTCCTCTGTAACTATGCATAGTATGGTGACAATATTTGGTATACAGGCCGCTGCTCATAATTAATGCTATTTACGTAATGCTTATGATGAAATTTATTTTCGTTACTGATGCGGAATTCAGGCGAGACGTTTTTCTGTGTCCACACTTGTGTTATGGTTGTGTAGGTTTTGCACTTTCAGATAAGTGTGATGATGATGATGTTAACTATTTCCCGATACCGTGTCAGGCTTAGTTTAAGTTGACTATTGGTGTTTGTATCCAGGTTTTATTGCATCATGCTATTTAAACCTGGGCTTAGTAGACAGTCATAGATGTTTGTTTGTATATTGCATCGTGCTATTTAAATCTGGGCTTAGTTGACCCTCGTAGGTGTTTAACTGTATCCAGGCTTTATTGCATTATGCTATTTAAATCTGGGCTTAGTTGGCCCTCGTAGGTGTTTGACTGTATCCAGCCTTTATTGCATCATGCTATTTAAATCAGGGCTTACTTGATTGTCGTTGGTGTTTGACTGTATCCAGTCACTTTAATTGCATAGTGGTAAATTGAGGCTTAGTAGACTGTTCTTGGGGTTTGACTATCCAGGCACATCTATTTCTTTATGCTATGTACACTGGGACTAAGTTGTCTGTTGTTGGTGTTTGATGCATTTGTTTTGATATTGTTTAATTTCATGACTGATTTATAACAGGACATACACGAGTCCAGATTGCTCTTAACTGCTATTGCAATACTGTACTGTGACAATGAGACGGAAATAACTAATTAAAACAGATACTTTGTCCAATCACATAAATACAATATTGTTTTTATTCATAGTTAGTGTTTTTATTGTATTATTAGGTAAAATTGTTATTTTATTGAATGCTTTACTTGTGATTTAATATGTATGCTGCAGTCGTAATGTATAAACAGTTTCTAAACATAGCTCTTCTTTGTAATAAATTAGAAAATGGGTCTATTTGCCTTCAGTAAATGTGTTTCCAGAACAATAAAGTTTGCAATGATAACATTTGTATTAATATCACTGTACTTTATGTCAACTCTTTTTTTCTGTTTTCTGTTAAGGATTTAAAGTGGTTTTTGTTAGTTTGTTAAAAATTTACTGCAATTACACAGATTTCAAAACTTCTTGTTGGAATTATATGCTAATAGTGTTAATGTGTGGACCAACATAACTCATACTTCATTCTGGCTGTATGCTCAGCAAAGGTCATATGAGTACATTTTTGAAGAAGTTGACCTTTAACCTTTTATTTTATCTTTCTTTTGGAGTACTGGAGGTATATTTTTATTGTACAGAAGACTTGATTAGAAAGATTGAAAATGTGTGCAAAAACAAAATCATTTAATCGTTTGCCTTTCCATGTAGAACGTTGACATGCCTTAGTTGATCTGGTTGATGTAACTGAAATTACAGATTGAATTCTTATTACCAACTATCCAGAAAGAGTAATAAATATCATTATCAATTACAGTTCTCATGACTAACAACTGATAATTAAGTGCATAAAACAAGTTGTCCATATCATGGTATTAATGTGTAAATACCAAGGGAGGTTCTCAACAGCATGCTATATGTAATATACAGACCTGAACAACTGATTTAGTTATAAACCTGCGTTTTCAATAATTTCCAGTTTCCCAGCCTGGCTTTATAATCCTTTTTTGTTATTGATTTTTTTAATAGTACTAAATGAGCAGCTTACTAAATGACCAGTTCTTGGGGGCTCCGAAGGGTAATATTATAGTATTATTGCAGGTTTTGTACATTGGCTGAGTTATTTGCTCCACGCAAGCCATATTAGACTTATAGTAAACTTTACCGTGTCTTCCCGATGGGTGTTCAAAATGGACAACTGCTACCGTGTTTGGTCGAGTTTATGGTCCTTTTGTAGATCTCATATTACACTTTTTGAAACCAACAATTATTTTCCACAGTTAATCTGCGTTTTGAAATGCAGCTGAATTTTCATTTTGATAGATGGAATTTCCATAGGAAGTCAGCCATTTTTGTTTCTAAAGGGGTCTAATGTTGTTTACAAACGTTCATCTGCTTTCGTGACATTCAGTGGTATTCGAACAAACTGTGAGACTTTTCCTGCCATAACTGCAGACGACATTACCCAAAGGATTTCGAATAGACAACAATGGAATTTTCCTAATGTCCACTTCTGTTCAAAACAAGGTCAAAATTTAGTATGGAAAATGGCTGTATCAAAATGAAAATTCAGCCGCATTTCAAAACGCCGATTAACTGTGGTAGCAGTTTTCCATTTTGTCAGGCAAACACCCGTTGGGAAGACACGGTAAAGTTTACTCTAGACAAAGCAATAGGCCTAGCCAATGATGATAACCCAGACAATATGGAAAACTTGATGCAACTATACCTTTATTGACTATCTAGTCTAATATGGCAAAGTGACTAGTCCAATATGTATTCAAATCTAGGCCAATATGGCATTAAAACTAGACCTATTTTATCTAACCAGTCTACCTGAAGGTTATCATGATGAGGAATGTAAAATATTCAATTCTAAGGGAGCAGTCATTGTGCTTCAGTTAACATGTTATTTCAATATTCCATAATCTAATCTTTTTATAAATGTAGTATTCAACCTACAATGAAATAAAGTTATTGGCTTTCAGCTATCCATAGGTCAAGCATGTTTTTAATTGTAAAACAAGTGACAAGAACGGGGTGTGTGATCATATTTACCAGTGCTATAGGGGCTTATATATCATATATCATAATAAATAACCTCACTGGGAGCAGGATGCACTCAAGTCCAATCCTAATTGACATGGATTGCCAGTTTTTGGGGTCGGGGTTTTCTCTAGGTACTCCGGCTTCCTCCCCCAATAAAAACTGGACAACTAGATATTGCTGAAAGCGGTGTTCAACACCATACAAACTATATATATAGAGTCTTAGATATTATAGTCTTGTCATCATTCTTGTGTGTGTTTTGTGGTTATGGTGCATCTTGGGATTGAGATATGCTTGTTGACAAGGATTGTCAGTTTTCAGGCTAAAGGTTGGATGCTAAAAATTGATGAAAATGGACTAAAACATTGTTTAAAGAAAGGAAACTTAATTAAGTCTTTATCTAACATATATGTTTTTTTTATTGTCAGTTCATTTTATGTATATTTTTTTTATTTCAGTGAAAAATATACAAGATTTTGTCAATGGAAAAATTTAGAATTAAACATACAGGTGAGTTTTATAGAAAATTTGTTGTTAACAATGGCCTTTTTGAAGGTTTTTCCATCTCTAGCAGATTATCATCTTCACTTTAGTGACAAGATTTACAGAAAGTTGAAGACTGGTGTTAGTGAAGTGATGTTACAGTAGTTTTATTAGAATTTACAGAGTTGAGTGAGATATTGTTGGCTAGAGGTTGACCTGGTCAGTTAACATACAAACATTCATATTGGTACTTCTCATCTAAGCATGCAGTATTAAGTCAAAAGAAGTAGTGGACATTTACTCTCTTGTGTAAATTAATTCAGACATGAGCAGAAATTAAGAAAATAGATCTTGCCATGGTATAACTGAAAAAACTGCTCATAAGCCCTTAACCACTTGATTTTCAATGAACACTTTGTGAAATTTAAATGCAGTTACAGAATACAAACCTTTTTTAAGGGTTTTAAAGTCTCACTTTGGGCATGGTGCACTTGACTTCTATCTTAATTGACAAAGATTGACAGTTTTCTTACTGAAGGTGAGGGCTCTTTTCCAGGAACTCATGGATGCCATGATATAGCTGATAAATTGCTGAAAGTAACATAAAACACCATTCAAACAAATAAGCAGAATATAAACCATATTCCAACACAGTATATTTCATGATGTGACAATCCATATATTATAGACCCTTCTGGGAATAGCAACAGACTAATTAGTAATTTCTTAAACACGTGAAGGATTATAGGAAAAGTACTTTGGCTAATGATAAAACTTATTAGCTCAAGTAAGGTTATTAAACCTATCAAATGCAGAAAAACTGATGTCAGCTTTATAAAGCAGTAATAAACTGCAGAAAATCACCAGAACCCATGTTGTGTAACAGATACACCACTTTCCTGAGTTTCAGAACTAATTATCTCGTGTTCATAGTATAACATATACCATATTATATGTGACAGTTACACAACTCAATGTTCCACATAATTTAATCTTTATGAAAGTCCTTACAAGTTTTCCCATTTTAAATGACTTGGACTTGTGGTTTATATAATTTAACTGCAAGTCAGCATTAGCTTTCCCATGCTGTACTTGACTCGTTGACCTGTTTTGTAACCAGTAAAAACAGGATTTAAATCAGTAGAACAATGATAAAATACTTGACTCATGGCATAAGGTCGTCCTTAAACTACCAACATATTATACCAACTCTTCTGGATGTATCAAGATGGATCGATTTCTCCTGACAACTCAGCAATATAGAATTTAAGGACAACATACAAAGGATTTAAGTAGAATTGTAAATCTCAAGAGCATAGCAGATCAATTTAACATCTTTTGAATTTATTCAACGAGATTCTCTAATGATTGTATTGAAGATAAAGCAATAATGATGTCTGCTAATAGTTACGATTTACACCGCTATTTTGTTTGCTTAAATAATCAATTGTTAACAATAGTTTGTGTGTAATCTGTATTTTTCTAATGGAAGGATTCTGGGAACTTGTTTAGTTTGATTCTATACATAAGTTCGGGTCTATATGTACTGGCTAATGTTTGAACTAGACATTTGCACAACTGACCTCTGGTTGCCAGGGTGACCAAGTGGTCTAGCTAGTTAGTCATATCTACCTGTATTATTGGTCCCTCGAGTTCGAGCCCAAATTCATCAATCGTGTACTAACGCTTCAACCTTATTTAACAAGGATTGGCAGTTTTCCTACCAAAGGTTAGGGGCTCACGACACGCCGTTACTTACAAAACTGGAATTCATCATATAGCTAAAAAAATTGCTGGAAGTTGTGTTCAACCTCAAAGAAACAGATAAATATATTAACTTCTGTACAAAGAAAAGTTTTCAGCTGAATTATAGCTTGCTAGATATCAATCAATCAATCTCTTCTGTGAATAAATTGTTAAATTAGCAGCTGCATGCAAGCACAGATCTGTCACTAGAGACGCCTTAATAAACCCTGGGTGTCATTTATTTACAGCTTGAAACACAATTAAAATTTCTCATTGAAACATAATTAAAATGTCACATACACCACTTGTGTAAATGCTAATTATTAGATGTTAAATCCACTGTGTTAAAATTGTCATTAAATAATTAAAAAGCTGCATGGAGTACCAACAGTCATCAATAATATTTAAAGTTTGTGTGTTTGTATTTTGACATTATGGCTAGAAATGCGAGTAGGATTTGGGAAAATTTGTTATAAGAAATATTTTTCTGTATTTGAATAGAAATGTAATGTCGCTTCAAAATTGAATAGATCATTATTTTTGGCTTACAGAAATGTATTACTGTATTATTCACTTATGTTTGGAACAATAAAAAAAAATCAGTTTCATCCCAATTTGTAATATGAATATAAGCTCAGCCTAAATGCGAGCATCGCATATTTTATGGTTCATTACGTTACTTTAGAGCACCCTAAGAGTGCCTCTGCATTCCTTTTGTGACGTGACGTCTTTTATTTGTTGGTGACGTCACAAAAAATGTAAAAAATATAGATAAAGCGTTTTTGAGATAGCAAAAAAATTGTCGGACATTTTTGTTGTTATTTCAAAAATAAACAATTCAATTTTATCGATGTAAAATTTCTTTCTTTCTACTTTCAAATTATTTGTTTGTGTGCTCGACCACAATATTTTCTTCTGACAGCTCAGCTACCATCCAAAAAGAGTTTGTTCATATGGATCACGTGACCTTATCTACACACATGCATGTAACCGTATAGCTCGCATCTGCGATGCTCGCTATTAAAATTATAATACTTAAAACATTGTTGGAGTTAACACACTTACCTGTTACACTACATAACTAAGCATGCATCATTTAAAGCAAGGTCTCTTTAACCTACGTAGCTACACATGCACCATCTATTGGGCATCATAGTTTGTGTAAGAAAATGTGGGACTAATTAGAGATTGGACTATAAAGCTGAGGGTCTATTTACTTATACATGCTAGATATGACCTGATAACATTACATTGTGGAGATTGGACTATAAAGTTGTAGGGTCTATTGAGCCATACAGACTAGGTATGATCTGATATTGTTACATTGTACAGATTGGACTATAAAGTTGTCGGGTCTGTTTAGCCATACAGACTACGTATGATCTGATATCGTTACATTGTACAGATTGGACTATAAAGTTGTAGGGTCTATTGAGCCATACAGACTAGGTATGATCTGATATCGTTACATTGTACAGATTGGACTATAAAGTTGTCGGGTCTGTTTAGCCATACAGACTAGGTATGATCTGATATCGTTACATTGTACAGATTGGACTATAAAGTTGTAGGGTCTATTGAGCCATACAGACTAGGTATGATCTGATATCATTACATTGTACAGATTGGACCATGAAGTTGTAGGGTCTATTTAGCCATACAGACTAGATCTAATCTGATCTGATTATCAGTGCAATCTTATCAATCTTGTTCTGTTAAAAAAGTGAAGTTTATCAGATTTACAAAAGCTTTGACTAATTTGTTGTTTTTATGCCTGAAATAAGAACAGATTTTTATGAACAGGGAAGCATTTGATATTGGATCATGTTATCATGATTGAATCGATTAATAACCTGTGCATATCTTATTTTTAGAACATTAAATGATTTCAGATATATCAACACAGTGTCTTATCTCAGGTTAATTTCTATCTTTATTGTTGAAAACTTGTAAAAGACTGGCCAGAACCTTCTAGTAGCTGTACAGATTATTTGTGCATGAACTTTCTTAAATCAGTCGGATTTCCAGTGAAACTATAACAATAGAATCGGAGCTTTCTATTATACAAGGTACAAAAGTTATGTACCCATGTTTATTCGGTTGCCATGCAAATTAAAAGTTATTTAGCACATTGACTGACAAAAGTTTTCTTTTACTATTTATTCATTTTAAAATTAAAGACAACTTTGCAAAGTTACAAGAACAACGGATGTTTAATACCTCTGTTTTGATCAGAAAACATGAAAAACAGGGGGTGTATTCTTAAGTGCTGCAAAAAATGCACCAATTTTAATTTCGATGAAAAAAAATTCCATAGATTTCTGAAATATACATCTTTCACATGTGTATTTTTGACTTGTGACGACCTTTCGTTTTCGAGAAAAAAAATTCAAAGTCGAGCAATATTTCTGTTGCTGTTCACTCATGTGTGATAATTTTCAGTGTGTTCGTATATGAAACAGATGAACAAGTTGCGTTTTATTTGCCATTGGGTTATGTACAAAGTCTCGTTTTAGTGCGGTACATTTTATTTTAAAGGTGTTTAAATTTGAAAATAAATAGAGTAAAAAATAATGACAATAATATCTATTTTTTTAAAATGAAGTAACGCATAAAAATATGTTTTTTTTCACAAAACACAGTAGCATTCGTTACATTCTGTGTGAGGGTATGATTATTCGCTCTAGTTCTCCATTACTAAAATTTATTGAAATATCAGCATTTTACTTCAAGCCATGGATCGTCCCCTCTTTTTCGATCTCAATTGGTTTCTATTACACGATGATTGTGTTGAAAATATTTTTGCAGTATAATTTCTATAACAACCGAACATTTCATTGAACGTTTTTATAACATTTTTAATCTGCCGTGTCTTGTACGTATCTTAAATGTGTCAAATTAAGACTTATTATAAACAATGTCTTGTGTATAGCTAATATATTGGCACAGAACAGCGATCCCTGTATGACTAATACTTATTTTTTAGTTTAGTTTAACTGTATTAGCATGGGCAAAAAAAGCGTTTATAAGAGAGTTGGATGGCAGAGGGTTCTCGGACTACTTATTTTCATGAAAATGCTACATTTTTACGTTCACGTGGGGACACCAAGGCAGAAAAATTTACACTAGAAGACCAACATCTTATGTGCAAAACGTGGCACGGACTTAATAAATCGCATGTTCGCAAGACAAAACCTTTCAAAATGATCTAAATTTTAAGAAAGAAATTCAATTCACACTGACGTAAGTGATTTGCTCTCCTTGCTGTATATTTCTTTAATAAATATGAACACCCCCCTCCCTAGAACGAATAATCGTACCCTGGTTTTTTTTGGCCTTAATCTGACAAATCACAAAACTAACTTGGGATTATAAAACTCGGCCTACCCCCCACCCCCACCTCGTAAAACAAGACAGAAAATAAACATCCAACAAACACATATAAATGTAATTTGTGCATAAAATATTTGATCAAGGAGGGTATGACGTTTAACATTGCTGAAATTCCGAATCTGCATGGTTATGGCGGGGGGGGGGGGGGGGGAGGTGTCCATAATAACATTGAAAAATCTGCATCATGAATCTTCCACAAGTATATGTCCATGGACTATTATCAAAATGTTCCCACTACGTAAGTACTCTAAAACTTGTCTGTAGATTGGATTTTCCCTCTTCATTATAGCCAAATATACCAAAAAACCCCACACATAAAATGATCAGATTATTTTGTGCATGCACTTTTTAGCTCACCTGGACCGAAGGTCCATGTGAGCTATTGCTATCACTTGGCGTCCGTCGTCCGTCGTCCGTCGTCCGTCGTAAACTTTTTCAAAAATCTTCTCCTCTGAAACCACTGGGCCAATTTTTTTCAAACTTGGCCACAATCATCCTTAGGGTTCCTAGTTTCAAATTTGTACCCAGGGTGTTGATCAACAGACAAATATAGCTGCTGTTACTAAAAATAGAACATGGGGGGTCAACACAGGTTTTTGATCATTATCTAAAAAACTATAATAGCTATAGAGAAAACCGTTACTTCAAATTGATCAGCACATTAAGGTCTACAATAGTTGCTATTAGTGCGAAGTTGTGTATTGGCTTCTTGTAGGAGTTATTGCCCTTTTTTGACGATTTTTGACCAAATTTTTGGTATTTACAATATAACCTGAAAAATATACGAGGTAGAGTGAAACTGTAAATGGCAAAAATGATCAGCAATAAAAGCCCTACAATTCACTTGATTGGTCTGAAATTGTCAGATGACTCCTTATATGAGTTATTGCCCTTAAATGGTAATTTTTTATGAAATTTTCCGTTTTTGTCCTGTAACTTTAAAACTATAACAGCTAGAGTAAAACTGTAAATAGAAAAAATGATCAACAATACAAGCCCTACAATTCACTGTATTAGTCTGAAATTGTCAGATGACTCCTTATAGGAGTTATTGCCCTTAAATGGCAATTTTTTATGAAATTTTCCGTTTTTGTCCTGTAACTTGAAAACTATAGCAGCTAGATTGAAACTGTTAATTGCACAAATGATCAGCAATAAAGACCCTACAATTCACTTGATTGGTCTGAAATTGTCAGATGACTCCTTATATGAGTTATTGCCCTTAAATGGTAATTTTTTATGAAATTTTCCGTTTTTGTCCTGTAACTTTAAAACTATAACAGCTAGAGTAAAACTGTAAATAGCAAACATGATCAACAATACAAGCCCTACAATTCACTGTATTAGTCTGAAATTGTCAGATCACTCCTTATAGGAGTTATTGCCCTTAAATGGCAATTTTTTATGAAATTTTCCGTTTTTGTCCTGTAACTTGAAAACTATAGCAGCTAGATTGAAACTGTAAATTGCACAAATGATCAGCAATAAAGACCCTACAATTCACTTGATTGGTCTGAAATTGTCAGATGACTCCTTATATAAGTTATTGCCCATAAATGACAATTTTTTATGAAATTTTCCGTTTTTGTCCTGTAACTTAAAAACTGTAACAGCTAGAGTGAAACTGTTAATACCAAAAATGATCAGCAATACAAGCCTTACAAATTACGTTTTAAGTCTGAAATTGTCAGATGACTCCTTATAGGAGTTATTGCCCTTAAATTGCAATTTTTTATGAAATTTTCCGTTTTTGTCCTGTAACTTAAAAACTGTAACAGCTAGAGTGAAACTGTTAATAGCAAAAATGATCAGCAATACAAGCCCTACAAATTACTTTTAAGTCTGAAATTGTCAGATGACTCCTTATAGGAGTTATTGCCCTTAAATTGCAATTTTTAATGAAATTTTCTGTTTTTGTCCTGTAACTTAAAAACCATAACAGCTAGAGTGAAATAATAAATTGCAAAAATGATCAGCAAAAAAAGCCCTACAATTCATTTAATTGGTCTGAAATTGTCAGATGACTCCTTATAGGGGTTATTGCCCTTAAATGACAATTTTGTTATGAAATTTTCCATTTTTGTCCTGTAACTTGAAAACTATAGTAGCTAGATTAAAACTGTAAATTGCACAAATGATCAGCAATAGAAGCCCTACAAATGATTGCTTAGTCCAAAAATTGCAATATGACTCTTTATAGGAGTTATTGCCCTTTCATTATGAATTTGGACATATGAACAGTTTTTTAATTATAAATTAGTCTATAACACACCTATTAGTAGAGTAAAACTGTAAATTTCTAAAGTACCCTAAAGGACAATGCCTAAAAACCATTTAATTTTCAGAAATTGTCGATGGCACCTTATAGGAGTTATTGTATTTAACAAATTTTTTGAAGAAATGTTTACTTTTGGCACAGTAACTTAAAAGCTATAACAACTAGACTGAAACTGTTAATTTCAAAAATTTTAATATAGTCATTTGGATTCCAGGTGAGCGATTACAGGCTCCTGGGAGCCTCTAGTTTCAGATTTTATCCATCAAGATTGTAAAAAAAAAATGAAACAATTACTTGCATTTTAT
This sequence comes from Limnoperna fortunei, assembly GCA_944474755.1. Taxonomy (NCBI): domain Eukaryota; kingdom Metazoa; phylum Mollusca; class Bivalvia; order Mytilida; family Modiolidae; genus Limnoperna; species Limnoperna fortunei. The sequence goes on from OX104121.1 coordinate 51,876,135, forward strand.
ATTTAATTTTCTATTTTCAGTCATTGACAATTTGTTGTTTCGTGGCTACAAAAAATTATCTGACTTTATACTAGAACATAAGATAAGGATAATTCAGACCAACTTTGCTTAAAGTTGGCAAAAAATGGTTTCAGAATAGATTTTTTAAACAAAAGCACACGAAGTGAATTTTAAACATAGTCAATTGATTCAAAAAATAAATACACCATTATAAACCACAGGCACTTGTTTCAGAAAAAAAATTACCCCTATACTCTAATAGAAAAAAAATTACCCCTATACTCTTATATATATATATAATATATTAGAGTATAGGGGTAATTTTTTTTCTGAAACAAGTTCCTGTGTTATAAACTGGGGTTCTAAAATCTATGGGTTTTTTTCATCAAACAATAAAAACGACCAGGCCAATGAACAATATTCTAAGACAATTACACATTAAAGTCAGGTTGGAGAAATAACTTAACACACATTAAGAAGAAAGTTTATTAAGAACTTTGCAAAACTATTCAAATTTTTAATTTTGGAAAGCACAATCTTTTTCCTGCTTAAGACCGTCTCATGAATATGCATTCTCAAGCACATTCAATACGTCAGTAAAGTATTAAAGATGATTGGAAGAGGTGGTACAAGTGGTTTCTATACAACCATGGCTAGTTAGGCTTGCGCATGATGACGCCTTCTAGTATAAACCATCTCCAGACCTGGATACAATTGCAGGTGACCTACATACAGAGCATCTCTACAAAAAAAAAAAGATTTTCAATTAGGAAAAAAACAGTAAAGGACAATTTAAGAATCTGAAAATAATTTGGGAATGCAAAGTATTCTAAAGTTATCAGTAATAGCCTCAATAGGATTTATTTTTACAAAACATTTTTAGCCTACACGGCCTGCCATACCACAATCAATTACTGGACATGAATCACTTGACCGTTACATTACTTTTAGACTTGTCTCCCTTAATTACTTGACAACGGACACATTTAAATGCTGCGATTTTTTGCACCATGTTAAAATTACTTCAAACAAACTTAAATCAAATCTATATATAATTAACTTTGTCCCATAGAAGATCCGATTTGTGACTACATCGGGAACAGTGTTTTAAAAATTTTCAAAGGTCTGCCAACATTTTCTGAAGTTGTTCCTTGACGATGGAAAAATGTCTATAGCTACTTTTTTAAGATGGACTATAATTTTCTGCTGTCATTGCTCGACGGAGGAAGCATTCGCGTCTTAGAATATCATAGTATTGTGTATTCTTGAGTTGAACTGTATTAGCTGTGTACATGTTTCAAGTCCAGTCAAAAACTTCGCGTCAATACAAAAATGGCGGTCTTTCCAAGTGACTGCATCTCATGAATATTTTGAAGGGAGATAATGCGATGTCACTTCAAATCGGACTGAAATTTAATTCAGGACAAAAACCTTGCATTTTAATTGAAAAAAACTAATTTTAAGTTTACAATGAAGTAATAAATGCTTGGTTTATATTTATGTTTCCAAATGAAGGTAATAACAAAATACCAAACACCTAAGTAAATGTCAAAAAAGGCAATCCACAAATCAATCCAGGTACCTCCAGAACCAACAATAAAAAATATAGTTACTACAGCAATGGTCCTGAAATGTTGCAGGCATTTCAAAAGAAATGGTGCATTAAACCAGGTTTTATGACATGCAAAACCTCCCACTTCCATTACTCATTCCAAACTCCATTAATCAAATTGTATTTATTATAAATAACAGATTTTACTTTATAAAAAGTTGAGTGCTTGCTACAGAGATTGTCATTTCCCATATGTGATGCTTTTGACAATTTTAGAAACATGTTTTCAACATTTTTAGTTTGTTTTTCCAGGAAGTCTCACCAAGACATGTCAGTTAACTTAGATATTTAATTATCTTGTGTTAAGCATTGCACAGAAAGTTAATGTGATGCCTTGGTTTTTTGATGACTACAATTATCTGTATAAAATGTTTGTGAGAATTAGATCCTTTCCTTGAACCTTTTGTCCTTATTAATGGCATACAAGTTATTGAACCATATTTTGTGTGTTTAACATACAGAATTATGGAATGTATCTGAGTAGAAATTGCTTTCTATTTAGGTTCAAATACAAATCATTTTTATTAGAGAAAAGAAAATGTCCATTTAACGGATTTAAAGGCTAGATTTTGTATCTTTTTGTCTAATTTCAAAATACACACATTACAAAAACAATTCTTAGTGAAAAGAACATGTTTATTTTAGATGGATATAAAGGTTTGATTTTTTTTTTTATCCTTTTGTCTAATTTCAAACCAGTCACATGACAAAAATCAAAGTATTTTGTTTGAGAAACATTCCAGTAAGCCTTGTTTTTTTTGTACAGTGGATATGTTTGTAAGGTGTTTTTCAACCACTATGGTGCAATAGAAATTCCTTCCATTAAAACGTAATGTGATTACCGGTAGGTGAACTTACAAATAAAATCCATTAGATTTTGTTTATTATAATTTACAAATTAAAACTTCTGTTATTTAAGGACTGAAACTGAAAGTTATGTAAAGAATAACTTGACTGCCATCTATAAGGATAGTTACCCATGGTTTTTATTGGGTTCCGGTTACTCTCTTTCTGTTTTTGTGTTTTTGGTTTTGGTGTTGCGTTGTCTATGTTTGTCTATATCCAGATTTGTGACTGTCCCTTGACTTTTGGCTCTTGTTGTTCCATCGGTTTTCATTGCTATTTTTCTTAAATACCATGCAGAGTTCAATTTTACTTGACTACCATCATGTTGTACACCTTCTAGTCGTATCTTTTTGGCCGTTGGCATGAAGTGCTAACGGGGGTTATAGTATGATAAAGTTAGGCAGGGAAGGAAAATATGGTATCTATTTTGTGTAATCCTACAGTTTTCAACCCAGATCTCTGTAACTTCACAGAAGATTGTACATGTATTGAAGTCCTATTACGAAATTTTTTTCCTAATTTTCCAGACATGGGAACTGTCATTTTTCAGAACACTCAGAGAAGACTGTACTTTTTTAGGGTAATCAACTGCTCCTACATTTTTTTACACAGACCCAAAACCTTCCAAACAATTATAAAACATTCCCTTTTTATTAAGGCACTTGCTTTGTAACCCCGCCATTTCCCACTTCTGTGATTCTTTATTCATTTTAATTGTCTTACCAGTAATCCAGTAATTGAGTACTGTTATACCTTTTACTGGTATCTTTTTTCATGGTCTAACCGTCTTACTAGTAATCCAGTAATTGCTTGTACTGGTATCTTTTTCAGCTGGTAACTGTCTTGCCAGTAATTGGATTTTGCAATCAATATGTAGTAATTAGTCCAGAAATGGTTTTTATACAGTTTTCAGTAAGGCAATATAATTATTGTAAGAGATATATAACTTTATGTGGTGTAATAATTTATAAAGGCAGTCATATGTGGAAAAATGTTGATATGTTCATTAAACCTTCTACCAGTAAAAAATCCACTAAAATACATTAATTCTAAACATTGGCAAAGGCATGTATGAGAATTACCAATTATGTTTATATGCTTTTATTGTTAAAACAAATATTAATCAGCAAATTGGGTAGACGAAGACAGTTGTAAAGAAGTTGAAAAAAGTATAGGTCGTGTTGTTACTGATTAATGTACTTCTTTTATAACATAAATTGTTCATGTGTGAAAGGAAGATATAGGAAAGATTGAAGCTTTAATTATGGTAAAAAGTATGCCATACAATGTTCAAAAAAAATGCCAGCTACAGTGTTTTCTTTATCTTACTAGACCTTGCATATTGTTGCTGACACATCCTATCTTACTAGACCCTGGCATATTGCCCCTGACACATCCAACAAAGTGCTTCAGTGTATGTTGATCACATGCAACTTTGGCCTTTATGACATATATTAAGCCATAATTGTAAATTATGGTAAGAAGTTAGTATTGAGTTGGTAAATTGACATGCTGCCATAATGTTGGATGTAAAGCATGACGTTCATTATGATACTGTAGCATGGATGCAAGATATGCCCACACATTAGTTTACTAAGTACAAGACACAGTTTCACAACAAGTTTTGTTACTTAATCTTGTACCAAGCATATACTGATTGTCAGTCGTAATAGAGACTCTTTGTGAAATGGGTCCAGGACCTTACCATTTGTGCTTGATTCTCCTGATATCTACATCACATTTGTTTTGTATAAAGCAATATTTTTACTAGTTTCATTTTGTTTTCTGTCAGACTGCAGAAGACATGTTGGTTTTCATGTGTGCATCTTTATTACACAGTATTGTGCTATAATTGTAGTCATAGATTTATTGTGATTTTAACATGGGTAATTTTGCTGCAATATTAACTTGTGAATTCTTTTATATTTCAGTTAACAATGAATGATTTCAGTGTACATAGAATCATAGGAAGAGGAGGGTTTGGGGAGGTATATGGATGTCGAAAGGCAGATACAGGAAAAATGTGAGTATTGCCCCAGACTGGTTACAAGGAAGGGTTCCCATGGCTCAACCCGGAGAGCTATCCAGCTCATTCCCAGGTTTTGGACAGGTGATGCCCTCTCATTGTTGGGCTATAATAAGGAAAAGACTTGTTGCACACCATAATGGTAATATATTTGAAACGAACCAAGCTCTTTGCTCCATAATGACCCTTTTAGGCCCATTTTATCGACAACAAAAGGGTACATTTTACACTTACTCCATTACATTATGAATTTTCTTCCAATTAGTACATAACATTTCATGGATATGAATACTGCCTACTGGACAGAAAGCATCTTTTCAGTGGAATACTGTAAATTTTAAACAATTTTTGACCTTAACAATATTAATCCCTTCAATCTACACAGAAACCTATTTGTTTTTACTCACCTGACTGGGAAGCTGTTTTAATCACTTTGGATTCCACATCATCTGTAAACTTGGTCACAATTTTGATTGGTTATTCTATAAAGATTTTTTTTTTATTCCAATCTTATATTTAAAATGATAAATGATAATCCTTACTCGCTACTTTGGTTACCGCTATGTTAACTCTTTACTGGTGTTATGAAAAAGAGGGCATAAACAATAAAAGTTAGCCATGATTTTTTGGAAAGCAAAGCATTATCCAAGCACTGGATTTAAATATAAAAAAGAACATATAAGTAGACATTGTAACACAATCATGGCAAATAATTTTTTCACTCCACCTGCTTGAGGCTTACAGATGATCTAATATGGGCTTTATAATATATATGCTGTCCGACAAACCCCGTGGTAAATCCTTCAACAATACTACCCCCAGATATCAATAACATCATATTGGTATGCAACAATTTATATCATATGAAATGATGTTGCAAAGAGTATCAGTTTTAAAAAGCCAAAAATAGCACTTTAGAATTTGTTTGGTAGCCATGATCATTGGAAACATTGTATCACCAGTACTGATTTAAATGTGAAGATTCATTTCTTTGCCATGGTCAATCATGGCTGACATTAATTATTTCTTAAACTATCTTTTTTTTTTCAGGTATGCAATGAAATGTCTGGATAAGAAGCGTATAAAAATGAAACAAGGAGAAACATTAGCATTAAATGAAAGGATAATGTTGTCTCTAGTCAGTACGGGGGTGAGTATTATATTGTATCATGATAACTTCTACTTTGTATTTCAGAGGTGTTTATTTCTACCATTTCACTCTATTTTCTATGGATTTCAGTGTCAGAATACATTCTAGGGGTTGTGCACTGAAAAATTGATTCTTGTAGATATGCTTAAAAAAATTTAAGGTGTTTCATAAAACTATGCCCCTGTGGCCAATTGTTAAGGAAGTTCGTCTAGTGGTGATCACGTGGTCTGTCAACACTGACTTCAGGCAGGGTGTACTCGACTCCAATCTTAACTGACAAGGATTGCCAGTTTTCCTACTGAAGGTCTTTGGGTTTTCACCTAGTACTCCCGCTTCCTCCCCCAATAAAAACTGGAAGCCATGAAATAGCAGAAAAATTGCTGAAACTGGCATTAAGGATCATTCAACAAACTAACAAACATAAAACTACGCCTTTTCATTTTTAGCTCACCTGACCCGAAGGGTCAAGTGAGCTATTGCCATCACTTGCCTCTGTCATCGTCGTTGTCGTTAACTTTTCAAAATGTATAACAGATACAGGAAAACCGAAGAGACATGCCTTCATCGGCATCAAAAGCTCTATGAAACACTCCATTGGGTCAAAGTTGTATGATGACCCCTTATAGAAGTTATTGCCCTTCATTGTCGAAATTGATTATTTTTGACATTTTTGCCTCAAAATCTTGAAAATTATTAGAACTAGAGAAAAAGTTAGCATTGCTTAATTGTTCTGCTCTATGAGGGCTACAAAAATGACTTGGGGTCAAGATTGCCTGGTGAACCGTTTAGGAATTATTCTCCTTGAACATTTTTTTAATCAATTTTACTTCGGGGCCTCGGTGGCTGAGTGGTCAAGGTAGTTTGTCTACTATTGATCACGTGGTCTGTCAACACTGAGATTGCGGGTTCGATTCTCACTGCAGGCAGGGTGTACTCGACTCCAATCTTAATTGACAAGGATTGCCAGTTTTTCTACCGCAGGTCGGGGGTTTTCTCCGGGTACTCCGGCTTCCTCCCCCAATAAAAACTGGACGCCATGATATAGCTGAAAAATTGCTGAAAGTGGCATTAAAACACCATTCAAACAAAAAAAACAAAATCAATTTTACCTGATTTTAAAAAATCTTCTTCTCTTTAACCCATTAAAGGACTGCTTTGAAACATTGCACACATCATCTTTAGGACGTCCTCTACCAAAATTGTGCAAATCATGACACCTGACTACCTACATAGCTACGTTGGCTTAAAATAGAAAATGGGGGGGGGGGGGGGAGGGGGGAGTCAAGAGAGTTTTCGACTGATAGTTAAAAAAGTATAACAGGTACCACAAATTTGAAGTGAACCTCCTTTCTCCCTCTAAGCATCAAAAGCTCCTCCTTATAGGAATTATTTCCCTTAAAAGGTCAAAATTAATGACTTTTGCAGAAGTGTTGGGCAATTCCTTATAGCAAAGAAAAGCTGGATAAAAAAGGGTTGTTTGGTTTCAGGTTCAGGTGAGCGATACAGTCTCCTGGGAGCCTCTAGTTCTCAAAGTCATTCATTTGTTGTCATCAATCTATTCATGAAATACAAAATTTGGTTCTTTTAGCTTTAAACATTTAAAGTTTTATCCCTATTAAAGATAACTACACATTCATCGTCCTCAAAAACTTTATGCTAACACATCAGGTATCCAGTAATGAACGAAAACCTGAAATTTTCCTTTGTTATCTGGGAATTGGGTTATAATTATTTTTCAACGCAATTGATCTTATGGCAATTGTACCAAGGCTGGCATTGTCTGACATTCATAATATGTGTACTTATTAAAGACTTGTGTCACTAACTTTGGGGAAAGTCTGTAGCTATCTCACTTTGTCCCAGCATCCTCCATTTGTTATCTGAAAAAGGGAGGGGGTGTCTGTGGCCATCTCCCTTTGTACCAGCCTCCTCCATTTGTGATCTGATTGGGCCTCTGTGGTCATCTCCCTTTGTACCAGCATCCTCCATTTGTGATCTGATGGGGGCTTCTGGCCACCATAGGAGGTCTATGGTTATTTTCCTGTATATCCCAGCATTCACCATTTATTATCTGATGGAACTCCATAGCCCAATAGTCTGTGTAGTAAGTTAGTAAATTATTATTGATCTATGGCATGTCAGCAGTTCAAGCTTGACTCCAGGCAACCTGTCCTAAACTTCAACCTTATATGACATTTTAACATTGACATTAATGAATAATGTCGAGATTTAACAGTGAAATAAATTCCGGTTAATCCTATGTGACATAAATTCAGTGGAGTGATGTGACAGTGTATGTCTTTAACAACATCTATAGCAAACATTGACGCACAAAACGCACAAGAACATTGAAAACAAAGCTCCTCTACAAGCTTCTGAGTATAACAATAAAAATTAGAGACTTGTATTGTTGAAGTCAATACTGACTACAATTGACCTAAAGATGTAATTCTATATGTGGTAGTAAACATAGGTATACAGATTTATAATTGTCTTCATTTTATTTTAACGGAAACTTTGGTAGAAAAATTTTGATGTCAGGATATTTTCATTCTAGACTGAGCCTTTCGTCTAATTATGGAAATGTTCTAAAAAATAACATTTTTATGACCTTTTATGTGTACTTGAACATTGGACTTTTTTACTTGTCCCCTCAGCCAAGTATCACTTGAATATTTTATGAAGTTTTCCACTCTATTCAGTGGTAGTTCTGACATAAAGCTTAGATGGAAAAAATACACAACATTACTAGACGTACCCAGAATGTCATTTGAATAACTGAATTATTTGACTAGTTTTTAGTGGGTTATTGTACTGACTGGGCAATTATTGAGGAATATGTTTTATGTCTGTTTGTAACATTTCTAACTATTGATCGTCACATATAAAGGGGCCTCGGTGGCTGAGCGGTTGAGGTTATTTGTCTACTATTAATCACCTGGTCTGTCAACACTGAGGTTGCGGGTGCCAGGCTCACTGTGGGCAGGGTGCACTTGTCTCCAATCTTAATTGACTAGAATTGCTAGTTTTCCTATCCCAGTTACTTTGGCTGCCTATTCCAATAAAACTGGATGCCATGATATAGCTGAAAAATTGCTTAAAATGGCATTAAACACCAATCAAACAAAACAAAAATCAAAAATACTGATATGGCTGAAAGTTTTTTGTCCAACACACAAACATATAATCTATGTTTTACTGTAATGAGCTGTACACTTTTTTCAACTGACATCTTTATTATATTTTCAGCTCAATTCCTGTATATTTTCAAATTGCCCTTCCATTATAAGCTAAAAATTTGTTCTGCTTTACACAGGGATTTTTCTTGGTTATACAGATCGAGTAACAATTCTATTTACTTCATGGAAGCGTGATAACGTGAGATTTGATAATAATCACGCATGTATTTGTTTTTTGAAGTAATGAATATTAAACCAAAAATCGATATTTACGACTTGTTGCTGGACATAGACAATTTGTTTTTCACGATAAAATTCTATTTACTTGAATGACAATTAAAAAAAATATTGTTGACAATAGTTTTCTTACATTGTTACTGAAAGCTTAACCATAATTGCATGCTTAATATTCCAGGTAAATGTCCTGCAGTAAAGCCTGTGTAAATCACTTAATTAGACTGCATCAAATCAATATTTCATTTGTGATTGGCTGTAATTCAAATTAAACAGAATTAAGCCAATGATACGTTCTTACAGTAGAACAGCTGCAAGTTAAAGAAATGGTAGTTAACAACTTTTTTTTTATGTCTATAGTATCAGCACAATAAAAAGGAAACAAAATTTGTAAAAAAATTGACTTTATTAGTGTTTAGCAGAACTAAATGGTGTCAGACTGGCTACAAGTGTTTAGCATTGCATAAAACTTTATATTATTTATCATGTCACATTCAAGGAAGCATAAGGATCACTAGTTTTCCTAAACTAGATCTGGGGTTTTCTCCGGGTACTCTTACTTCCTCCCCCAATAAAAACTGGAGGCCATAGCTGACAAATTGCTGAAAGTAGCATTAAAGACCAAACAAACAAACAAAAACACTGTGTTGTCATGGGTAGCAGTACTTCCTATGTACACCAACAGCTTTATTTTGCTTGGTTGCAAAGTTGATTCATAATAAAGAATTTTTTGTGAAGACTAGCTATTTTCTTTTTTCGCTAAAAGAATTATTATTGGAAATAACCATATATAGTCACAACAGTGAGCTTAATAGGGGTAAAGCTTTTCTTATTCACAACTATTTAAATTTAAAACCAAAGTTGTACATATATATAAATAAATTGTATGAAAATATATACTGACTTTTGATTGGCTGGAAAATATTTTCTATCAGAGGATGGAAAAAAATCTATGTCACCGAGACATGTAACCTTTGTTGCCATATATTATACTCAGCAGAAAAATTTTTGTGTTGATCTTTTTATGCCCTCACAATGACATGTTGGGGGGCATTAAGTTTTACTCGTGTCTGTCCATCTGTCTGTCTGTCAATCTTTTCTCAGAAACTGTACATGAGAACAATTTGAAATTTGGCAGGGTGGTTCAGAATCACAAGTTGTACGTCCTAAGTGACTTTCAGACTTGTCAGTCATCTACTTCCTGCTTGGGACTTCATTTGTACGAAAGTACGTCCTTCCATCTGTACAAATTTCCATCAAGCTTTTCTCAGAAACCATACATGAGAACAATTTGAATTTTGGCAGGGTGGTTCAGTATCACAAGTTGTATTTCCTAAGCGACTTTCAGACCTGTCAGACAACTACTTCCTGCTTGGGCTTCATTTAGCGGGGCATCTGTGTCCCATGGACACATTCTTCGATTTTTGTTATCAAGTATCTAATTCCACAAATAAAATTGTTGCGTTTTTTCTAATATTTGCATTTTTTTATAAGTATTGCCTACAAAAAATAAATTTTCCTTAGTTGAATATACAATGTGCAAAACAGAATTTTTCTATCCCTCAATGGAGAAAATATTTTTGTAAGTTAATCCTAAAATAATTCTCCGAAATAGAGCACCCCAGTTTACCTGTATATAGAATAACTGTTTAGAAATAAGAAATTTATAATTATACATCTAAAGACTTTTTGAAATACTTCCAGAATACTGATGGTAGTTGAACAAACAGTGAGCAGTGCTGTATAGAAAATATTTTTATCTTGAGAGTTAAACCTTTATGTGTTAGCACAGAATCACTAGGATTACACCAGAATAAACATGTCATTAATTATTCAATTTTAAACTGGTAGATACTTAATTCTTAATTTTGACCTTGAAATTGCCCTTGGAGACAAAGGAAACATTGATTTACTTTCTGAATCCTGACATGTTCAGCTAAGCAGGCTCTGAGACTTGTATTTTTAATAATGAAATCAAATCTAATATGTTGTTACATCTGCTGGGAGATCTTGTGTAACTTTCTGTTATGAATGTAGTCCCTGAACACTTTGATGTTCTGATTAATGCAAAAATATTTATCATGGCGGATGTTACCTAGAGATTTTATGTAAGTACATGTTGCAGTACATTGGTTAGGTAATATTGTTTACCAGCGATACACAGCATTCTGGGTAATTTTCCATACATGATAAACTGTAGAAACTTTGGTTGGTCTCATCCATCTTGAAAGGTTGGTCTTCTTCATCCATAGCATGAATGGTTGGTCATCTTCATTTGTAGTGTAAATGAATTGTCTTTCTCTGTTGTTTTAATTGTTTTTTATCAGATGAGTTGTTATCTTCACATGAATTCACAGTGCCAAATGTGTATCAATAACATTTGATGGATTATGACAATGAAATAGATGAAAATGCAATAGGAAAATTATTTTTTTTGTTTTTCAAAGAATAAATATTAAACATTTAGGGTTTTTTAATTTTTTAATTTTTAATTTTCCTGTAATTCTAAACAGTTTTCTGGTCTGGAGGTTTCAAGGTGTACTGTATAGACAGCCCAGTTTGACTAATATTAATGCTTTATATTGCTCTATCAGCAATGAAAAGAAAACACAATCTGCAGACTGATCACTTATTGTGAAGAGAGATGTGTTTTTCTTTTATCTATTAAATCTTAATACTTCCTGCAGCCATTTTGGTGTTAGCAACTTCTTCTTACAGAAGTAATCTATAGTAACACTTAAGTGCCATAAAGAGGAACCTTGGAATGTTTTTCAATTGGAAATGGCAGTCCATCCATCAAGCAGACAATTGAATTGCTTCTATCCTGAGAAATGTCATTTTAAAATAATGACAAATGTAAGGAAAAACAAAAGGATAAAACTGGGTTTCCTCAACTGGTCTAAAAATTGGGATTCTATGAAAATATATCATTACTGGTAGTCAAATATTCTTGTGAGTGAATCCAGTGGATTTGATTTTTGTTATTTTCATGTGGCATGCACATATTGTCTATTGAATTATACAGCTATCATTACAGAATTGTTTTCTCATTTTGTATATTTACTCCAACATGTAGACAACCTACATTTCATGGCAGCAGACTACTATAATTGATTATAAATGGCTTACTGCCTTTATCCAAACATAAGACACTTTGGCAGGTAGATCAATATACTTCATTGGATATTCCAGTAAGATTGAATGATTATTGAATATACAGGAATTTGTTTAACAGTGATCTACATAGTCTACAAGATAATAAACAGCTGAGCCTCCGACTCTTCAAACAACTGCTTCCAATATGCAATAGGAGTACAGCTAAGCATCTGACTCTTCAAATGACTGCTAACAATAAGCTGTATGTGTACAGCTAAGTTTCTGACTCTTCAAACGTCTGCTACCAATAGGCTACAGGTGTACAGCTAAATCTCTTACTCTTCAAACATCTGCTCCCAATAGGCTACAGGTGTACAGCTAAGTCTCTGACTCTTCAAACGTCTGCTACCAATAGGCTACAGGTGTACGGCTAAGTCTGTGACTCTTCAAACATCTGCTACGAATAGACTACAGGTGTACAGCTAAGTCTCTTACTCTTCAAACATCTGCTCCCAATAGGCTACAGGTGTACAACTAAGTCTCTGACTCTTCAAACCTCTGCTACCAATAGGCTACAGGTGTACAGCTAAGTCTCTGACTCTTCAAACGTCAACTTCCTATAGGCTACAGGTGTACAGCTAAGTCTCTGACTCTTCAAACATCTGCTACCAATAGGCTACAGGTGTACAGCTAAGTCTCTGACTCTTCAAACATCTGCTACGAATAGACTACAGGTGTACAGCTAAGTCTCTTACTCTTCAAACATCTGCTCCCAATAGGCTACAGGTGTACAGCTAAGTCTCTGACTCTTCAAACGTCTGCTACCAATAGGCTACAGGTGTACAGCTAAGTCTCTGACTCTTCAAACATCTGCTACCAATAGGCTACAGGTGTACAGCTAAGTCTCTGACTCTTCAAACATCTGCTCCCAATAGGCTACAGGTGTACAGCTAAGTCTCTGACTCTTCAAACGATTGCTTCCTATAGACTACAGGTGTACAGCTAAGTCTCTGACTTCAAACGTCTGATACCAATAGGCTACAGGTGTACAGCTAAGTCTCTGACTCTTCAAACGATTGCTTCCTATAGACTACAGGTGTACAGCTAAGTCTCTGACTTCAAACGTCTGATACCAATAGGCTACAGGTGTACAGCTAAATCTCTTACTCTTCAAACATCTGCTCCCAATAGGCTACAGGTGTACAGCTAAGTCTCTGACTCTTCAAACGTCTGCTACCAATAGGCTACAGGTGTACGGCTAAGTCTGTGACTCTTCAAACATCTGCTACGAATAGACTACAGGTGTACAGCTAAGTCTCTTACTCTTCAAACATCTGCTCCCAATAGGCTACAGGTGTACAGCTAAGTCTCTGACTCTTCAAACGTCTGCTACCAATAGGCTACAGGTGTCCAGCTAAGTCTCTAACTCTTCAAATGTCTGCTTCCTATTGGCTACAGGTGTACAGCTGTCTCTTACTCTTCAAGCCATTGCTACCAATTGGTTTTAAAACTCATTAATTTGTACACATTTAAGAAGTGAAAAAGAGGACAATATTAATCCAAATACGAATTGTGGTAAAAAATCTTGTTACAATAATTTGATTATTAATAGCATACTATTTAGTATTTGAACCCCCATTGAAAGTTGAAGCTGGGGTCAATTTTCAGTCATGGAAAAACAGAACTCCTGGGAATGAAGGGATGTTTTATTTCCTATGAAAGGTTTCAAAACACTATGACAGTGTTTTTTATAAATCACAAAGAGATTGTAATAGAAAATGGGTTTTCTTTTGGGTGGACAGTTTATAGAGTAAATAGCTTCGGAGTTTTTTTTAATCACTTACATTTTGATACAACAGGACATAGACAACGGCAGATATTTACCCTCTTGTTTAAAATACCACATGACAATGGTGTATAAAAAGATAACAAATTATCTAAAATTAAGTATGTATTTCGTCAAAATCTGGAAAATTAGCGATTGATACAACCTATTTGATACAAAACCTTGTATCATCTATATATGTGATACTAGTCTGGTTCCTGGTCTATCATCTTTCGTTGATTGTTAAATTTTAAATGTAACATTCAGCTTTTTTCTGCCCTTTTTAGCTCACCTGACCCGAAGGGTCATGTGAGCTAATGCCATCACTTGGCGTCCGTCGTCGTCGTTAACTTTTCTTCAAAAATCTTCTCCTCCAAAACCACTGAAGGGATTGCTTTGAAACTTTGCACACATCATCAGTAAAATATCCTCTACCAAGTTTGCCCAAATCATGGCCTCAGACCAACCAACATGGCCGCCATGGCTAAAAATAGAACGGGGGGGGGGGGGGGGGGGTCAAAATACAGTTTTTTGCTTATAGTTCAAAAAGTATAACAGATACAGGAAAACCGAACAGACTTTCCTTCTTCAGTATCTAAAGCTGTACAAAACACTCCATTGGGTCAAAGTTGTATGATGACTCCATGTAGAAGTTATTGCCCTTTAATTGTCAAAATTGATGATTTTTGCCATTTTTGCCTCAAAATCTTGAAATTTATTAGAACTAGAGAAAAAGTAAGCATTGCTTAATTGTTCTGCTCTATGAGGGCTACAAAAATGACTTAAGGGTCAAGATTGTCTGAATAGCCGTTTAAGAGTTATTCCCCTTGAACTGTTTTTTATACCCCCGCTCGACAGAGTCGGGGGTATATAGTGGTCCTCATGTCCGTCTGTCCGTCCGTCCGTCTGTCGTGCCATCCGTTCGTCCGTCCACATTTGGTTTCCGGATGATAATTCAAAAAGTTTACATCCGATTTGAATGAAACTTTGGGATATTGTTATATATCAGGTTGGTAAGAAGCCTATTGATTTTGGGGGAAATCCGTCAAATTTCAAGGTCACAGTCCACGAAAAACGTTAGAAATTTTTACAAAAAAGTTGTTTCTGGACAATAACTCAAAAAGTTTGCATTCAATTTGAATGAAACTTTGGGATATTGTTATATATCAGGTTTGTAAAAAGCCTTTTGATTTTGGGGGAAATGGGTTAAATTTCAAGGTCACAGTCCACGAAAAACGTTAGAAATTTTTACAAAAAAGTTGTTTCCGGACGATAACTCAAAAAGTTTGCATGTGATTTGAATGAAACTTTGGGATATTGTTATATATCAGGTTGGTAAGAAGCCTATTGATTTGGGGGGAAATACGTCAAATTTCAAGGTCACAGTCCACGAAAAACGTTAGACATTTTTACAAAAAAGTTGTTTCCGGACGATAACTCAAAAAGTTTGCATGTGATTTGAATGAAACTTTGGGATATTGTTATATATCAGGTTGGTAAGAAGCCTATTGATTTTGGGGGAAATACGTCAAATTTCAAGGTCACAGTCCACGAAAAAAGTTGTTTCCGGACAATAACTCAAAAAGTTTGCATCCGATTTTAATGAAACTGTAAAATATTGTTATATATTTTGTTGGTAAGAAACCTATTGATTTTGGTGGAAATCTATCAAATTTCAAGGTCACAGTCCACGAAAAACGTTAGAAATTTTTACAAAATGCAGGGGTATTAGTGATCACTAGATCGACTTTGTCTAGTTTAATCTGTTTTAATTGATTTTTAGCTCACCTGGACCGAAGGTCCATGTGAGCTATTGCTATCACTTGGCGTCCGTCGTCCATCGTCCGTCGTAAACTTTTTCAAAAATCTTCTCCTCTGAAACCACTGGGCCAATTTTTTTCAAACTTGGCCACAATCATCCTTAGGGTTCCTAGTTTCAAGTTTGTACCCAGAGTGTTGATCAACAGACAAATATGGCCGCTGTTACTAAAAATAGAACATGGGGGTCAACACAGGTTTTTGATCATTATCTAAAAAACTATAATAGCTATAGAGAAAACCGTTACTTCAAATTGATCAGCACATTAAGGTCTACAATAGTTGCTATTAGTGCGAAGTTGTGTATTGGCTACTTGTAGGAGTTATTGCCCTTTTTTGACGATTTTTGACAAAATTTTTGGTATTTACAATATAACCTGAAAACTATACGAGGTAGAGTGAAACTGTAAATGGCAAAAAGGATCAGCAATAAAAGCCCTACAATTCACTTGATTGGTCTGAAATTGTCAGATGACTCCTTATATGAGTTATTGCCCTTAAATGGTAATTTTTTATGAAATTTTCCGTTTTTGTCCTGTAACTTTAAAATTATAACAGCTAGAGTAAAACTGTAAATAGCAAAAATGATCAGCAATACAAGCCCTACAATTCACTGTATTAGTCTGAAATTGTCAGATGACTCCTTATAGGAGTTATTGCCCTTAAATGGCAATTTTTTATGAAATTTTCCGTTTTTGTCCTGTAACTTGAAAACTATAGCAGCTAGATTGAAACTGTAAATTGCACAAATTATCAGCAATAAAGACCCTACAATTCACTTGATTGGTCTGAAATTGTCAGACAACTCCTTAAATAAGTTGTTGCCCATAAATGACAATTTTTTATGAAATTTTCCGTTTTTGTCCTGTAACTTAAAAACTGTAACAGCTAGAGTGAAACTGTTAATAGCAAAACTGATCAGCAATACAAGCCTTACAAATTACTTTTTAAGTCTGAAATTGTCAGATGACTCCTTATAGGAGTTATTGCCCTTAAATTGCAATAATTTATGAAATTTTCCATTTTTGTCCTGTAACTTAAAAACTGTAACAGCTAGAGTGAAACTGTAAATAGCAAAAATGATCAGCAATACAAGCCCTACAAATTACGTTTAAGTCTGAAATTGTCAGATGACTCCTTATAGGAGTTATTGCCCTTAAATTGCAATTTTTTGTGAAATTTTCCGTTTTTGTCCTGTAACTTAAAAACCATAACAGCTAGAGTGAAATAATAAATTGCAAAAATGATCAGCAGAAAAAGCCCTACAATTCATTTAATTGGTCTGAAATTGTCAGATGACTCCTTATAGGGGTTATTGCCCTTAAATGACAATTTTGTTATGAAATTTTCCATTTTTGTCCTGTAACTTGAAAACTATAGTAGCTAGATTAAAACTGTAAATTGCACAAATGATCAGCAATAGAAGCCCTACAAATGATTGCTTAGTCCAAAATTGCAAGATGACTCTTTATAGGAGTTGTTGCCCTTTCATTATGAATTTGGACAAATCAACAGTTTTTTAATTATAAATTAGTCTATAACACACCTATTAGTAGAGTAAAACTGTAAATTTCTAAAGTACCCTAAAGGACAATGCCTAAAAACCATTTAATTTTCAGAAATTGTCGATGGCACCTTATAGGAGTTATTGTATTTAACAAAAATTTTTGAAGAAATGTTTAGTTTTTGCACAGTAACTTAAAAGCTATAACAACTAGACTGAAACTGTTAATTTCAAAAATTTTAATATAGTTTAAGCCATTTGGATTCCAGGTGAGCGATTACAGGCTCCTGGGAGCCTCTAGTTCCCTTTAGTTTTTGTGAAAATCTAAAATGTCAAAGTTAGCAAATAGTAGTAGTCTGTTCTGTATTGTCTTAAAAGGTGACAATGTATTGGTTGAGAAGCTTCAGAGGTTATGATTTTTGTTTTCTTTTAAACTATTGATTAAGAAATGTCATTAATCTTTGTATTAAAATAATCAGTACATGTAACTTGTCTCTGAATTTATGTATGTCTATAATAAAAAAAAATTGGGGCCTCATGGTGCATTCTATTGTTTTGGTTTTTTTTTAATTTCCAGGCCATTTTTAAAGAAATAACAGCAAAGACTATGTTTTCTAACCTGAAGTTTCTTGAAAATCAAATAGTTCAGTACCCACATGTGACACGATATGTGTTATTTCTGAAATTCAATTTATCAATACATTTTTAGCTCACCTGACCCAAAGGGTCATGTGAGCTATTGCCATCACTTGGCGTCCGTCATCGTCCGTCGTCGTCGTTGTCGTTAACTTATCTTCAAAAATCTTCTCCTCCAAAACCACTGAAGGGATTGCTTTGAAACTTTGCATACATCATCAGTAAATTGCCCTCTACCAAGTTTGCCCAAATCATGGCCTCAGACCAACCAACATGGCCAAAGGGTCATGTGAGCTATTGCCATCACTTGGCGTCCGTCGTCGTCGTTGTCGTTGTTGTTAACTTTTCTTCAAAAATCTTCTCCTCCAAAACCACTGAAGGGATTGCTTTGAAACTTTGCATACATCATCAGTAAATTGCCCTCTACCAAGTTTGCCCAAATCATGGCCTCAGACCAACCAACATGGCCGCCATGACTAAAAATAGAACAGAGGGGTCAAAATACAGTTTTTTGCTTATAGTTCAAAAAGTATAACAGATACAGGAAAACCGAAGAGACCTTCCTTTTTCAGCATCTAAACTCTACAAAACACTCCATTGGGTCAAAGTTGTATGATGACTCCTTGTAGGAGTTATTGCCCTTTAGTTGTCAAAATTGATGATTTTTGCCATTTTTGCCTCAAAATCTTGAAAATTATTAGAACTAGAGAAAAAGTTAGCATTGCTTAATTGTTCTGCTCTATGAGGGCTACAAAAATGACTTAAGGGTCAAGATTGTCTGATTAACCGTTTAAGAGTTATTCCCCTTGAACTGTTTTTTTTTATCGGTTTTAATTGATTTTTTAAAATCTTCTCCTCTGAAACAACTGAAAGTACTGCTTTGAAACTTTTTACACATCATCTGTCAAATGTCCTCAACCAAGTTTGCACCAACCATGGCTGCAGATTAACCAACATGGCCACCATGGCTAAAAATAGGATTGGGGGGGGGGGGGTAAAATACAGTTTTTGGCTTATATTTAAAAAAGTGTAACAGATACAGGAAAACCGAAGAGACATGCCTTCATCTGCATCAAAATCTCTACGAAACACTCCATTGGGTTGAAGTTGTATGATGACTCCTTATAGGAGTTATTGCCCTTTAATTGTCGAAATTGATTATTTTTGACATTTTTGCCTCAAAATCTTGAAAATTATTAGAACTAGAGAAAAAGTTAGCATTGCTTAATTGTTCTGCTCTATGAGGGCTACAAAAATGACTTAAGGGTCAAGATTGTCTGATTAACCGTTTAAGAGTTATTCCCCTTGAACTGTTTTTTTTTATCGGTTTTAATTGATTTTTTAAAATCTTCTCCTCTGAAACAACTGAAAGTACTGCTTTGAAACTTTGTACACATCATCTGTCAAATGTCCTCAACCAAGTTTCCACCAATCATGGCTGCAGATTAATCAACATGGCCACCATGGCTAAAAATAGGATAGGTGGGGGGGGGGGGGGGGGGGTAAAATACAGTTTTTGGCTTATATTTAAAAAAGTGTAACAGATACAGGAAAACCGAAGAGACATGCCTTCATCTGCATCAAAATCTCTACGAAACACTCCATTGGGTTGAAGTTGTATGATGACTCCTTATAGGAGTTATTGCCCTTTAATTGTCGAAATTGATTATTTTTGACATTTTTGCCTCAAAATCTTGAAAATTATTAGAACTAGAGAAAAATTTAGCATTGCTTAATTGTTCTGCTCTATGAGGGCTACAAGAATGACTTTAGGGTCAAGATTGTCTGATTAACCGTTTAGAAATTATTCTCCTTGAACATTTTTTTAATCAATTTTACTTGATTTTAAAAAATCTTCTCCTCTTAAACCAATGAAAGGACTGCTTTGAAACATTGCACACATCATCTTTAGGATGTCCTCTACCAAAATTGTGCAAATCATGACACCTGACTACCTACATAGCTACGTTGGATTAAAATAGAAAAAATGAAAAAAAGGGGGGGGGGGGGTGTCGAGAGAGTTTTCGACTGATAGTTAAAAAAGTATAACAGGTACAGCAAATTTGAAGTGAACCTCCCTTCTCCCTCTAACCATCAAAAGATCCTCCTTATAGGAGTTATTTCCCTTAAAAGGTCAAAATTAATGATTTTTGCAGAAGTGTTGGGCAATTCCTTATAGCAAAAAAAAGGGTTGTTTGGTTTCAGGTTCAGGTGAGCGATACAGGCTCCTGGGAGCCTCTAGTTTTACTATATGATTTGAGAAATTAAAAAAAAATGGAGATTGCAAATGGCAGGCTTCTTAATTTGCTGGTACAGGTTGTACTCGAGGCATACTTCATTGTTTACGGGAACTCCTGTTTTGTACTCTACATTGTATTCTTGTTATGCCATGGTAGCTGAGTAGGTTATGACTCGGAATTTCTGCCCTTATAGCTCTCATTCTTGGGGACTGACATACAATACCAATTATAAGTTAAGAATATATATTAGATATACATTTAGCTTCTTTTATCTTTGCAAATGCAAGAAAATCTTATGTTTTGGGGGAATTTATCGGTGTAAAACAAGATCTACTCACTCACAAATTATGTAAAAGTGGGGGTTTCATATACTGATGAAATCAATAAAAACAGCTATTATTACTTGTAATTGCCCAAATTTAAAAACGTTTGTTTTCTACCCTTTAATTTTATTTAAATAAACACATTATTTTGCGGCATGTGTTTATACATGAAAAAACACAATATTGGTTGACCAATCAAAAATTATTTAACAATGAATATTGGAAATTGTATCTTGATGAATGCTAAAAGACAGTTAAAAAAATTATAGAAAATGAAAAGCAAGAAACTGTCCGAAGAAGGACAAACAAATACAACTGTATAATGTTACTTTAAATCTTCAGAGCCTAACATTTTAGATACTTCTGGCTATTGTCTATTGATTACATTACAGCAATATAGTATATATATGTGCTAGGTTTTGCTGCGTTGTTTTGTTCCTATTCTGGTCTTCATCTAATGTTTTGTACAATATAAAGTTAGTGTTGTCATGTTTGGTTGTTCTTGGCTTTCATTTGTAAATTTAATTAAGAATATTTTATACCATGTTCAATAATGACTCGTTCTAGGCATGCTACTTTTGGTCTGCTGCTAAAACTAATGTAAATTAACCAATTTTATCACTGATTTCCATGTTTTCCAATTTTAGCAAAGGTCATGACCTTGCATTAATCTACTGTTGAGCTTTTTAATAAGACAAGCAATAACAATTTCTGTAGTCCCCAACCAGTTAAAAATCCATCAAAACAATGTTAGTTTAGAATTAATAGGGATAATTAAAGCTGAAGGCTTCTTTCCAAGTAGATTTATGACCGTGCTAAATATAGTAAGTTGACGTCAAAGACAAAGGCATGAATTTTTTCACATATATGGTTCTTTTGATGCAGACATCATTTCTTGATGATGAAAGAATACAGTACATAAAATATAGTTTATATTTGATGTCCCAAGTTGAAGTTTCTATGTACTAGGTCTTATTACAGGTGTTTTGTGGTAAACTAAAGGAAAACTACAAACCAGGTACCACATTATATTTTATTAAAATCAACATGTCGCCTTCTGTGCTATGGTTTTAACTTTGTAATGTCATAGTATAACCAAGAAAAAAGACAAATATTAGCTGATTGTTAAGATAACCAGATCATACATCAAGTATTGCTCTCAGATACCCTGCCTTACTTCAGCCTCAGATACCCTGCATTACTTCAACAAGAGATACCCTGCCTTACATCATCCCTAGATAACCTGGCTTTCGTCATCTTCAGAAAACCTGCATTATGTCAGCTTTAGCCACAGATACCCTGCCTTAATTGTCCCCAGATATCTTGCCTTACTTCAGCCCCTGATAACCTGTATTACTTAAGCCCCAGATACCTTACCTTACTTCAACCTTGGAGGTCTTACCTTATATCGGTCCAGATGCCTTATTTACTTCTCCTCAATATTCTGCTTTAATTCACCCCATATATCTTGCCTTACATCAACCACAGATAACCTGCCTTATTTCATCCTCAGATACCCTGCCTAAATTTGCCCACAGTTAGCAATATATCAGCATATATTTAACAAAATAAAAGTAAATATTGATGAAGAATACAAAACAAAAACTTCACAAAAAACATGTCAAAGAAAAGAAAAAAAAACCTAACAAACTTTCTATTTGTAATCAAATCAAAGGGGGGGTAATAAGTGTTTGATTGAATTAAGTGTAAAGTCCCCCTTTTTTACCTCTGTTATATTGATTTCTTTAAGTTGCAATCACATCTTAGTTAAAACAAAGGTTTGGATTAAGCTTAAATCAATACCAGTACAATAAAATGGCTGATCAGCATTGCTAATGTTAAGAGAACAATTAATCACGTAAATAGAACAAGTGTATATAATATCTTATTAAAGGGAAATAATTTGGCATTATTATATTTGTTACTGTATAACATGAAAAAAATGGGCCAGAATTTCATATTTTCTTTGATTGTTAATGGAGACTGATATCAAAATGTTATTTACTGCTTCTGAAACTTATTACAGGCTTTTCCTTAAATGTTGTCAAATGCCTTTTGGTAAATGATCAGAAATTACAGGAATAGTTTACAAATATGATTTCTAGTGATTGCTAGATCAGAATGACTCGGATATTGACAATATGTTAGATTATATTGAGCCAATGATTATATTGAGCCAATGAAATACTTAATAACAGTGATTGATCTGAAGATATAATATAAGGGGTTGTTAAAATATAATCTTGTCATGGAGTATGTCTAAATAAGGGAGATATCAATCCTATAATTTGTTTTTAAGTTCTCCCTACTAAAGCATACAATGCCATTACATGACATGTTTGATATTATATGCATTATTAGCCCTGGGTTGATATTGGTGTCTCTTGGGTCAATATTGAACCTAGAGCCAATAATGCATATAACATCAAAATTTTGTAATAATCTGATAGTATCTTGGAGGATGATAAACATATCAGTGTTGTTTGACTATTTGTCTCTGCTATATTCACTGGTGTATTATAAGTTGGGGATAAATTCTTTGGCTTGAATATAGTGATCTATGTAGTTTGATCACCTGTATGTCATTACTGGTTGTCAGTTCAAATCCATCTTCAACACTGCATATGGTTCCCAACCCCAAAAACCTCAAAACTGGAATTGGGGGAAAATAAGGGATGTGGGTGGAATCTGTTTTGGTATGAAATAAATCTATTTTGGTTAGATTATATGTGCTAATTTCATACATTGTAATTGTTATTGACTGTAAACTTAAGTCAGACCTTTTAAAAATTATAACTTTTATACAAGATATCAAATTAGCATATACATTTTTTTAGAATTAAGGATTCAGAACCTTTAAATATTACATAATTGGATGCTATGTAGATTCTTTATCTATTGTTAATTCCTTTTTTTTTTTGCAATTTCTAGCAGGAAGGCAGCCCATTTATCGTGTGTATGACTTACGCATTTCAAACTCCAGAAAAACTGTGTTTCATCTTAGACTTAATGAATGGAGGTGATTTGCATTATCATCTGTCTCAGCATGGTGTATTCTCTGAGAGAGAAGTTAGGTTTTATGCAGCTGAAGTTATACTAGGGCTAGAACACATGCATAACAGATTTGTTGTTTATAGAGATTTAAAGGTAAGTATATAGAATATTCAGTATTCAATGAAAATGTGCTCATAATGTGCCCAAACATCTGAAATTTTGTGTGATTTCATTACTCTCCATAGAATTCATAAATTTCATGTTCACTATATCCCATACAATCCTTAAAGATTTATGTCCCTTACATATTTGGTTCACCATATTCCAAACAGTCCTTAAAGATTTGTGCCCCACAGGGATCTGGTTCACCCTATCCCAAACAATCCTTAAAGATTTGTGCCCCACAAGAAACTGGTTCACCATATCCGAAACAGTCCTTAAAGATTTGTGCACCACAGGGATCTGGTTCACTATATCCCAAACAATCCTTAAAGATTTGTGCAAAGAAACTGGTTCACTATATCCCAAACAGTCCTTAAAGATTTGTGCCCCACAGGGATCTGGTTCACCATATCCCAAACAATCCTTAAAGATTTGTGCCCCACAGGGATCTGCTTCACCATATCCCAAACAGTCCTTAAAGATTTGTGCCCCACAGGGATCTGGTTCACCACATCCCAAACAGTCCTTAAAGATTTGTGCCCTACAGGGATCTGGTTCACCACATCCCAAACAATCCTTAAAGATTTATGCCCCTTTCATATCTGGTTCACCATATCCCAAACAGTCCTTAAAGATTTGTGCCCCACAGGGATCTGGTTCACCATATCCCAAACAATCCTTAAAGATTTGTGCAAAGAAACTGGTTCACCATATCCCAAACAATCCTTAAAGATTGGTGGCCCTCAGATCTGGTTCAGGGGCCTTGGTGGCCGAGTTGTTAAGGTAGTTCATCTACTATTGATCACATGGTATGTCAACACTGAGACTGTGGGTTCGATTCTCACTGCAGGCAAGGTGAACTTGACTTCAATCTTAATTGATAAGGATTGCCAGTTTTCCTACCGCAGGGGGTTGGGGGGTTTCTCAGTGTAATTAAAGTATCCGGGCCATAATTGACCACATGATCATATTAGGTGTCCCGGATATTTATTGTTTTTCAATAGAGCTGACTTCTGTAATGTTCTGCAAACATCGGAAATACTATTTGAGTAACTAACATTTTTTACTTAAAACTGTTAACATTGACTCAAAATAAAACAATTTTGGATTATTTGTATCATTAATTAGCAATACATTGATTTAATACAGCTTTATTTCTTGGTCGGAAAAAATAAAATTAAACAGTAACTTTAATTGTGGGTCGGATACCTTAAAATTAGATGAGGGCATCAAAGCCAATGAAGTATTGATATGTAGCGGTTATGGGGTTTTCATTTCTTTTCAGTTGTGCTCCTTTCAATCAGCTTTCAGTAGGAATTGTAAGAAACCACTGCCAAAGTGGAAGTAAAATCTAAATTGATGAACATAAAAGCACCTTATCACAATAACACTTCACTAATTTATGCATCATTCCCATAGAATGGTACCAGCAAACCATGATCCTCATTGTCAGGTCAAAGGGACAGAAATTTTTGATAAATGCAAATATACCCCGCTTCGAGGAAGAGGGGGTATACTGTTTTACCCTTGACTGTCTGTCCATGCGTTCATTTATTTGTCCATCTATAACAAAAATTTCCATCTCAGTTTTCTAAGCAACTATACGAAGCCTGATATTTTGCATATTACTTTATCTTATAGTACCATATGGTGCACAGCAATTTTTATGCTCCTTGGTCAACGAACTTCCTTTCTACCAAATACTCATTGTGAAAGTGGATGTATCTGTAGTGAGCATTAGCTCACAGATTTTCTTCGCTCAGAGATGCCTTACATTGGTTTTTAGTTGTGCATGTGATCAGAAGCAAAGCTGGAATATGAACAGTTGCCCACCCAATCAATGCAGACATTTATATTGAAACATGTTTTATATATCCTTTTTTGTTCTTTCAGCCTGCTAATATATTATTAGATGAGAATGGCCATGTACGAATATCTGATTTAGGCCTGGCTTGTGATTTTTCCAAGAAAAAACCTCATGCAAGTGTGTAAGTATATAGATATAAAATTACAGGTTTTGTACTGTATTGATCACAGGGTGTTATTAGGTTACAAATCCTTGCCCATGAAAAAGTAGTTACATGAAACGAGTATCAACGGCCATGGTAAATCATTATGTAAGAAACAAAGAAACAAATAGGACTGATTCACTGAATGTCCAGAATTTGTATTATGAAACTCTGTTAAGTTCAATGAACTCTTGTGATATTTACTATTATACACTATAACATGTTCAATAATTTATACATTATACAGATAACATATTTGTGTAAGACGAATATATTATGGTACAAAAATTACAAAGAATAGCTACAACGCCTTCAAATATACTAATATGTAATTATATCATACATGGAAAGTCATAGGTTTATATATGATTACATTTTGATTGAGTTTTAATGTTGTTGTCATCCATCTTATTAGTTTCTTCAAATTTCAAGGTCATTATATGTTTCAAGGCCATTATTTTCATTCAGTAGCAAATTTAATAATGTACAAATTAGCTGTATACAAGTCAGATAGTAGTAAGATGAATAATGATAACTTTTATGTAAAATTTGCTTACAATTTCATAGTTTAAGTTACCATGGTGACATACTTTCTTGATTAAATTTTGGTGATATATTTTTCATTAAAATGATACCATCTCAGTGTCATAAGTGTGTTTCAAAGGTTTATAGTTTAACTAACACAGCTATGCTTAAGATGCTACCCATACATATGGTGTAATAAAAAAACAAGAATTAGTACTTGCTATTTATTTGCTAAGTGTGCAGAAATAGTAAAACCAAATTGTCCAGAGTGTTTATCTATAAATAGAATGCATGTAAAACACATTGATAATTGCTTACAACTTGATACTGCTTACTATATGGCCTAAAAGTATTATACAAAGCACATATATTTCAGAGGTACCAATGGTATATGGCCCTAAAAAGTTTCTTATGCAAAGCACTCCATAAGATATTATATTCTTTTATTTCAGAGGAACCCATGGGTATATGGCTCCAGAAGTTTTATCCAAAGGAACTCCATATGATTCCAGTGCAGATTGGTTTTCCTTTGGGTGCATGAACTATAAATTATTAAAAGGGTAAGTTGGGAAACACTAGGAGAGTTTAAAATGTGACATTATATTAAAAGGGTAATTTAGGAAACACTAGGAGAGTTTAAAATGTGACATTATATTAAAAGGGTAAGTTGGAAAACAACAGGAGAGTGTAAAATTTGACATTATATTAAAAGGGTAAGTTGGAAAACAACAGGAGAGTGTAAAATTTGACATTATATTAAAAGGGTAAGTTGGAAAACAACAGGAGAGTGTAAAATTTGACATTATATTAAAAGGGTAAGTTGGAAAACACCAGGAGAGTGTAAAATGTGACATTACTGCTGTGATACATGAATCATTCTTTAAGGTATTGCTAGGGACAACAATTCTCCTCATTGATGGTTCTAAACATTTTTAATGCAATTTGTTAAAAAAATGTATTTTGAGGTCATTTTTACTGGATTATTTAGCAGAAAATGTTTACTTTGGCAATTAAAGTAAGTGATATGAAAGTGGATTATTTCTTTTCATGGTTTCTCATCCAAATTTAAATGAAATAAGAAAGAAGTATGGGCTCAACAATTTCTTTTTTCCAAAATTCTAGAAAATGTCAGTTTTACATTTCTGTCTATAAAATTTAATTTGTTGAATTAACTCCCATTGCAAAATTCTACTTTCTAATAAAAGTGATATTTTTAATAATTTTATGACAGTGCATATAAAAGGAAAAAGATATATAATTTAAAGATATGCATAATGTTTCATATTAGATAGCTATTTATAAATTTTATGTACATGTAGGGCCTCTGTGGCCGAATGGTTAAGGTAGTTCTTCTACTATTGATCTCGAGGTCTGTCGACACGGAGGATGTGGGTTCGAGTCTCACTGCGGGCAGGGTGTGGTCTAACTCCAATCTTAATTGACAAGGATTGCCAGCTTTCCTACTGAAGGTCAGGGTTTTTTTCCTGGAACTTCGCATCCTTACCCAATAAAAACTGGCCACCACCATACAAACAGGAAAAACATTAACATGCAATTTTAGAATCAAAAGGGTAAAAGGCATCAGGTCCACCCAGTATGCTTCATTCTGTAGAGTTGTTTGTCACATAATACATGTAGTTGATAACACTACAACAAAATATAAATAAGACCATGTATATAAACATTATTTTTTTCTGGTGACCTTTGCTTTCACAAATTTGTTAAATAATGTAATGCAATGTTTAGTGAGTTTAGGAGGTCAAGGTAAACTCTTCTTGATTCTTCGGGGGAATCCTTGCTATTGTGTCAAACCAATACATTAGATTCCATTAGATGAAATCTTTATCAAATTTGAAGAAATTTTAAAATCTTCTAATCGTAAAGATGAATTTTTATAACAGAAACAATGGTTGTCTTAATCTGCTTATAGAGGTGTATGATGTAATACAAAAAGATCTGAATGTCAAAATACAATAGTGATTGGTGCTCAATGTGAGTGAATTAAACAAACATTTATGTCTTGGATTAGAAATCAGTTGTCAGAGTCTGGAGACTATACTTAATTGGATTTAATTTTCATTGTTTGGAAATCATTTTTAAATTGTGATTACTTTGTACTATAAAGTAGGACCGAAAACTTCGGTCCATGAATTTAACAAAAGTTTTTTATACCCCCCGCTTGAAAAGCGGGGGGTATATAGTGTTCATGGTGTCCGTCAGTCCGTCCGTCCGTCCGTCTGTCCGTCCGTTACACTTTATATTATTTGCAACTCCTCCTACACCACTGACATAAGGGGATACCCATTTCTTATGTGCGACTCCTCCTACACCACTAAATGGAATTCGATGAAACTTACACAGAATGTTGTCACATATTGCCATTGTGCACTAGATATATAACATTTCGATTGGATTGATATTTGGGGTTTCCCTTAGAAAAACATGGACTTTGTCATGGACATAAGGGATACCCATCTCTTATGTGCAACTCATTCCTACACCACTGAATGGAATTTGTTGAAACTTACACAGATCCATGTCACATAGTGCCATTGTGCAGGAGATATTTAACATTTTGATCGGAATGATATTTGGGGTTTCCCATAGAAAAACATGGACTGTCATTGACATAAGGGGATACCCATCTCTTATGTGCAACTCCTCCTACACCACTGAATGGAATTTGATGAAACTTACACAGAATCCATGTCACATAGTGCCATTGTGCAGGAGATATTTAACATTTTGATCGGAATGATATTTGGGGTTTCCCATAGAAAAACATGGAGTTTGTAATGGACATAATGGCATACCCATCTTTTATGTGCAACTCCTCCTACACCACTGAATGTAATTTGTTGAAACTTACACAGAATCTGGGTCACATATTGCCATTGTGCATTGGATATTAAACATTTTGATCAGAATATTATTGGAGGTTTGCCATAGAAAAACATGGACTTTGTCATTGACATAGGGGATGCCATTCTTTGGGGGATTGGGGAGGGTTACATGTATTATCTGCAAATTCGCCTTCACGTTTAACTAGATAAAGTTTCAATTTCACAGTTAAGAACACCTGAATTTTCAAAGTAGTTGTTAAGCGGGGGGTATCAATGGTGAGCATTGCTCACAGGTTTTTTTACTCTAGTTTAACATTGTACTGCTGTAAACACAAGTCAGTAATAACAAAAAATTATATTGAAATGTAAACGACCCTACAAACCTGCTGATGTACGTCCTACTTATAATAAAAGCCTTGATTTAAAACTTGTCATTCCTCGCTTGACACCATTCATGTTACAGTAGCCCCCCTCTTGAAAGACCACCCTATTTGCAACTGAAAAGTGGTCTTACAAAAGGGGTGGTCTCTCAAATGGAATTAGTTATGATTAGATTGTAATTATGTGTACATGTTTTATTATTATTAGTACCTAATTTTTACCACATTTCACAAAATATATGTTTGATATATGATATAATATATATCTATGATATAATATTTGATATAATATTCTTGAGACATGTGCTTTAGAAATGTTTAATTTGCATACAAATCTCGAAATTCACTGCACAAAGCTAACTAAATTATTTATTGCAAATTTTATCTGCCTAATTGAATTTTTAATTCTCAGCAAACACATTTTCAAAATGATAAATGTGTAATAAATGTAAACAGTTTGGACTATTAAATCTAAAAATAGCTCGGTATGTAAATTATCTCATGCCTATTTTTAATCTATATTTTGCAGATTAACGCTTTCTTTCACTTGATCAAATTAAATTATAAAAATAATTTATGGAATCAAACACATTTTCTTTACTGAAAAGAAATAATATATTAGTAATGACAGTTCATGTAACATTATTAGGTCACGAGGCCAAGATTATAATCAAAATGGCATCGTCCAAATTTTGTTTACTATCGTATGCAAATGTTGTACACGTCACGTGAATATATTGGGACATAAACATTTTTCAATTCAATATTTGATATAAAAACCACAAATAAACAACCAACATTCTTGTATATAATTTTATTAATATCAATAATAAACATTTTATTCAAAATCTTTCATCTGGTAAAAATCAATGATGAACTTGAAGTTGAACTTCCGGTGTCATTTCTAGTAAACATAAACATATACAAATTGATAATGTGGTTGTTCATGAGGGGGAAAGCATGGGTTTTTATAGCTATAAGGCGGTCGCTGGTCGCGTTAAAGGGATGGTCCTCTAAAAGAGGTAAATTTGTACAGAAATGAGTTAATGCAAGAGGAAAGTGGTCAGAACAAAGGGGTAGTTGTTCAAACGAGGGGTTGCTTGAGAGGGGGACTACTGTAAATATTAAACCATGACTATCATTTACAATACATTCGTCTACTGTTAATCATATGGTCTGTCAACACTGAGGTTGCTGGTTCGAGTCTCATTGTGGGCAGGGTGTGCTCAACTGCAACCTTAAGTAACAAGGATTTCCAGTGTTCCTACTGAAGTCTTCACCAGGTACTCCGGCTTCCTCACCCAATAAAAACTGGACGTTATGATAAAGCTGAAAATTGCTGGAAGTGATGTTAAACACTATTCAAACAAACAAACAAACAAAACCTTAATATGAGAGCAGTATTTTTAATAGAGGGTCATTTGCCAAAAGATGAGCATAAAATTTAATGCACATTATTGTATGATACAAAATATTTTTGGGTGAGGAAAATTTCAAAAAGAGTAAAATACCTTTATTTCTGCTTTAATGGAAATCACAGACTTGGGACTGAGTGCCTAAAATCACTTTTGTTTCAGATTTAATTTACAATTTTATTTATATTCATCTTTTCAGACACAGTCCGTTTAGACAACATAGGACCAAAGACAAACATGAAATAGATAGAATGACCATGACTATGGTAAGGCCTGTTTAATGGTCTAAAAATTTAAAATAAATTAGTATAAATGCCATTATGATTACTTTTTTATATGATTTCAATTTTTATTTAATTATATATATCAAAAATAATAGTATTCAATAATTAAAACATAAGATTAAAAAATGATTTTAAACCTAGAATCGCACATTTTTCTTTAGCTGTACAGTACTTTGATAAGTCTGCTGTTACTGGTATAAATGAAACACATTTGTAACTTTTCATCTTCTCTGCCTAAATAAGATTTGATCACAAATCTGAGGGTTTGCGTTTTTATTTTTTTAGAAAAAGATACTTCTCTGATTGTTCATGTTTGAGTTACTGTATTTAATCATCATGGTAGGACGCGAGTTCAGAAATGTCATAAAATAACACATATCTTACTTCTCCATAGGAGTGGGACGATTCCATTGTCTGGCAATCCAATATGTATCATGATTTTTGCCCAATGATCCGATGTGTATCAAGAGACTCATTTGTTTTTTTATTGCTGTTGTATAATAACAAAAAAAACCTCTTTCTTTGTTGATAGTATCAATATCTTTTATGAGTTCCTACCCGTTGCCAAAAGCCACTATAGGTTTGCACTCGGTCGGGCCATTAGTCCATCACACAAGTTTTTCGAACTTTTTTCTAAACTCTTGCAGATATTTAGCTAGTATAGGTATCTTAGTCAACCATGATGATTTACAGATCAAGTTCAAGTATCACTCCAGTTCAATAATTTTTTATGAAATTATGGCACTGGACTTAAGAGAATTTCTTTTATAAAATAACAGTTTTCTGGACCTTTTTTCAATGGCTTGCAGATAATGAACTGATATTTGGTATGTGAGCCAACCATGATGAGTTACAGATATCCTTCGGGTGCAGTGATTTTTGACGAAATTATGGCACGATTTTTTTCAGTTTCTTCATATTTTATAATTTTTGGTTGTCACCACAAATTAGGTGGAGTGTTATATTTTATTGTTTCCAACCTTCTGTTTAAAAATTATTTTTATACAAATGTAACATCATTTTTAGATACCCATATGATCATCTCCAGGTGGAACTGATTTTGTAGCTCATTGTTAAAGTAATATTTATCTAAAGTATCTTTATATACTCTTAAATTATTTTTTGGCATATGAAACCAAACTTCTGGATGGCTTTTAAGAGTTTAATTTCAAAATTTGTATTTGCATGCATACCTTTTATCCAAAAATACCAACCTTTCAGAAAAATATCAGCCTTTTAGAAAAATAACTAATGTCTGTGATCTAGGTTGATTTAATACAGGGTCCTATGAACCTTTAGTCTGTGATCTAGGTTGATTTAATACAGGGTCCTGTGAACCTTTAGTCTGTGATCTAGGTTGATTTAATACAGGGTCCTATGAACCTTTAGTCTGTGATCTAGGTTGGTTTAATACAGGGTCCTATGAACCTTTAGTCTGTGATCTAGGTTGATTTAATACAGGGTCCTATGAACCTTTAGTCTGTGATCTAGGTTGATTTAATACAGGGTCCTATGAACCTTTAGTCTGTGATCTAGGTTGGTTTAATACAGGGTCCTATGAACCTTTAGTCTGTGATCTAGGTTGGTTTAATACAGGGTCCTATGAACCTTTAGTCTGTGATCTAGGTTGATTTAATACAGGGTCCTATGAACCTTTAGTCTGTGATCTAGGTTGATTTAATACAGGGTCCTATGAACCTTTAGTCTGTGATCTAGGTTGATTTAATACAGGGTCCTGTGAACCTTTAGTCAGTGATCTACGTTGGTTAATACAGGGTCCTGGGAACCTTTGATCAGCGACCTAGGGTGATTAATAATGGGTCCTGGGAACCTTTAGTCAGTGATCTAGGTTGGTTAATACGAAGTCTTGTGAACCTTTGATCAGTGATCGAGCTTGATTTAATACAGAGTCCTGAAAACCTTTAGTCAGTGATCTAGGTTGATTAAATACAGGGTCCTGTGAACCTTTGGTCAGTGATCTAGTTTGATTCAGGGTCCTGGAACATTTGGTGGGTGATCTAGGTTGATTAGGGTCCTGGGAACCTTTGGTTATTGATCTAGGTTGATTTAATACAGGGTCCTGTGAACCTTTGGTCAGTGATCTAGGTTGATTCAGGGCCCAGGAACATTTGGTGGGTGATCTAGGTTGATTTAGGGTCCTGGGAACCTTTGGTTATTGATCTAGGTTGATTAAATACAGGGTCCTGGGAACCTTTGGTCAGTGATCTAGGTTGATTCAGGGTCCTGGAACATTTGGTGGGTGATCTAGGTTGATTAAATACAGGATCCTGGGAACCTTTAGTCTGTGATCTAGGTTGATTTAATACAGGGTCCTGGGAACCTTTATTCAGTGATCTAGGTTGGTTAATACAGGGTCCTGGGAACCTTTAGTCAGTGATCTAGGTTGATTCAGGGTCCTGGAACATTTGGTGGGTGATCTAGGTTGATTAAATACAGGATCCTGGGAACCTTTAGTCTGTGATCTAGGTTGATTTAATACAGGGTCCTGGGAACCTTTATTCAGTGATCTAGGTTGGTTAATACAGGGTCCTGGGAACCTTTAGTCAGTGATCTAGGTTGATTTAATACAGGGTCCTGTGAACCTTTGATCAGTGATCTAGCTTGATTTAATACAGAGTCAGTCCTGAAAACCTTTAGTCAGTGATCTAGGTTGATTTAATACAGGGTCCTGTGACGCTTTGGTCTGTGATCTAGGTTGATTCAGGGTCCTGGAACATTTGGTGGGTGATTTAGGTTGATTTAATACAGGGTCCTGGGAACCTTTGGTTATTGATCTAGGTTGATTAAATACAGGGTCCTGGGAACCTTTAGTCAGTGATCTTGGTTGGTTAATACAGGGTTCTTGGACCCTTTGGTCAGTGATCTAGGTTGATTCAGGGTCCTGGAACATTTGGTGCGTGATCTAGGTTGGTTTAGGGTCCTGTGAACCTTTGGTCAGTGATGTAGGTTGATTCAGGGTCCTGGAACATTTGGTGGGTGATCTAGGTTGATTTAGGGTCCTGGGAACCTTTAGAAAGTGATCTAGGTTGATTTAATACAGGGTCCTGGGAACCTTTAGAAAGTGATCTAGGTTGGTTAATACAGGGTCCTGGGAACCTTTGGTCAGTGATGTAGGTTGAATAAATACAGGGTCCTGGGAACATTTGGTCAGTGATCTAAGTCGATTTAGGGTCATGGGAACCTTTAGTCAGTGATCTAGGTTGATTTAGGGTCCCGGGAACCTTTGGTCAGTGATGTAGGTTGAATAAATACAGGGTCCTGGGAACCTTTAGTCAGTGATATTGGTTGATTTAGGGTCCCGGGAACCTTTGGGTGGTATTATTGATGTTGTATATTAGTTTAGTTACACAGTCTGTAATTGTATATGTCACTCCTAAATACAGGTATCTGATTTTCAGAATGTAGAGCTACCTGATTCCATGTCTCCAGAAATGAAATCTTTACTAGAAGCTTTATTATGTAGAAATGTTGAAGATAGAATAGGCTGTATGGGGCGAGGGTAAGTTTAACAGGGGCCAGGATATGTTGAAAAAGGCTGCATGGGTTCACGGTTTTAAGGGTTTAAGTTTAACAGGGACCAGGATATGTTTAATAGGCTGTATGGGTTGAGGTATGTTTAATAGGGACCAAGATATGTTGAATAGCCTGTATAGGGGCAAGGGTAAGTTTAATTAGGACCAGGAAATGTTTAAAAGGCAGTATGGGGCGAGGGTAAGTTTAATAAGGACTAGGATATGTTTTTAAGGCTGTATGGGTTCAGTGTTTTCTTAAGGTGTATTAGGTGTTGGTAAGATTAATAGGGGCCAGGATATGGTAAAAAGGCTGCATGGTTCAGGGTATTTTAGTGTATAAGTTGAATAGGGATCAGGATATGTTGAATAGGCTGTAGGAGTTGAGGATAAGTTTAATAGGGACTAGGATATGTTAAAAAGCTTTATAGGCCAGGGTATGCTAAACAGGCACCAAGGATAAGTTCAATATGGAATGACAATAAGATCATATGGCTTGTATGCTTCTGATGTAAAAGAATAGCCTGGCCTGTCTGGGTCAGGGAAACCTAAAATAGGCTGTGTACAGTGGGATTTGTATGCAGTTTGTCAGTCAAGTAGGTTGTTAATGGCATGGATAAGTTAAATGGGCTGTAAAGGGCATGGGTAAGTTGTATATGCTGTATAGGGAAGGGTCTGCTTTAATAGGCTGTATATGTAAGTTGAATAGGCTGTATAAGGTAGGGCAAGTTGAAAATGCTTTATATGGTATGGTAAGGTAAAAAGGCTGTATACAGAAGAGGTAAGTTGAAAAGTCTATTTAAGGCATGGGTAAGTTGTATATGCTCTATAGGGAAGGGTCTGCTTTAATAGGCTGTAGTGGTTATATGTAAGTTGAATAGCCTGTATAAGGTAGGGCAAGTTGAAAATGCTTTATAGGGTATGGTAAGGTAAAAAGGCTGTATACAGAAGAGGTAAGTTGAAAAGTCTATAAGGCATGGGTAAGTTGAACAGGTTGTATATGGCCTGGGTAAGGTGAATAGTTTTATATTGTAAGCCTAAGTTTATTAGATATTTAGGGCATAGGTAAGTTTAATAGGCTGTATAGGGCATGGGTTAATTGAATAGACTTGTAAAGGTCATGGTTAATTGATTTGTTGTATGCATCAGTTAATTAGTGTGTATAGGGTATGTCTAAATTGAATATAGGCTGTATAATATGGCATGGGTAATTGGAATAATCTGTATAGAGCATGGGTCAGATGAATATACTGTATAGCGCATGGGTAATTTGAATAATCTGTATAGAGCATGGGTCAGATGAATATACTGTATAGAACATGGGTCAGATGAATATACTGTATACAGCATGGGTCAGATGAATATACTGTATACAGCATGGGTTACATGAATATACTGTATGGAGCATGGGTCAGATGAATATACTGTAAACAGCATGGGTTACATGAACATTCTGTATACAACATGGGTTACATGAATATACTGTATAGAGCATGGATCAGATGAATATACTGTATAGAGCATGGGTCAGATGAATATACTGTATAGAGCATGGGTCAGATGAATATGCTGTATTGAGCATGGATCAGATGAATATACTGTATAGAGCATGGGTCAGATGAATATACTGTATGGAGCATTGGTCAGATGAATATACTGTATAGAGCATTGATCAGATGAATATACTGTATAGAACATGGGTCAGATGAATATACTGTATACAGCATGGGTTACATGAATATACTGTATGGAGCATGGGTCAGATGAATATACTGTAAACAGCATGGGTTACATGAACATTCTGTATACAACATGGGTTACATGAATATACTGTATAGAGCATGGATCAGATGAATATACTGTATAGAGCATGGGTCAGATGAATATACTGTATAGAGCATGGGTCAGATGAATATGCTGTATTGAGCATGGATCAGATGAATATACTGTATAGAGCATGGGTCAGATGAATATACTGTATGGAGCATGGGTCAGATGAATATACTGTATAGAGCATTGATCAGATGAATATACTGTATAGAGCATGGTCAGATGAATATACTGTATACAGCGTGGTCAGATGAATATACTGTATACAGCATTGTCAAATGAATATACTGTATAGAGCATAGGTCAGATGAATATACTGTATACAGCATGGATCCGATGAATATACTGTATACAGCATGCATACATGTGATATCTCACTGCGTGAGACAAAAACTCACGCAATTCTGAAGGTCCCCACGCTCTCACGGCGTGAGACAACGATCTCACGCAAAACAGAAAATCTAAAGTAAAAGAAAATTGATATTTTTTATGCGCGAAGCTTCTTGCTATTTCGTAAGCCGCCATCTTTGTTTACAATAGATTTTTCATACATTGAAAGATAAATCCCGAGAGTATCGAAATTACACTTTTGATTATTTTGGGTGTTACTAAATTAAGGAATATGGTCAAAATTAATTTGAAATAAGGTGACAATGTTTTTTAGTAAATACAAGTTAATTGAATTAAAAATTAGTTCAAAGATAAAAATATTATTTATATTTTCAAAGTTTATTTTGTACAACAATTTCTACTATAAACTCACGATAGATTTGTAAGGTCAGCAAAATGGGAACATTTGTGGCTTTAATTTTATGTTAATAAATATTACAAAATTCCAGTTTTACAACTTTCAAAGAGCTAAAACTTGCAGAAATACTTCAACTTTTATTCATTTCATGAGTGTAAGGTATAGTCCAAGAGGGGATAAACATATCCAAACATATCCAATACAACCAGAACAACAAAGAAGTATCATCAACATGGTTACAAAATAAGATGATACAACAAAACAACAAAGAAAATAAAAGAATGAAAATGCTAATAATAACGCAAAATCAGGGTCGACTAAAAATCTCACACAAAATTTAGCCCAGTCTCACATATTGGGCTGAGAAAAATATCACATGTATGACAGCATGGATCAGATGAATATGCTGTATACAGCATGGTCAGATGAATATACTGTATAGAGCATGGGTCTGATGAATATACTGTATAGAGCATGGGTCTGATGAATATACTGTATAGAGCATGGGTCTGATGAATATACTGTATAGAGCATGGGTCAGATGAAAATACTGTATACAGCATGGTCAGATGAATATACTGTATAGAGCATTGATCAGATGAATATACTGTATAGAGCATGGGTCAGATGAATATACTGTATAGAGCATGGGTCAGATGAATATACTGTATAGAGCATGGGTCAGATGAATATACTGTATACAGCATGGGTCAGATGAATATACTGTATAGAACATGGGTCAGATGAATATACTGTATAGAGCATGGGTCAGATGAATATACTGTATAGAGCATGGGTCAGATGAATATACTGTATAGAGCATGGATCAGATGAATATACTGTATACAGCATGGGTCAGATGAATATACTGTATACAGCATGGGTCTTATGAATATACTGTATAGAGCATGGGTCAGATGAATATACCATATACAGCATGGGTCAGATGAATATACTGTATAGTGCATGGGTCAGATGAAACTATATACAGCATGGGTCAGATGAATATACTGTATACAGCATGGGTCTGATGAATATACTGTATAGAGCATGGGTCAGATGAATATACTGTATAGAACATGGGTCAGATGAATATACTGTATAGAACATGGGTCAGATGAATATACTGTATAGAGCATGGGTCAGATGAATATACTGTATAGAACATGGGTCAGATGAATATACTGTATAGAGCATGGGTCAGATGAATATACTGTATAGAGCATGGGTCAGATGAATATACTGTATAGAACATGGGTCAGATGAATATACTGTATAGAGCATGGGTCAGATGAATATACTG
The DNA here is from genome assembly GCA_944474755.1 of Limnoperna fortunei. Taxonomy (NCBI): domain Eukaryota; kingdom Metazoa; phylum Mollusca; class Bivalvia; order Mytilida; family Modiolidae; genus Limnoperna; species Limnoperna fortunei. The sequence continues at coordinate 51,914,647 of OX104121.1, forward strand.
TATAGAGCATGGGTCAGATGAATATACTGTATAGAGCATGGATCAGATGAATGTACTGTATACAGCATGGGTCAGATGAATATACTGTATACAGCATGGGTCTTATGAATATACTGTATAGAGCATGGGTCAGATGAATATACCATATACAGCATGGGTCAGATGAATATACTGTATAGTGCATGGGTCAGATGAAACTATATACAGCATGGGTCAGATGAATATACTGTATACAGCATGGGTCTGATGAATATACTGTATAGAGCATGGGTCAGATGAATATACTGTATGGGGCATGGGTCAGATGAATATGATGTACAGAGCATGGGTCAGATGAATATGATGTACAGAGCATGGGTCAGATGAATATACTGTATAAAGAATGGGTTAGATGAATATATTGTATAGAGCATGGGTCAGATAAATATACTGTATACAGCATGGTCAGATGAATATACTGTATAGAGCATAGGTCAGATGAACATACTGTATAGAGCATGGGTCAGATGAATATACTGTATGGAGCATGGGTCAGATGAATATGCTGTACAGAGCATGGGTCAGATGAATATACCGTTTAGAACGTGGGTCGGATGAATATACTGTTTAGAGAATTGGTCAGATTAATATACTGTATACAGCATGGGTCAGATGAATATACTGTATAGAGCATGGGTCAGATGATATATACTGTATAGAGCATGGGTCAGATGAATATACTGTATACAGCATGGGTCAGATGAATAGATGAATATACTGTATACTGCATGGGTAAGATGAATATACATACAGCATGGGTCAGATGAATATACTGTATACAGCATGGGTCAGATGAATATACTGTATACAGCATGGATCAGATGAATATACTTTATAGAGCATGGGTCAGATGAATATACTGTATAGAGCATGGGTCAGAAGAATATACTATAACAGTATACAGCATGGGTCAGATGAATATACTGTATACAGCATGGATCAGATGAATATACTGTATAGAGCATTGGTCGGATGAATATACTTTATAGAGCATGGGTTAGATGAATATACTGTATAGAGCATGGGTCAGAAGAATATACTGTAACAGTATACAGCATGGGTCAGATGAATATACTGTATACAGCATGGATCAGATGAATATACTGTATAGAGCATTGGTCGGATGAATATACTGTATAGAGCATGGGTCAGATGAATATACTGTATAGAGCATGGGTCAGATGAATATACTGTATAGAACATGGGTCAGATGAATATACTGTATACAACATGGGTCAGATGAATATACTGTATACAGCATGGGTTACATGAATATACTGTATGGAGCATGGGTCAGATGAATATACTGTAAACAGCATGGGTTACATGAACATTCTGTATACAACATGGGTTACATGAATATACTGTGTAGAGCATTGATCAGATGAATATGCTGTATTGAGCATGGATCAGATGAATATACTGTATAGAGCATGGGTCAGATGAATATACTGTATGGAGCATGGGTCAGATGAATATACTGTATAGAGCATTGATCAGATGAATATACTGTATAGAGCATGGTCAGATGAATATACTGTATACAGCATGGTCAAATGAATATACTGTATACAGCATTGTCAGATGAATATACTGTATAGAGCATAGGTCAGATGAATATACTGTATACAGCATGGATCCGATGAATATACTGTATACAGCATGCATACATGTGATATCTCACTGCGTGAGACAAAAACTCACGCAATTCTGAAGGTCCCCACGCTCTCACGGCGTGAGACAACGATCTCACGCAAAACAGAAAATCTAAAGTAAAAGAAAATTGATATTTTTTATGCGCGAAGCTTCTTGCTATTTCGTAAGCCGCCATCTTTGTTTACAATAGATTTTTCATACATTGAAAGATAAATCCCGAGAGTATCGAAATTACACTTTTGATTATTTTGGGTGTTACTAAATTAAGGAATATGGTCAAAATTAATTTGAAATAAGGTGACAATGTTTTTTAGTAAATACAAGTTAATTGAATTAAAAATTAGTTCAAAGATAAAAATATTATTTATATTTTCAAAGTTTATTTTGTACAACAATTTCTACTATAAACTCACGATAGATTTGTAAGGTCAGCTAAATGGGAACATTTGTGGCTTTAATTTTATGTTAATAAATATTACAAAATTCCAGTTTTACAACTTTCAAAGAGCTAAAACTTGCAGAAATACTTCAACTTTTATTCATTTCATGAGTGTAAGGTATAGTCCAAGAGGGGATAAACATATCCAAACATATCCAATACAACCAGAACAACAAAGAAGCATCATCAACATGGTTACAAAATAAGATGATACAACAAAACAACAAAGAAAATAAAAGAATGAAAATGCTAATAATAACGCAAAATCAGGGTCGACTAAAAATCTCACACAAAATTTAGCCCAGTCTCACACATTGGGCTGAGAAAAATATCACATGTATGACAGCATGGATCAGATGAATATGCTGTATACAGCATGGTCAGATGAATATACTGTATAGAGCATGGGTCTGATGAATATACTGTATAGAGCATGGGTCTGATGAATATACTGTATAGAGCATGGGTCTGATGAATATACTGTATAGAGCATGGGTCAGATGAAAATACTGTATACAGCATGGTCAGATGAATATACTGTATAGAGCATTGATCAGATGAATATACTGTATAGAGCATGGGTCAGATGAATATACTGTATAGAGCATGGGTCAGATGAATATACTGTATAGAGCATGGGTCAGATGAATATACTGTATACAGCATTGGTCAGATGAATATACTGTATAGAACATGGGTCAGATGAATATACTGTATACAACATGGGTCAGATGAATATACTGTATAGAGCATGGGTCAGATGAATATACTGTATAGAGCATGGATCAGATGAATGTACTGTATACAGCATGGGTCAGATGAATGTACTGTATAGAGCATGGATCAGATGAATATACTGTATACAGCATGGGTCTTATGAATATACTGTATAGAGCATGGGTCAGATGAATATACCATATACAGCATGGGTCAGATGAATATACTGTATAGTGCATGGGTCAGATGAAACTATATACAGCATGGGTCAGATGAATATACTGTATACAGCATGGGTCTGATGAATATACTGTATAGAGCATGGGTCAGATGAATATACTGTATGGGGCATGGGTCAGATGAATATGATGTACAGAGCATGGGTCAGATGAATATGATGTACAGAGCATGGGTCAGATGAATATACTGTATAAAGAATGGGTTAGATGAATATATTGTATAGAGCATGGGTCAGATAAATATACTGTATACAGCATGGTCAGATGAATATACTGTATAGAGCATAGGTCAGATGAACATACTGTATAGAGCATGGGTCAGATGAATATACTGTATGGAGCATGGGTCAGATGAATATGCTGTACAGAGCATGGGTCAGATGAATTTACCGTTTAGAACGTGGGTCGGATGAATATACTGTTTCGAGAATTGGTCAGATTAATATACTGTATACAGCATGGGTCAGATGAATATACTGTATAGAGCATGGGTCAGATGATATATACTGTATAGAGCATGGGTCAGATGAATATACTGTATACAGCATGGGTCAGATGAATAGATGAATATACTGTATACTGCATGGGTAAGATGAATATACATACAGCATGGGTCAGATGAATATACTGTATACAGCATGGATCAGATGAATATACTGTATACAGCATGGATCAGATGAATATACTTTATAGAGCATGGGTCAGATGAATATACTGTATAGAGCATGGGTCAGAAGAATATACTATAACAGTATACAGCATGGGTCAGATGAATATACTGTATACAGCATGGATCAGATGAATATACTGTATAGAGCATTGGTCGGATGAATATACTGTATAGAGCATGGGTTAGATGAATATACTGTATAGAGCATGGGTCAGAAGAATATACTGTAACAGTATACAGCATGGGTCAGATGAATATACTGTATACAGCATGGATCAGATGAATATACTGTATAGAGCATTGGTCGGATGAATATACTGTATAGAGCATGGGTCAGATTAATATACTGTATAGAGCATGGGTCAGATGAATATACTGTATACAGCATGGGTCAGATGAATATACTGTATACAGCATGGGTCAGTTGAATATACTGTATACAGCATGGGTTACATGAATATACTGTATAGAGCATGGGTCAGATGAATATACTGTATACAGCATGGGTTACATGAATATACTGTATACAGCATGGGTTACATGAATATACTGTATACAGCATGGGTCAGATTGAATAGATGAATATACTGTATACTGCATGGGTAAGATGAATATACTGTATAGAGCATGGATCAGATGAATATACTGTATACAGCATGAGTTACATGAATATACTGTATAGAGCATGGATCAGATGAATATACTGTATAGAGCATGGGTCAGATGAATATACTGTATAGAGCATGGGTCAGATGAATATACTGTATACAGCATGAGTTACATGAATATACTGTATAGAGCATGGGTCAGATGAATATACTGTATACAGCATGAGTTACATGAATATACTGTATAGAGCATGGATCAGATGAATATACTGTATAGAGCATGGGTCAGATGAATATACTGTATACAGCATGTATTGTTAGAAGGTGTTTTGAAATGTTTTTTCTTTCAGAAAGTTTAAATTGTGATCTTTGCTCTTATCCTTGCAAAAATTTTTATTGAAAAAATTAATTACTGTAATATTTGTATTGCTGTTAATTAATTTTGATTAATGGTCACAACTTGCCTTGTCAGTAAATATAGTATTTCATTAATCATCAATTCTATAGAGAATAGATACATAATTCAGAATTATTGAGAATTCCCAGCTATTAGGATTGTTTTAAAATAATAAAAAATCTAAAAATTGACAGTATGATTTTAACTATAGTTTTCTTAAATGATGAATGTTTTAAATTACATTATGAAGTTTTAGTATGATGTAAGATAAGTCTGCACCAACTTGATGAATAATCGTTATAATTGTCTCTGGACAAGTTGAATAATTGGTTTATCCATTTCATGGGAACCTGGATTTTTCAGGGGAGACAATTCAGAGCATTTTTTAAACTTTATGGCACATGGTATTCTCCTATAAAGGGAAAGTATACTGTAATCAATATGTAACCTTGGTTTATTTTTTAGCGCTCAAGAAGTCAAGGAACATCCATTCTTCAGGGGTATTGATTGGACTCAGGTTTATTTACAAAAGTATCAGCCCCCATTGATACCCCCGAGGGGTGAGGTTAATGCAGCAGATGCATTTGATATTGGATCTTTCGACGAGGAAGATACCAAGGGTATAAAGGTAGGGACTGAATGGATAATATGTTGTTGTCCAAGTATACTATCAATTGTTTTTTTTGTTTCTGTTCAATTTGCCTATGTAGGTATTTGACATTCTTGTAAGAAATAGAATTTAGGGGCAAATAAGGTGTATTATATGTTCTCTCTGGTATATTTGGCAAAGATTCTGTGATGAACATTTTCTTTTAAATTGTCATGATAACATTATTCTATTGAATATTCAATTTTATAGACACATCAACTATTCCTAATTAAATGCCATAGTTTGTGTGTACTAAGAACATTTTACATATGCTTATTAAAATCATTAAAAAAAACTTACAATGGAACATTTGTTGTAATTTGTAGCTAACAGACTCCGATCAGGAACTGTATCGAAATTTTCCATTAGTTGTATCTGAGCGATGGCAACAAGAGGTGGCAGAGACGGTGTTTGATGCAATCAATGCTGACACTGATAAACTAGAACAGAAACGTAAACAAAAACCTGGGTCAGATTCATCTTACTACCAACAAGATGGTGAGTTCATATCTGTTCCCAGTTATGTAATTTTCTTGCTGTAAAGGTCATTCCCTATTAAGGATTGTTCATGATATGAATTACACTCTCAAGGTCATTTCCATTAAAGGAATGTTCATGATATGAATTACACTTGCAAGGTCCTTCCCATTTAAGCAATGCTCCTGTTATGAATTAAACTCTCAAGGTCATTTCCATTAAAGGAATGTTCATGATATGAATTACAATCTGGTAATTCCCATTTAGGAAATTCTTTTTGATATGAATTACACTCTCACAGTTGCTCCCATTTAAAGAATGTTCTTGATATGAATTACACTTCCTCACTAATGAGACCGCATGGTACCTATTAGATATCCTTATCTCAACCCTTGGGTGAGATAAGAATTTCACGCTCCTTTTCCCGTAAAAATGTTTTGTGATGTCAACTGTCGGTTCAGCAATAACAAATATAAAATATTTGCTTTAGTTGTGTTGGTTAACTATGCCTTTTAAAATATTAACATAAAAACAACATATCTGAGCTTCCATGGCCCAATTTATGCCACAATATGATAGCGATAAACATCAAAACAAACACGGTGACGCAACATGTGTACACTGGAGATTACGTTCAGGGTAGATCACTCTATTTGTTGCCATCTTTCAATAGAACAGAACCGGATTTTTTTTACGAATTAGTGAGAAATAGAATCAAACAACGGTGGTTGGGCAAGACGGGAAAAGCAGAGCCTCGTTGGAGACCAGAAATCTTTTCACTTGGGTGACTGAGATTTTCCCGTCTTGCCCTCCCACCGGTGTTAGATCCTATATTTCTAGGTCATTCCCATGTAAGGAATGTTTGTGGTATGAATTACACTATCAGGGTCATTCCCATTTAATGTGTAATGTGTTTGATATGAATTACATTTTCAAGGTCGTTCTCATTTAAGGAATGTTCTTGGTATGAATTACACTCAAGTTGTTTACATTTAAGGATTGTTTATAATATGAATTACATTCTCAAAGTCATTCGTGCCCACAGTACTGTAAAATCTAAATTATTTTAGGGTCATACAGTTATTGATTTTAGCTAGTATAAACATATTCCTCTGTAATAAGTGGTTTAGATAGTTGGCCTTGGTAACTAAGTGGTTTAGATAGTTAGCCTTGGTAACTAAGTGGTTTAGATAGTTGGCCTTGGTAACTAAGTGGTTTAGATAGTTGGCCTTGGTAACTAAGTGGTTTAGATAGTTAGCCTTGGTAACTAAGTGGTTTAGATAGTTAGCCTCGGTTAATAAGTGGTTTAGATAGTTGGCCTTGGTAACTAAGTGGTTTAGATAGTTGGCCTTGGTAACTAAGTGGTTTAGATAGTTGGCTTTGGTAACTAAGTGGTTTAGATAGTTAGCCTCGGTTAATAAGTGGTTTGTTTAGATAGTTGGCCTTGGTAACTAAGTGGTTTAGATAGTTAGCCTTGGTAACTTAGTGGTTTAGATAGTTGGCCTTGGTAACTAAGTGGTTTAGATAGTTAGCCTCGGTTAATAAGTGGTTTGTTTAGATAGTTGGCCTTGGTAACTAAGTGGTTTAGATAGTTGGCCTTGGTAACTAAGTGGTTTAGATAGTTGGCCTTGGTAACTAAGTGGTTTAGATAGTTGGCCTTGGTAACTAAGTGGTTTAGATAGTTGGCTTTGGTAACTAAGTGGTTTAGATAGTTGGCCTTGGTTAATAAGTGGTTTAGATAGTTGGCTTTGGTAACTAAGTGGTTTAGATAGTTAGCCTCGGTTAATAAGTGGTTTGTTTAGATAGTTGGCCTTGGTAACTAAGTGGTTTAGATAGTTAGCCTTGGTAACTAAGTGGTTTAGATAGTTAGCCTTGGTTAATAAGTGGTTTAGATAGTTAGCCTTGGAAGCTAAGTGGTTTAGATAGTTGGCCTTGGTAACTAAGTGGTTTAGATAGTTAGCCTTGGTAACTAAGTGGTTTAGATAGTTGGCCTTGGTTAATAAGTGGTTTAGATAGTTGGCCTTGGTAACTAAGTGGTTTAGATAGTTGGCCTTGGTTAATAAGTGGTTTAGATAGTTGGCCTTGGTAACTAAGTGGTTTAGATAGTTGGCCTTGGTTAATAAGTGGTTTAGATAGTTAGCCTCTGTAACTAAGTGGTTTAGATAGTTGGCCTTGGTAACTAAGTGGTTTAGATAGTTGGCCTTGGTAACTAAGTGGTTTAGATAGTTGGCCTTGGTAACTAAGTGGTTTAGATAGTTGGCCTTGGTAACTAAGTGGTTTAGATAGTTGGCCTCGGTTAATAAGTGGTTTAGATAGTTGGCCTTGGTAACTAAGTGGTTTAGATAGTTGGCCTTGGTAACTAAGTGGTTTAGATAGTTGGCCTTGGTAACTAAGTGGTTTAGATAGTTGGCCTTGGTAACTAAGTGGTTTAGATAGTTAGCATTGGTAACTAAGTGGTTTAGATAGTTGGCCTTGGTAACTAAGTGGTTTAGATAGTTGGCCTTGGTAACTAAGTGGTTTAGATAGTTAGCCTCTGTAACTAAGTGGTTTAGATAGTTGGCCTTGGTAACTAAGTGGTTTAGATAGTTGGCCTTGGTAACTAAGTGGTTTAGATAGTTGGCCTTGGTAACTAAGTGGTTTAGATAGTTAGCCTCGGTTAATAAGTGGTTTAGATAGTTGGCCTTGGTAACTAAGTGGTTTAGATAGTTGGCCTTGGTAACTAAGTGGTTTAGATAGTTAGCCTCTGTAACTAATTGGTTTAGATAGTTGGCCTTGGTAACTAAGTGGTTTAGATAGTTGGCCTTGGTAACTTAGTGGTTTAGATAGTTGGCCTTGGTAACTAAGTGGTTTTGATAGTTAGCCTCGGTTAATAAGTGGTTTGTTTAGATAGTTGGCCTTGGTAACTAAGTGGTTTAGATAGTTGGCCTTGGTAACTAAGTGGTTTAGATAGTTGGCCTTGGTAACTAAGTGGTTTAGATAGTTAGCCTTGGTTAATAAGTGGTTTAGATAGTTGGCCTTGGTAACTAAGTGGTTTAGATAGTTGGCCTTGGTAACTAAGTGGTTTAGATAGTTAGCCTTGGTTAATAAGTGGTTTAGATAGTTGGCCTTAGTAACTAAGTGGTTTAGATAGTTGGCCTTGGTAACTAAGTGGTTTAGATAGTTGGCCTTGGTAACTAAGTGGTTTAGATAGTTGGCCTTGGTAACTAAGTGGTTTAGATAGTTAGCCTCGGTTAATAAGTGGTTTGTTTAGATAGTTGGCCTTGGTAACTAAGTGGTTTAGATAGTTGGCCTTGGTAACTAAGGGGTTTAGATAGTTGGCCTTGGTAACTAAGTGGTTTAGATAGTTGGCCTTGGTAACTAGTGGTTTAGATAGTTAGCCTCGGTTAATAAGTGGTTTGTTTAGATAGTTGGCCTTGGTAACTAAGTGGCTTAGATAGTTGGCCTTGGTAACTAAGGGGTTTAGATAGTTGGCCTTGGTAACTAAGTGGTTTAGATAGTTAGCCTCGGTTAATAAGTGGTTTAGATAGTTGGCCTTGGTAACTAAGTGGTTTAGATAGTTGGCCTTGGTAACTAAGTGGTTTAGATAGTTGGCCTCGGTTAATAAGTGGTTTAGATAGTTGGCCTTGGTAACTAAGTGGTTTAGATAGTTGGCCTTGGTAACTAAGTGGTTTAGATAGTTGGCCTTGGTAACTAAGTGGTTTAGATAGTTGGCCTTGGTAACTAAGTGGTTTAGATAGTTGGCCTTGGTAACTAAGTGGTTTAGATAGTTAGCCTCGGTTAATAAGTGGTTTAGATAGTTGGCCTTGGTAACTAAGTGGTTTAGATAGTTGGCCTTGGTAACTAATTGGTTTAGATAGTTGGCCTTGGTAACTAAGTGGTTTAGATAGTTGGCCTTGGTAACTAAGTGGTTTGATAGTTGGCCTTGGTAACTAAGTGGTTTAGATAGTTGGCCTTGGTAACTAAGTGGTTTAGATACTTGGCCTTGGTAACTAAGTGGTTTAGATAGTTAGCCTTGGTAACTAAGTGGTTTAGATAGTTGGCCTTGGTAACTAAGTGGTTTAGATAGTTGGCCTTGGTAACTAAGTGGTTTAGATAGTTGGCCTTGGTAACTAAGTGGTTTAGATAGTTGGCCTCGGTTAATAAGTGGTTTGTTTAGATAGTTGGCCTTGGTAACTAAGTGGTTTAGATAGTTGGCCTTGGTAACTAAGTGGTTTAGACAGTTAGCCTTGGTTAATGAGTGGTTTAGATAGTTGGCCTTGGTAACTAAGTGGTTTAGATAGTTGGCCTTGGTAACAGTGGTTTAGATAGTTGGCCTCTGTAACTAATTGGTTTAGATAGTTAGCCTCTGTAACTAAGTGGTTTAGATAGTTAGCCTCTGTAACTAAGTGGTTTAGATAGTTAGCCTCGGTTAATAAGTGGTTTAGATAGTTGGCCTTGGTAACTAAGTGGTTTAGATAGTTAGCCTCTGTAACTAAGTGGTTTAGATAGTTGGCCTTGGTAACTAAGTGGTTTAGATAGTTGGCCTTGGTAACTAAGTGGTTTAGATAGTTGGCCTTGGTAACTAAGTGGTTTAGATAGTTAGCCTTGGTTAATAAGTGGTTTAGATAGTTGGCCTTGGTAACTAAGTGGTTTAGATAGTTAGTCTTGGTAACTAAGTGGTTTAGATAGTTAGCCATCTGCTGTTGATCACTGGCATGTCAACAATGTGGTTGTGAGTTTGAGCCTGACTTAAGGCAATGTGTGCTCAACTTAAACCTTATTTGAAAAAGAATTGTCCTGCTGCAGAACTGGGTTGTTATCAATACTTCGGCTTCCTTCCCTCAATGCCAATATAGAACAACAAACATAGTATTTAATTACACGTACAGTTAATAAGATATTAAATGAAAATTAACAATGCTCAGCATAAGGGATTGACAAACAGTTTTTTTAATCCTTTTACAGATTACTGATTAGCCCTCATGGGTTTTAGTGTATTACTCAAAAGCTACAAATTAATTAGTTGTTGTGTGATTTCAGAAATCTCAAAAACTTTTTTGGTAAACATAATTTTACTTTATACATACATGGTTTATTTATCATTTTGTAGGCCCAACAGATTGTATCGTGGAAGGTGAGGTGTTGAAACTTGGAGGACCATTTCTTCAAGCCTGGCAGAAGAAACATTTAAAGCTTTATCCAAATCGATTAGAATTTTATCATAAGAATAGAGATGGACAGATTGTGTTTGGTAAAGGTGTTGAGGTAATGTAATAACTGGGATGGAGGCTTGTGGGTGACATGACATGTAAGGTTATGTCCCTTGGTAAAGGTGTTGAGGTAATGTAATAACTGGGATGGAGGCTTGTGGGAGACATGACATGTAAGGTTATGTCCCTTGGTAAAGGTGTTGAGGTAATGTAATAACTGGGATGGAGGCTTGTGGGTGACTTGACATGTGAGGTTATGTCCCTTGGTAAAGGTGTTGAGGTAATGTAATAATTGGGATGGAGGCTTGTGGGTGACATGACATGTGAGGTTATGTCCCTTGGTAAAGAGGGTTGAGTTAATGTAATAACTGGGATGGAGGCTTGTGGGTGACATGACATGTGAGGTTATGTCCCTTGGTAAAGAGGGTTAAGGTAATGTAATAACTGGGATGGAGGCTTGTAGGTGACATGACATGTGAGGTTATTTCCCTTGGTTAAGAGGGTTGAGGTAATGTAATAACTGGGATGGAGGCTTGTGGGTGACTTGACATGTGACAACGGCCTCTTAATTATTTTTGTATAGGCGAAACTATTGACATTTTTTGCTCTCACTTAGGCACCAAGTTTCGTTGAGTAATGAGAGACCCCTCAAAACGACCGGAATAATTTCACGCATATCGCATTAAATTTTCGGGGTGCCATGTCAGATAAAATTTTTTGCAAATTTAGAAAATCCGAAGGGTACTCACGGAAACTCCCTTACACCCATAAAATAGTCCAGAAATAGGCTTTGAACAATCAGATAAAAAAATACCCAATACATTTAATAAATTATCTGAATAAATTTATTTATAAATTCTATATGAAACTGCTTTTTAAATACAGCTCCAATATTAAAATTCCATTGAATAATAAATCCACTGTCTATGCTACAGTTTGGCGCAGTCAAATATCAAAATAAGAACTATTTTCCTCTCCCTCAGTCAAAGTTCATTTACAGAGCCATTGTCAAATTGAAAACAAAATTTTTAATTTTCATACTTTTTACTGTATTTTATTTTTGTTCCCCATATTACGAGCAAATCTACCAAGTTTCATCTCATTCCGAAATAAAATAAAGCCGTTTCAACCTGTTTTATGAACAAACTTTAACGCTTTCAATTGTTCAACTCAACACTTGATTTTAAAAAAAATCAACAATTTTCATGTGTCATTATATCTATAGCTGGATGATAAGTTTTCGCTTTCGCAACCTATATATATGTCATAATAAACCATAGGAAGGCTATATCTTTAAATAATATCAATACTGAATTCCAAAGTTATAAAAATTTTACCTTTTTAAGAAGAAAAATGGGCACATTACTTATCTTTTACTACAAATTTTTACATTTACTTTCTACTTTTTGTATTAATTTCGCAATCAAACATTCTTAAACAGTACTCAATATATAAATCAAATAATTATGGTTCAGAAATGGGTGTACATTTGTATTTACTAAAATTCAACTGATTATTAATAGGTTAATAGCAATATTTCCAAAGAAGTTTCTAAAAAAAAGAGATTTACACACCCAGGAGTTTTGAAGTACCCTTTATGACATCATGCAAACTGTGACGTCATAATGCTGTGATGTTGTAACCATATATTGTAAACAAGTAAACACCAATACAAGAATTTGAAATAAATGATGAAAGCAAAAAAACATGGTTTAAAAATTAGTAACCGAGTGCATTTATTGTGTACAAGGTCCATGGTTACCAAATGAAACCACTCCACCTACTGATATGTCACTTTTATATATATATGCGCATATCCTGGCTTTTTCCATCTACATGTGCACCCCCCCCCCCCCCCTTCCCCACAAACAATGTTTAAGCTATCTTTGTAATCTCATGAAGACTTTTCTGTGATTGTATTTCTAACATAGGAATCGGACTATTACCTTCTAATTTTGTTCTTTATATATGGATCAATGTCATATATTTACAATAAAAGCTTCATTTTATAGTTTGTTTACATTCTTCAGTGCCTACAATTATCTCCCTTGGTTGACAAGGTTTTAACTTTATTAGTGTCTATTTTGTTAATTGCTAAAAGGTAGAAATATTAATGTTGATTACAAGTGTTTCCCCTTGGTAAAATTAAGCATTTGAGGAAAAATGCTGGATTTAAATACATCTTGTAGAAATGGTCATGCAATCATAATTTTTTTTGGAGGAAAAGTGCGTGCTAGATTATGACCCGACCCTATCTGTTGCTACTGGATCAGTTTTTCCAGACAAAAATTAATGATATAAATAAAATACAAACCATATTTTACTGGCTTTGCATGCTTTTTGGGTAAACAGTATCATGGATTTGGTTGAAAGTACATTTGTGAGCAATATCATATAGAACCTAATCTCGCAGATTTCCCATGCGCTGTTTTTTGCTGTTCTAAAGGGTTGAAGTACACACAGGTATTTTTTTTTTGGGGTTTTTGTTCAAAATTAAATTTATTTAGTTGCAATAGTGTTTAATAACTAAATTAATTTCCCTTCTGTTTTCCTTTGAGTAATTTAGCAATTTTTTCTTAAATTCTTTGTTGTTTCTGTATACAAGGAAATCGGACAATTTTATGCCATTCAAGGCCATGTAACTTACTGTTTAAAACCATAAATTTTAATGTTTTTGAGTAAAATTTAGACAGAAAAAATGTATTTTATAATTGTTAACTGTTATCTGACAGAATAAAGTGAAAGTTACAGCATTATAGCTGCAGTGGCTGAACTAATAACATCATTAACATACAAACTTTTAGACAACAAAGTAAAAAATCAACACTTCAACTTGACAACGGCCTCTTAATTATTTTTGTATAGGCGAAACTATTGACATTTTTTGCTCTCACTTAGGCACCAAGTTTCGTTGAGTAATGAGAGACCCCTCAAAACGACCGGAATAATTTCACGCATATCGCATTAAATTTTCGGGGTGCCATGTCAGATAAAATTTTTTGCAAATTTAGAAAATCCGAAGAGTACTCACGGAAACTCCCTTACACCCATAAAATAGTCCAGAAATAGGCTTTGAACAATCAGATAAAAAAATACCCAATACATTTAATAAATTATCTGAATAAATTTATTTATAAATTCTATATGAAACTGCTTTTTAAATACAGCTCCAATATTAAAATTCCATTGAATAATAAATCCACTGTCTATGCTACAGTTTGGCGCAGTCAAATATCAAAATAAGAACTATTTTCCTCTCCCTCAGTCAAAGTTCATTTACAGAGTCGTTGTCATGTGAGGTTATGTCCCTTGGTAAAGAGGGTTGAGGTAATGTAATAACTGGGATGGAGGCTTGTAGGTGACATGACATGTGAGGTTATTTCCCTTGGTTAAGAGGGTTGAGGTAATGTAATAACTGGGATGGAGGCTTGTGGGTGACTTGACATGTGAGGTTATTTCCCTTGGTTAAGAGGGTTGAGGTAATGTAATAACTGGGATGGAGGCTTGTGGGTGACTTGACATTGAGGTTATGTCCCTTGGTAAAGGTGTTGAGGTAATGTAATAATTGGGATGGAGGCTTGTGGGTGACATGACATGTGAGGTTATGTCCCTTGGTAAAGAGGGTTGAGTTAATGTAATAACTGGGATGGAGGCTTGTGGGTGACATGACATGTGAGGTTATGTCCCTTGGTAAAGAGGGTTGAGGTAATGTAATAGCTGGGATGGAGGCTTGTAGGTGACATGACATGTGAGGTTATTTCCCTTGGTTAAGAGTGTTGAGGTAATGTAATAACTGGGATGGAGGCTTGAAGGTGACATGACATGTGAGGTTATGTCCCTTGATTAAGGTGTTAAGGTAATGTAATTTTTGTAGGGCATCTTCAGAAAAGTTTGAGAGGTTGAACTTTAGTGTTAAAGTTTGTAGGGCATGGCCAGAAAAGTTTGAGAGGTTGAACTTTAGTGTTAAAGTTTGTAGGACATCACCAGAAAAGTGTGAGAGGTTGAAACATACTCCTAATTTCATGCATGCTTGGTACAAATTTCATTTATTTTCGAAAGAGCTATGATGCTGAGGTAAAAGTGCACAATGATATCGGGGTCAAAGTTAATTTGTGGTCTTGTACAGGACCAGTGTGTTGGAACATGTATTCTAAAAGAAATAAAGGATCTTACATTGGTACGAGTGGATTACTGTAAACCAATACAATTTCGCGTGATATAAACGTTCGCGGATTTCGCGAGGAGGTAACAAACGCGAAAGTTTATATCTGCGAAAAGGTTTGGGAAAATGAATGACGAGGAATGCCGACACCACTAACGTCGTGTAAAATACCAAATGTGTGTGTAAATCCTTATTTAGAATTACTAAACTTCGATTTCACAATGACAACTTCCGGTTGATAAAACAGTTATCTTTGTTAGGTTTTAATTAAAATCTGATTATTTGTCTTTTGTCGTCCTGTTATTGACATCTGTTTGGCACTTGAAACGACGAATTAATTATTTAATTATGTCAGGTGTTAAAAGATCAAACGACTTTTTAGCCGTTATGCAAACCTGGTAATTAAGAACTATGTCCACCTACAGGCATGACAGGCCAAAAAAGTAAAACGGTTCATTAAATTGTCGACTTAAAAATTATTCTATTCAATGTGTTGATTATGCAAACACGTGTTTAGATCTTTCGTTTTTATTTGTTTTACAAATTAAATATATTTAGTAAACTCAACTAAACTACATGTACTTGAGTTTATGTTCACGTTAATCAGTCAGCTATAAAAATCGATCGACAATAAAAAACAGAAGACATCAGGACGACAACTCAAATATTTATTATTTATTGTGTGCTCATTTTCTATACAAAGATCTGTAGATCCGCGAATATTTATTTTTTATGATATCAATTTCGCGAAAGTTTGTATTCGCGAATCAGTCCATTGAATACAAACCGCGAAAGTTTCCTTATTCGAATATTAATTGGTTTACAGTATCTGATTTCTCCAAGCGAGATGGTTTATTTATGGAATTTTGTGTCATAGCCTTGGCCTATAATCCATGAGTAATACTGTAAGATACTGTTTCTCTAATTTTAAAAATGTCTTTAATTTGTGACATGAATACAAATTCTCCCAACCGAATTTTTTGACTACATGGTGTATGTAAGTTGTTTTGTTTGTGACATCATTATTTTTTTTTACAATGTTTTTATTTTAAGCCAATCAACAGATGAGAACCATAAACTTAATAGTGATTAGAACTATATTTTCCTACACTAGTCAATCAGTGTAAATATTATGTCAAAATTCGAGAAAATAATAAAAATGATATATGTAAAAAAAAACTATTCCAAGTGACACTGGGGGCCTTGGACGGTGAATGGTTAAAGTATGTCTAATATTGATCACATAGTCTGTCAACACTGAGGTTGCGGGTTCGAGCCTCACTGCGGGCAGTGTGTGCTCGACTCCAATTAATTGACAAGGATTGCCAGTTTTTCTTACTGAAGGTTTATGGTTTTTTCCGGCACTACGACTTCCTCCTCCAATAAAAACTGGATGCCTTAATATTGCTGAAATAGTGCTACAAGTAGCGTTAAATATCATTCAAACAGAAAAAAATCCAATTGTCACTTACACTTAAATGGCTAAGAGTACATGTGAATTCTAAAACTGGGCTAACAATGTGTAGTTAATATGATGCTGATAGATAAATAAAACATATTATTGGTACAAATGTAACATAGTATATATGTCTTCAGGTATAAGCTGTTAAATTTTACATATACAGGGTGATGTCAAAACTTAATGTACCATACTAGAAGTTAACAAGATCATCTATGTTTTTTGCTATTTAAACATTAATATTTTTCAGCTTTTTTCTATGTTGGACATAAAAGAAATATATCCTGATTTCCAAAAGTTTAACAAGACAGAAAACTGTATTGTGATAGTCCTGAAAACTGACACCAAATTAATTATAACATCACCAGTAAGTACAAAACTTGTGATAGTCCTGAAAACTGACACCAAATGAATTATAACATCACCAGTAAGTACAAAACTGTATTGTGATAGTCCTGAAAACTGACACCAAATGAATTATAACATCACCAGTAAGTACAAAACTGTATTGTGATAGTCCTAAAAACTGACACCAAATTAGTTTTAATAATATGACCAGAAAGTGCAAAACTGCATAATGATAGTCCTGAAACTGTTATATACCTTTATTAACACTGTTGGTGCTATCGTTGTTTTCTCTAAACATGCTGACATTACTCGACATTTGGTTATCATATATTTATTGCCTCATCATACACAGAATTATTCAATAATGGAAACATGTTGGAAAGCCTACATATCTTTCTTGGTAATTTAGTTAACATAATACAAATACTTTTATACGAGTTTTAGTAGAAGGTAATATGGGGAGACAACTCCAAGTGCAAGTATGAAGCAGAAATGATTCCAACCCTTACAGATTGTACTGACCTGAGTTATCTTTTTTTTTAACTCTTGGATCATTCAATTAATTAGATTTATTATAGTTACCTAAACAAAGGGAGATAATCCAATATTCCAGAATGAAAAATTGTTTTTTAAGATTTGTTACATTAAACATGGGGTTTCCAAGAAGGCACTAAAGAATTGATAATGTGGGTGGATATACTGAAATAGGGAAAATCCTTCTCTGAGTGGTTACCTTAATTTTAAAAGTGCTCTCTGAGGGTACCAGATCTATTTTAATTCAACAGCTCTTGTATTCATTTATTCAAGGATTGTTTTCAATTGGTGGTTAGATTTTTAGTGCAAAGTGGTTTATGTACAGCATAACCCTATCCAAAGTTGTCTATATCGAATTATCTTACCTACAATTGAAAACAATCCCTATATTTTAAATTCAATATTATAAAAAGAAATAACAAGAACAATATTTAACAAGAAATCCATAAAATTTGCAATATTGAGTGATGTCACTTGTTGTTTTTGAAATAATACATGAATAGTCAACGTCATCAAGACAAAAATCAGTTACTTACTGAAATACCAAGTTAGATTATAAAAATAGACCATGTTGTTCAGCTACTGAATATTTAATAGTAATTAAAATATGTACATATATGTTTGTTATACTCCACCATACAAAGTGGCAGGGTTTTATGTGATACCCTCAATATGGATAAGATTGTCCCTCCATCTGTCTGTGCCCCCATGGTTTCTAGGTAATAACTTGAAAATGTGTCAACAGTTTTGAGTTAGTCCGATTTAAAATTATTTGTAGAAGTCCAAGGAGAGGTAAAAATTGTCTTCTAAGACTGTTATCATGCTCAGCTGTTCCTATAGGCTGATTTGTAATTCAGTAAAACGTGTTCATGAATATTAAACAACAATTCAACGTGGTAGGGTATCATTTAATGTCCCATTTTTATTTATATGGAAGATTTTATTTATATTTCTTCTGTTGTTTTTTTTAGGACAAGGTGCTCATAACTCAGTGGAAGGATGAAATCATTAATGGACATAAAACTTCTCTGCAAATTATGTCTAATATGACCAGTAAAGGTTTCAAGATCTACGGTGCTCTAACAAACAGTCCTAGCACCGAAAATTTTAAACCTCCTTTGGAACATCGCAACAGTAACGGGAGCTAGATCCATGTTATCTCTAGTAGTCTGTAGGAAGAATGGGTTATTTGGATATGAGAGTTCTAGAGGCATTCTCCGTTTCTCACGTGCAACTTATTCTGCATGTAATGTGGCATACACACGGCCCCATTTATCATGTAACATTTCTTCAAGTAGATCTCATGGTGCCAAGGATGTTTAATTTAACCTTCCACCTGTGAGCGCTGATAAGACTCGGATGGATTTACAAACATTCACTCGCTATGGATTAGTGTAGATGACATCACAGGTTGCATGTACTACACCAAAGTTGTTGTCTCTATGTGGACGTGGAATAATTAGTGTTAGAAAGTTGAAAGGAGATTTTATACGAATATTTTAGTTAATGACTGTGATCTTTTTTTCTTTCCCTATCTCCTTGTAAGCTGTATGTGTGTGCTACCTCGTTGTCACATGACACTCAGTTTGTTCCTATAAACTGTGTCATTTATACGGTTTTTTTCTTTAGTTATATGTTAGGGTAGATAGCAGATTATCACAGCCTTTTTTCTGTTAAAATAAATTGAAAACTCAGATTTTGCAAAAATCTGCTAAAATTGTTGATATAAAATATGCACAGATATTTATATTTGGTTTGGCAAGACAGTGTATTTTATTGTTATGACTTGTCTGAAATAATTTAAAGAAACAAAATATATTGTTATTTATCAAGATGCGAGAAGGAAGACATTGTGATGTAATGATTAGAAAAAATTACTTTATATCGCTGATTATTTTAGCGATAAGAACATGGAGAATTAACTAAAACATTAAAATAACGTGTTTTCAAAAATATTTTTAAATCCCAGGAAAACCGTGAAGAGGTTACTGTGTTATTTAACAAATATATCGGCTTTTGTAGAAGACATAAAAAGTCATAGTAATTTATCAGAACAGTTTTTCTGAACAACATTGATTTATTGTGCATATGTTTTTGTAAAACTTTAAAATAAATAATAAATAATTTATTGAGCTTACTAATTCAGAAAGGCAGATATTTTTATAATATAGAATGGATATTTAAGTTAAACAGCTGGGCAGTTTGTTGCATTTTTCATCAGCTTATCTGTATGAATTTGATATCATATTTTGTATGTGTATTTATATTTACTTTTTTATCAATTTAAAAGCAAAATAATGTCAATTATAAACAATTTATTTTTTTTTAATTGCTAATTTATTTCTGTGAATCTCATACTAATACATTCTGATTGACTGTCTTGTTGAACTTTTGTTAAATATATATTGATGGGCCCAATGTGACACCTAAAATTTGGTGATGTTTTCTTTCTGTTGCAATATTAATCTTTAAAGATTATCATTATTTAATGGTTGCCATGACGCCTTTGTTTGCTAGAGACTATCTGGCCAAAGTATATATATACTTATTTATAATTTTGTGGTCAAAATCAAATTGGACAAAAGCATTCAACAGATTCAGATTATAAATTCGACTTTGCCTTTTTCAATAGTATAAGGTCCGTTTTTATTATGATGTAAAGATTGTTTTCTGAAGATTTTCTTTGTGTTTGCAAAATAACCCCCAAAATCATATACTGTACATGTATGCTAGTTCTGCCACTGTTTACCTGTTGGTTAGAGGGTAACAGGGTATCAGATCTATGTATGACCAGTAATATCTGGTTCAGTGCTACTGGTTACCTGTTGGTTGAATGGTAACAGGGTATCAAGATCTATGTATTACCAGTAATATCTGGTTCAGTGCTACTGGTTACCTGTTGGTTGGATGGTAACAGGGTATCAGATCTATGTATGACCAGTAATATCTGGTTCAGTGCTACTGGTTACCTGTTGGTTGAATGGTAACAGGGTATCAAGATCTATGTATTACCAGTAATATCTGGTTCAGTGCTACTGGTTACCTGTTGGTTGAATGGTAACAGGGTATCAAGATCTATGTATTACCAGTAATATCTGGTTCAGTGCTACTGGTTACCAGTTGGTTGGATGGTAACAGGGTATCAGATCTATCTATTACCAGTTATATTCTCCCCTCACAACAGTTAGGTACAAATATAGATCTCCACATGGAAAGGTGCTATAAATCTTACTTTATGCATCTTTTTGAACTTTATAAACTTTTCTAGAATGAACCAAAGTAACTTTTATAGCTATGTCTGTTCGTGTACTGTTAGTGTTAGTTTCTTACAATTTACAAAAATCTCCACATTCTTCCTGCGCACTTTATAAAGAGCTTCAAATTTTAATGAAAGTTCTAAATTTTGACCTGTCACATACTATTGTTTTGTCTTGTATTCTTATCTACTGGTATCAATGTTTTTCTGCATAATTATGGGCAGAGTGCAATATCCGTTGACCTCGACAATACTAGTGCTTTATGTATGCTTGTGGCATGTCTACTAATAACTAACATCACCGATGTCGAGTCATATCGACTGGGTATCGTAAATCTAACATTGCTGATGTCTTGTCAAATCTATTAATTTTTATGTCAGTTTTGGAAATGATTTATTTAGCACAATAGGTAGTGATGTAATATAAATCTGGTAGAATTTGTCAAGTATGTGTTTAGTAGAAACATGATTTGATAAACAAATCTGAATAATGAGTGACAATAAATGTCATAAACGTGCAATAAAGTATACACATTTTATCTTTTTTTCATAAGCGATGTAAGTTAAGTAAAATGTCTCCTTATCAAATATTTTGTGATAATCTTTACTTGGAATAATTAGAAAAAATTTTTATCTAGACAACAGTGTATTGTTTTGTTTGAATAGGAAACTAGCACTTCTACTTTATTTGATATTTAGGTGATTTGGTAAATGTTATGTTAAGATGGAAACAGTTTTAAATTTATGCCATTTAAATAAACAATGCATTATGTATGCCAACTGCTTGAAATAGCATATAAGTATACTGTGGAATTTGTTTTCAGAGATCAAAATATTGAGAAGAAATCCATAAATTGATGTTGAATTGCTGAAATCCTTAGAACTATCACATTATAAAAAGTCACTGAATTTCTGGCCACAAAAGTAACTGCAATGTGTCATTTTATTTTTTTTTTCTTGGAGAACTAGCTAATTCTAGTTGTGTATACTGTTAGACCTAATTAATGTTAACTTGGATAATAGCAGGTGGTATAAAGACAAACCTGTCTAAAGTCCAGACTGACAAAAGATCTGTCTAAAGTCCAGACTGACAAAAGATCTGTCTAAAGTCCAGACTGGCAAAAGATCTGTCTTAAGTCCAGACTGACAAAAGATCTGTCTAAAGTCCAGGTCTATGTTTCACTAAAAGTCTAACAATGTACAAACCAGACAACTTACAAAGTCCATATTCTTGTAAAGCCGATTGATGTAAAGCAGACTGATGTCTCAAGTCTGTTTAATGTTCATATATTGGCAGGAATTGTTAGAGTGGTCTGTGTAGTAAGAAAGGTCACTGCTATGGTTACGAGTTCAAGTCTGACTTCAGGCAAGGTGTGCACAGATCCAAATTGACAAGGATCGTCATGATAACCATCTTTATTCAGTTCATTTTTATGGAAATTTTTATAGCTTATTTTCAATGATAAAATGTGTGAAAACATGTACAGGAGAGTTCAAAATTGTTAGCCATAATTTGTGATTGACAGTATATCTGTTTAACTTAAATATAGAACACAATTTATCACATACCATTAAAATGTAAACGTTTTGGTCAGGACTTAGTGAAGTAGTTACTTGTAACTGCATACAGTATTTAAATAGGAATTCTGAAAAGAGAGATCTTTGGAGTTGAATATTAATTATGCATAACATAATTTGTTCTTGATGAAAGTCTGATAGTTCACGGTGTAATGACAAAAAATGTATTGCAGATTTGTTGTTATAGAATTTGATTGGTGGGTTTTCTCATCTAAGTAAATTTTGTATTGTATACAATACTTATTAGCTACTTGGATTCTTACAACTGGCTAAAAAATTTTGTGTATTTTTGAAAAAAAAATGTAATACATTAAGCTTTTACATGTTTTTTTTTTTTACACAATTCTCTTAATGGTGTAGATTTTTTTAATCATCGTATGTGTACTATAAGATGCATAATATAGAACAATGTTTAAATAATGTTGTTTACCCTGTGGTTGTATTTATATAATGAGAAAAAAATCTAATTTTCAATTTGTTAGATTTTTTTACCACCAGTCAAGATGTTAATTTCATAGTGTGGAATCTAATCATTTGTATTTCACTGTATGTAGAAATGAAGACATGATCTCTTTAGAATGAGGGTATGTCTCCAAACTGATTTTTAGACACTGGATTGTGGGAACTACTTCACAGTTGATTCACAGGAAATTGACCACATATCATTTGGGGCAAAATGTGGCTGGAAAACAAATTTAGTTGCAAACAAAGTGAGCAAATGAGTCTAATGCAAAAATGTATATTTGAACCCCGTTACCTATCTTAAGACTTTTACAGGTGTAATTTTTAACTGTCGCCATCCCCGAGATTGGTCTACGAACTCTCAAACATTTGTTCTTCAACATTATGACATCACTTCATGGCTTCTTTTAATCAATCAACATTTTTTGCAACCACAAAATCTTTTACTCTGACTACAACACCGTTTGAAGGTAAATAAACAGAAGTAAAATGTCACAGAACCTCACCATAAACCATCCTGCAATTGTTTTACCTAAGGTTTTTAAGCAATAAAAACTATAACTTTACTTTTTGTTTTAATGAAATAATATTTCAATAATATTTTTAATCAAATCTTTTAAAGGTCAAATAATGATTTATATTTCTAGCACTTCTTTCGTGCAGTATCCAGATATTTTATGGTTCTGACTTCATTTTTACTTCTGTTTATTTACCTTCAATGGTGTATGGAATCAAACGGTGTTGTAGTCGGAGAAAAAGAATTTGTGGGTGCAAAAAATATTGATTGATCAAAAGAAGCGATGTCACAATGTTAATGAATAAATGTCCCCGAGTACCTAGAACACCAACAGACATGGTGACAGTTAAAAATTACCCCCGTGAACAAAGTTGGGAGGTCAGAATATATATTTTTTTGCATTTTTTGTTTTCTGGCCATATTTTGCCTCAAATGATATGTGGTCACATTGATTATGACATTTTACATGTTCATTACATTATTAACAAGTCAATTTAGAATTTAAAATTAAATTAAAGAGAAATATAACGATTACAATACAAAAGTTGTCGCTCTGAAGTACAAAATCATGGGCTTCACAAATATATTATTTATTTTGAAAAAAAAAGCACTTTGTAAGTTGACACCTTGAGAAGGCCAAATTCATTCAAAAATAAACCATATCATTTTCAATGATTAAAATTTGGCTGGCCCAAATTTTTTGCAAAATATAAAATGACATTTTTTGTAAATATTTATTTATTACTGAATTTCATCTAATAATTGCTGGTTATCTCCCCTGATTGTACATCAATGTAATTGTATTTTGAAATCCATTAGCTTATAGAAAAAATTTTAAAATTGTATTATGTTTAACATAAAGATTACAATTTTGTGAAGAGAGACATACCTGTGTGTGAGATCATAGCTCATCACATCTCATGAGATCTCGCACAACGAGACTGAAGCTCATAATGTCTTTTATCTTTTGTCTCGATCATAAATTAAACCAGTTAATGTATGAAAAAAGAACATGCCACTGTAATGAATTAAACACATAAAACTTCAGACTTTTGTTTAGTATTATTCTGGATAGTCCAGTAATTGTCTAACTATGTGTTTTTGACCAACGTTTTTAATCAGTTGACAAAACATTTACAGTGGTGAAATGCCCTTTGCACATCTCAAACCCCTTTTAGTTATTTTAATATCATATCAGAATCTTCTAGCCATGAATGTTTTTACATGTTTTCCCTTACTTGGGGTGGGGGTTAGTCATCACTGGTATACTTTGTCATAATTAGGTACTGCTTTAGTTACTTTTTAGCTCACCTAGCCCTATGGTCCATTCTTTAGCTTTTTCCATCAATTGGCATCTGTTGTAATGTATTTTCAAAAATCTCTGAAACCACTGGGCCAATTTTTTTCAAACTTGGCCACAATAATCCTTAAGGTTCCAAATTACAGATTTACCCAGGGTGAAAAAGGACCAAATCTAACGAGTTGTAATAGCGAGCACAGCTCGCAGCGGTGAGCTCTACAGCAATTACGTGTCACATGATCAAAATGAAATCATGTGATCAAAATCTGCTTAATGCTGATATTTTTTTTTTTCGTCCGGAAGTTGATATCGTCAAAGTGAATGAAGAAAAGTATTAAAAATAATTTTAAGAAAGACTTGAAAATAAAGTTGACATCAATAAAAAAAATTAATGTTATATTTAAAATTAACAACAAAAATTTCATACTATTTTTTTGCAATCTCTAAATCGATCTTTAAATACTGACAATCAAATTACATTTCATGTGACGTCACCGTTACAAAGAAAGACGTCACGTGACCACTGTAATTAAGAGGCACTTTTAGGGTGTTCGGAAGTTACGTCAATTATGAAATGCACATTAAATATTGATAATAAAGGACTATATTGTCTGTGCTCGCATTTTGGCAATGCCTACTCCATATTAAAACAAATATAGGTGTCAACACATGTTTTTTAGTCATTATCTCAATTTTAATAGCTATAGAGAAAACTGTTACCTGAAATTGATCTGCACATTAAGGTCTACAATAGTTGCTATAAGTGTGAAGTTGTGTAATGGCTTCCTGTAGTAGTTATTGCCCTTTAATGATGATTTTTGACAAAATTTTCTGTTTTTACAATATAACTTGAAAATTTTACGAGCTATATTGAAATCGTAAATTGCTTAAATGATCAGCAAGATGATGCCTACAAAACACTTTATTGGTCTGAAAGTGTTAGATGACTCCATACAAGAGTTATTGCCCTTTGATGACCATTTTAATGAAATTTTCCTTTTTGTGTCTTGTAACCTAAACACTATAACAGCTCAAGTGAAACTATAAATTGCAAAAATGATCAGCAATACAAGTTCTACAATTCTCTCAATTTGTCTGAAATTGTCAGATGACTTAATACCCTTTAATAATGATTAAATACAAAATTACAAATTTTTGCCTTGGAAATTAAAAAATGAATACCTCAAGTCAAATTATAAATAGAAAAAAATAATTAAAAATGACAAGGCCTACAAATCACTATTTTGTCTGAAAATTGTAGGATGACTCCTAATAGGAGGTATTGTCCTTTAATAACAATTTTTGGTAAATTTGTAGTTTTTGCCTTGTAACAAATGACACAACAGCTAGAGTGAAATTGTAAATTGCACAAATGATTAGCAAAGCAAGGCCTACAATTCATTGATTAGTCCAAATTGTTAGATGACTTTAATAGTTGTTGCCCTTTAATGACCAATTTGAACAAAATAATCAGTTTTTGTGATATAAATTAAAGTCTATAACATCTAGGTAAAAACTGTAAATTACTAAATTAACCATTTAATTTTCAGAAATTGTCTGTTATTGTACTTAACCAAAATTTTTTGAAGAAATGGTTATTTTTTGCTCAGTAACTTAAAACAAAGCTATAACAACTAGACTGAAACTGTAAATTGCAAAAATTTAAATATAGTTGAAGTCACTTGTGTTCCAGGTGAGTGATAACATTCTCCTGAGTCCGATATACATCTGCCAATGTCGCCGTCATGGACATTTTCCAACAAAACCGTTAACCCCATATGAACGTTGCTGAGTAAAAGCGGTTAATTTTCTTTATGATTATGCAGTTTAGGTATCCAGAGTGTCTTTGAAAAACTGAGAATTAATAGTCATTTAAGTAAGAAGATACCAAATGTTATCAAAAGTACACGAGCCTAGGGTTGGGTAGTTCGTCATTTTGTACAGATCACTGACGTGTGAACACTAATGGGTTCGAGTCCGATTTCAGGTCAAGTGTGCTCAACTTGAACCTTAAAAATTAACAAGGACTGCAAGTTTTCCTTAGGCTGGTGAAGGTCAGGAGTTCACTCGGGGTTTGCCAACTTCCTGCCCTGATAAACATATTTGGCATGATATACTGATTGAAAAAAATTGCAAGTGGCATAAAACACAAACAAAATCAAAGGACAAACTTATAAAGCATTGACTGAAAGAAAAAGCAATGCAAAACGACGGAAAAATAAATAACAAACAGCTACAAACAGATTTACATTAGAGCAGTAACCTATATGGTCAGCTGAGCTATTGTCATCACTTTTCGTCTGTTTTCGTTCTCGGTAAACTTTTACATTTTAATCTTCTCTTAAACCACTGGACCAATTTAAACTATTACAATATTCATTAGATGGACCTTTACAAAGTTTGTTTTTTTATTCTGATCGGAAAACCACAGGACTTAGTTTAACATAGGACCTTATGGAAATATGTTCTAAAGGCTTCTTTAAAACCAGGGAACCCATTAAAATAAAACTTATCGGCAATATTGTTTAATTGGTCCTCATTAAGTTTATGGTTTTTATGTCAATCGGAAATTCAAAATGGCCACTATCGCAGGACTTAGTTTACCATAGAACCCTATGGTATAAAAGCTTTTAAAGGTTTCTTCTCGGAAACAGACTAACCAATTAAAAAAAATACCAGTATTCCTTGGATGTTCCTTTATTCAAGTTTATGTTTTTAGTGTCAATCGGAAATTCAAAAAGGCCACCACCGCAGGGCTTTGTTTAACATAGTACCCTATGGGAAACAAGTTTAAAAGGGCTTCTTCTCTGAAACAGGTTAACAAATTGAAGAAAAACATCACCCGTATTCATTTGATGGACCTTTATTAAAGTTCAGGTTTTTTATTCATTTACTTAAGAAACATTGCCTTACGTCAGTTTTAAGTAATGTTCACAAACATTCTAGAGGGTTTTGTTATTACAGGAGCTTATAAATCAAGCTATTCTAGTCCCAGGTCATCAATACAAACTCACACCTAACTATAGCTGGCGGAACCTTCAACACATAATTTCAAATACAAGTATAAACTATCACATGTCATACGAAGTTTTTGGGCGACCGTAAGTGCCTCTGTGACTTATAATTACAATTACATAGTGAATGATACATGGCAAAATGTATAACGAAGACACGTGAAGTTGTGTAATGGCTTCCTGTAGTAGTTATTGCCCTTTAATGATGATTTTTGACAAAATTTTCTGTTTTTACAATATAACTTGAAAATTTTACGAGCTATATTGAAATCGTAAATTGCTTAAATGATCAGCAAGATGATGCCTACAAAACACTTTATTGGTCTGAAAGTGTTAGATGACTCCATACAAGAGTTATTGCCCTTTGATGACCATTTTAATGAAATTTTCCTTTTTGTGTCTTGTAACCTAAACACTATAACAGCTCAAGTGAAACTATAAATTGCAAAAATGATCAGCAATACAAGTTCTACAATTCTCTTAATTTGTCTGAAATTGTCAGATGACTTAATACCCTTTAATAATGATTAAATACAAAATTACAAATTTTTGCCTTGGAAATTAAAAAATGAATACCTCAAGTCAAATTATAAATAGAAAAAAATAATTAAAAATGACAAGGCCTACAAATCACTATTTTGTCTGAAAATTGTAGGATGACTCCTTATAGGAGGTATTGTCCTTTAATAACAATTTTTGGTAAATTTGTAGTTTTTGCCTTGTAACAAATGACACAACAGCTAGAGTGAAATTGTAAATTGCACAAATGATTAGCAAAGCAAGGCCTACAATTCATTGATTAGTCCAAATTGTTAGATGACTTTAATAGTTGTTGCCCTTTAATGACCAATTTGAACAAAATAATCAGTTTTTGTGATATAAATTAAAGTCTATAACATCTAGGTAAAAACTGTAAATTACTAAATTAACCATTTAATTTTCAGAAATTGTCTGTTATTGTACTTAACCAAAATTTTTTGAAGAAATGGTTATTTTTTGCTCAGTAACTTAAAACAAAGCTATAACAACTAGACTGAAACTGTAAATTGCAAAAATTTAAATATAGTTGAAGTCACTTGTGTTCCAGGTGAGTGATAACATTCTCCCGAGTCCGATATACATCTGCCAATGTCGCCGTCATGGACATTTTCCAACAAAACCGTTAACCCCATATGAACGTTGCTGAGTAAAAGCGGTTAATTTTCTTTATGATTATGCAGTTTAGGTATCCAGAGTGTCTTTGAAAAACTGAGAATTAATAGTCATTTAAGTAAGAAGATACCAAATGTTATCAAAAGTACACGAGCCTTGGGTTGGGTAGTTCGTCATTTTGTACAGATCACTGACGTGTGAACACTGATGGGTTCGAGTCTGATTTCAGGTCAAGTGTGCTCAACTTGAACCTTAAAAATTAACAAGGACTGCAAGTTTTCCTTAGGCTGGTGAAGGTCAGGAGTTCACTCGGGGTATGCCAACTTCCTGCCCTGAAAAACATATTTGGCATGATATACTGATTGAAAAAAGCTGCAAGTGGCATAAAACACGAACAAAATCAAAGGACAAACTTATAAAGCCTTGACTGAAAGAAAAAGGAATGCAAAACGACGAAAAATAAATAACTAACACCTACAAACAGATTTACATTAGAGCAGTAACCTATATGGTCAGCTGAGCTATTGTCATCACTTTGCGTCTGCTTTCGTTCTCAGTAAACTTTTACATTTTAATCTTCTCTTAAACCACTGGACCAATTTAAACTATTACAATATTCATTAGATGGACCTTTACAAAGTTTGTTTTTTATTCTGATCGGAAAACCACAGGACTTAGTTTAACATAGGCCCTTATGGAAATATGTTCTAAAGGCTTCTTTAAAACCAGGGAACCCATTAAAATAAAACTTATCGGCAATATTGTTTAATTGGTCCTCATTAAGTTTATGGTTTTAATGTCAATCGGAAATTCAAAATGGCCACTATCGCAGGACTTAGTTTACCATAGAACCCTTGGATGTTCCTTTATTCAAGTTTATGTTTTTAGTGTCAATCGGAAATTCAAAAAGGCCACCACCGCAGGGCTTTGTTTAACATAGTACCCTATGGGAAACAAGTTTAAGAGGGCTTCTTCTCTGAAACAGGTTAACAAATTGAAGAAAAACATCACCAGTATTCATTTGATGGACCTTTATTCAAGTTCAGGTTTTTTATTCATTGACTTAAGAAACAGTGCCTCAGTTTTAAGTAATGTTCACAAACATTCTAGAGGGTTTTGTAATTACAGGAGCCTATAAATCAAGCTATTCTAGTCCCAGGTCATCAATACAAACTCACACCTAACTATAGCTGGCGGAACCTTCAACACATAATTTCAAATACAAGTAAAAGCTATCACATGTCATACGAAGTTTTTGGGCGACCGTAAGTGCCTCTGTGACTTATAATTACAATTACATAGTGAATGATACATGGCAAAATGTATAACGAAGACACGAGACAAACAAAAAATTTGACTATTAAATAGGACTGATCCCGCGTGTTCAACACGGTGACACGATAATCTTAATCTGCGTGATATTACAGTACTGTTGAACCCAAGTTTGATCATTACATTGTTTCATTGTATGTGCAACTTTTTAATAATTTCTGTTATGGCGAGAAACATTGAATCTCCTTATTTTTTAATTAAGTTTGTTTGATTTACTTTATACAATAGTTTCGATTGGGTTGTGACGCGTCCAACAGCAGGAGATTGAAGTCACGTTGTAAGTTAGTAAAGACAAAATTAATTTTACTCGCTCTCTATATAAATCTTATTTTGTTTTAATTTGATTTCCTTCAGGTGTATTAAATGTGTTAATAAAACCGTTTTTAAATTAAAACCCCGATGAATTTGTTTTCTGTACATATAACGGATCAATAAACATATCATTTCAACCCATGAAATCAACAAGACATTCATTTCGTTCAAATTAACCTGTATTATTTCAATATCGACGACTGTGGTAGGCTTTAAACCTCTGTACATATGTACTAAGCAGCTTTACTATACCTCAGATACTCAATGGGGTTCTAAACAAACAACGGCCACTGAATGCGTCCTTAGAAACTGTGAAAACGAGGCTTGAAAATACAGGTGGTAAAATTAAGAAGGGAAATATGATATTTAGTCTTTTGACTTGAATATTATTTCAATGACGAAGATGTTTGAATGAAAACAATACCGGTTAATTTTCATACAGTTTAAGGTAAGTTGCGTGATTATGTAAAATTAGACTGCATTTCAAAAATTGTTTTGGACGTGATTTACACGGGTGTAATTTAAAAATATGACAGACGATATTACTGGTTGATTATCAGATATCTTGTTTAATAATTTAAAAGAATATTTCGGTATATTGGTTTATTGACACAAATAATATCACATGTGTACTTTGTTAACAATTATTTTGTAATCAACGCGGAAGTGGAGTGTGTATTTCACACACACTCTATCTTTGATGTACGTTCATAAGGTTTCTAGTGCCTTGGTGTTAAAATTAAATCACCTGGAAATATTTAAGTATTTACTAAAATTTATCAGATCTGATTTCCATCACAATTCGTGTATACCTTTCGTTTCACGCTTGAACATTTTTAGAATTTTTTATGTATTGTACGTATATACTTTAAACTAAGTTTGTAAAGAAAAATAAGTTTTAAATACCAAACACTTAAAGGAATTACTTATGTAGGAATGGATTTTACATGGCTTATGCAATAAGTCTTTATAAGTTTATTCAACCAAGCTTTGCTTGTTTAAATTCGCCTGAAACGTCATTTACAAATAGTGTTTCTAACCTTCTAAATATTACAGAGATTGTTAATATCCCAAAGTCACAGAAAATCTACAATTATAAATCGAAAGGAAAATGAATAACGTTCACATATACCAAAAATGATTTCATTAAATCAGACATTTTCATAACATCAAAACAGTTCTTAATTGCTTTTTTTAATTATATTTTTCAAGCCAAAAACGACTTTGCGATACGCTAATAAAAATTTGTATTTATACTATAAACAATCAGCACTAATAGCAAAGACCTATAAAAATATCAGAACATGTGTATTGATGAAATGCGTTCGTTATTTTGTAATGTTTCTTTTTTAAAGAAAAAAAATAAGAACTTAAGAAGAAACTTACTTATAAAGGCTTCGGTTGAATACAACTTTTGTACTATTTGTTACATAATAGTAAATATTTAGATAATTAATTCGCTTGTTAATTTCCTTAGAGTCGGTTCATGCCTGAATACGTCTATATTCGTATTACAATTCTGTCCGTGTTCCACTTCATTAGACAATAACAATTACATCAGATTAATCTGTTAAGATATATACGTTTATATATCTAATTAAATATGGGCAACAGTAGAAAAATATTAAGATAGCATTGGATTAAACAATTTTAAACATTAATATAGAGTATTGAATTCTTCAGAATTTTACAAGGTGGGAGGTTTAAGAAAGGCTACATTTATAGCAAATAGATACATTTTTTTAGATATGGCAAGATCACATTTTTCAGTTGTATGTAAACATTCTGCGTGGAAATTGTACGCTGACTTTCTGGACCAAACAAATTTGCACCCCTCCCTCGGCCACCTGAGTATTGGAAACCCAGTGAGACCATTTTTGAAATCTGACTTATTTTTAATGCTGTAACATCAATGGTCATCCAATACGCTTGTTTTGTCTCTTTCGCTGTCACCAATAAAAATGATGTTGATCCAGACTCTAAAATAGTGACCCTTCTATAGTTTGTACTGGATGATGGAAGAGACAGAAGTTCACGCACACTTTATCTATCAATTTTCAACATTATGGGACTCTACTACCCACCCTACCCCTTTTTCACATCCCGCCTCAGGCAGTACAAGCTGCAACATAGTTTTTTTATGTCTTTTATTATATTATAGTTTTTTTTTATAATATATAGGTATCAAAGAGATACACTGCTGATTTAGTTTTAGCTTTGGTTTTAGTAAACTTGTGTATTATTAAATGTCTAGCGAAAAAAAAATCCTCTTTTATTGCAAATTTCATCGCCTTGCATGGAATGTAGTGTATGATTTACTCTGCTGTTGTTATTCACATATAAAACAAAAACATCGCTTAAACAAACAACTTCACGTTATCAGACAAATTTGACACAATACGGAAAGATAAATTTGTGTATTGATTGTTTTATCTTGTCAAAGCAAACAAACTTTAAGTTTATTTGTCACGAAGAAATGGTATAGTCTCCCGGCCATCGTGTTTAAATGGTGCGATTCTAAAAACCCATATACGTGTATTCCAAAAAATATTTATAACTATTTATTTTGTTTTTGTATGCAATGATTTTGTTATTGGTATTGGCTAAGCGTACAACAGCACCTTAAATTTTTCGTACATATCATTTGATTATATCTGAAAATTAGACAAATGGAATCCTAACCAAGCTAACATAATACGTCAGACATTTCTCCATTTCACCTCGAATTACAATCATAGTTGTTTATTGATTATACATAAATATTTATGTTCATTTTCAACTGTATTTCCAATTTCCGACGATGGAAAAGTAACACTGCCGGTCTACAGAACTTCAATTTTCACAAGTATCAATCTATTAAATAATATTTATAAGTGTAATGATAAGGCTAAAATTGGTAGGCGTTTTCCTGTTTCGCACGTGAACATTGTTATTCCGAATCGATTTTGTAATTTTTTACCGTATAAATACAATGTTTGTCCTTTAATTTGTTGAAATTGAATACCTAGCACTTATACATGTGTAAATGACTTTCAAAATGTATGAAGTAATTAATTATACTCTTCAAAATACGATGATACTTTTTATCTTCATTTGTTGTAAATTTAAGATACATACAGATTTATATTATTATATAAATAAAAAAATACGAGGATAGGTGAAAGAACCAGAAATTAAAAACCCACTCGCATCGTTACAATTATAATTATTTAACATATATATAAAACAAATTCTGGTCTCGTATTTTCTTTTCAAAAATCCTAATATTTGAACTCTTTCTCTTTCTTTTATCTCTAAAATTATACAATGGATCCACACCTTCCTCACCCGGAATGGGTCCACACCTCCCTCACCCGGAATGTGTCCACACCCCTTTAGAAATATTAATATAGCAGGTTGTCACCGTGGTATGCATATAGGAAAAAAACCCTTTATAATATGAAATCACGAATACATCTCTATCAAACATGTTTTGCGAATATTATTGCTGATGCATGTTACCAAACTGCTTTTAAGAAATGTTTGCAGCAGTGGCAGAAACGTTACTATAAAACTGTCCTGTACGCATGTGCAAAATGATAGTTTATGATGTCGCATACAGTTGCAGTAGTTAGGCATTGTCATAATGCTATTGCGTCTCTGTCGAGTATCGTTGTAAATCTATTTGGAGCCACAATTGAATGGGTAGAAAATCCGAAGAACAGAGTTTTCACGTCACTTATCTCTTTTATCCCCGGTAGAACACAAGGCCATATCAATTTCCATGTTATACACGCCCTTTTTATTTACAGAGTTGGCCCATAACTGGTAGTTTTCTTTCTGCCACCATAGGTTTTATCCCAATGAATTAGGTCTATCTTGATGGGTTTTTTTCCGATTGTGTCCAGTAGTATTCTTTTGTTAGTCCATATATAGATGGTGACTCAGTCATCTAAAATGTAGCCGTCTAGTTAAAATCTATTACTATTATGATTGTTGTTTTACATCATAAATTGGCAGCAATTTAATTAAAATAGAACCTTTGATTTGCTCCCTCTTCTTTTGTTTTTGTCGCTTCACGACGCGGCAATAAAAAGGGAGAGCACAGTGAAGATTGCCACTGGCAGATGAATTGTCCTCAGTCGGACAGTTGTTAGTTTTCAGTAGTCCGTAGAGTCCATGGTGTTTGGTTGATTACTGGTCTTCGTGATACAAATGTACTCTGGTGGACTCTCGTGATACTCTGGTGGACTCGAAGAATATGTTTTAGATGTCAGGTAGTCCGAGAATCCTCTGCCGTCCAACGCTTTTTTTCCCACGCAAAAAAAGCGTTGGACGGCAGAGGATTCTCGGACTAAGATGTCAGGTTGTAACGTTAATTGGTGTACTCTCGATGAGAAAGAGTGCAGTAATGTGACCGGGGTGAAGGTTACAATTCTGTTTTTACATTTGTTTAGATACAAAAGTCCGCTGTGTTACCTCTGTTATAAAGTAATGAGTAAAATAATAATTTTTAATTAAAGTGGATCTGCATGGTCTTTTTTTCCTACCTAGTTTTGTTGAGATTCATTTTTCCTAATCATTGCGGCGTTTTTCTTGAGGCTTAATTGGAGCATTATAGCCATATTCCTACTCATGTCTGTGTATGAAAACAGCGTTGGTTGTTAAAATAACAATTTTCACTCAGTTTAACATAGTATTTTCTCTTATAGGTCAATATATTTCAAGGCGCTATTTTAATGACAAAATTGCAGCATTACCCCATAAAGGTCAAACTAATCACCGAATCTGTCAGGAAGGGTAGATCATATCGAATGAGAAAATTTGTCTGTTGCGTAGCACATTGAAATTTACAAAAAAGTAATTTAAAAGAATAAAAGATGAAAAAACAAAAAACTGTTTACAGATTGTATACAATCTATTCACTAAGACCCGCTTGAAGAGACCTTGGGTTACCAGGAGTACATGGAAAATTAAACGATTTCGTTTTTGTTTTTAAAAGCCGTTGCCTTTAAATAAAGAACTGAAATTTAAAAGAATTATATTTAAAAAACGTCAAGGTTTTAATTCTGTAGAAGCATAAAGTATGACATTAAAACTATGAGCATAATCTACGTGAAATAATTAACAATTAAGCCAATGTAACGAAATATGGATGTGTTATTAGAGGAGACAGACAATGAATCGACTTTATCTGAAAAGAAAGTTAGGTGAGTA
Organism: Limnoperna fortunei; assembly: GCA_944474755.1. NCBI lineage: Eukaryota > Metazoa > Mollusca > Bivalvia > Mytilida > Modiolidae > Limnoperna > Limnoperna fortunei. Next base: position 51,950,349 of record OX104121.1, read on the forward strand.
AAGAAATACAACTTTACTAGTATTGACATGATTTTACACATATAGAAGACAATATATCAGATAAATATAAAATATATATACCCATGTAATACAATTTGATAAATGACTTGAAAGGCTGTATAGAAACCGAGTATTGTTAAGAGCTGGAACAATTTGAATGTTTTTAGCTAAGGTCTTATAAGGGCACCCGTTAGACTCCCTATATACAATGACATATTACCTCAGAGCATCTACTTATCGTCTGTTATTACAAGCAGTGTATACTCGAACAGAAGTTACGCGTTTGAGATTACTAAACCTAGAGCTCAACTTTTCATCTTTAGCTCTCGGATCGAGGCAGTTGTACTAAGTGCATGGAAAGCCCGGTCTAGATCGAGGTTAAAGGTCATCGGTATGGAGGATAACCAATTTATTTATGTTTAAAGGAGGAAAATGGGGAGTTTATTTTATTGAACCTACATATGACCAAATTTAGTTGAACATATCTTTTGCTTTTGTATTAAAAAAGATAATATTGTCCCACCTGAGGACAAACAAACATTGGACTATTAAATTATTGGTTCCACATTTCATTTTCTATTTATTCTGTTTATCTTTCCTAATGGGATTATCAGCGACTACTTCTGCCAAAACTAACACATGTCAATTTCTTCTCAGTACACCACACGTGAATATTAAAACAATTCATGTCATATACAATATACAAATATACCTCAAGTACGCGGTTGTAAATATCTTTATTACCCACGATATCATTGCTTTATTGGAGAGATTTATATGAATAGAACGGATTATGTCCACTTATATGATTCGATAAAAAAGTTAAGAAGTATAAATAATCTTTGGATTAGACTATAAAACTTGAACATCTGTTTCGTAAAGTATCTGTGAAATCTATTCTAAATATACCTGATATAAAATAATACCGCTTTCAAGAAAACTTGTGCAGATGTGCATCCATACTACGGTAAAATGTAATGTCATGTCTAGCACAGCGTACAGCTGTGTACCTACATCTGAACAATAAGTATGATTCAGCGCCGAACTGGATTGTAGGGTCTAAGTCGACGTAAAGCTGTACCTACAGCCGAAATAGATGAAATAGATTGTTAGATTGTATAGCTGTACCTAGCGAACTAGACTGTTAGGTCTAATTCAGCGTTTAGCTTTACCTACAGCTGAACTAGATTGTAGGTGTAACCCAGCGTATAGCTTTACCTACAGATTGAACTAGATTGTTTGGTCTAAGTCGATGTATAGCTGTACCTACAGCTGACCTGAACTAGATTGTTAGGTCTAAGTCGACGTATAGCTTTACCTTAAGCCAAATTAGCGAACTAGACTGTTAGGTCTAATTCAGCGTACAGATGTAGCTACAGCTCGACTAGATTGTTAGGTCTAAGTCGACGTATAGCTGTACATACAGCTGAACTAAGTTGTAGTGTCCAAGTCACCGTTTAGCTGTACTTACAGCCGAACTCAATTGTTAGGTCTAAGTCGACGTAAAGCTGTACCTACAGCTGAACGAAATTGTTACGTCTAATTCAACGTATAGCTGTACCTTCAGCTAAACTAAATTATATGGTCCAAGTCAGCGTATAGCTGTATCTACAACTGAAACTCGGTGTTGATTTTAGTCCTGCATATAGTACCTTCATTCTTTGGTACGTTCGCCATACACAGACGTTGAACTTGTTCTCAACACTTTATAACAAAACATGAAACAAAAGACCTTATCTCCATGACAAATGGATCGATGTTTATATCAATACAAATTAAAACCAATTAGTAATTATATACATATATGTACCATTGAAAACCTATTTTGTGTAATATAATGAAAATAAAACGGAGCCGTTTCAAAGGTCTATAATTGCATGATAATGGATACAATCGATTCGTTTAGGAAGGCCACCCTTATCAATAGTAGTGCTAATGGCTGGAGGATATTAAACTCTCGTGTTTTCTTTGTACCTGTAACAAAGATTTTTATTTATCAGAATCGATTTTGTATTTATATCAACTGATCTTATTCACTGGCCCTAAAAACTAATATTACTAGAAGTTTTATGGTAGAACCGACCGGTTTCTTAAATTATCAAAGAAAATCGCTCTGACATCACGTACGGTAGGTGAATTTCTTCTTGTTCATTTAAAATATGTAACGTTTACGTGTTAACATAAGACTAAGATGAAGTTTACTACAATATCTCTATTGAAAGTAAATAAGTGCATTGTATTCTCAAGAGAACAAATTATTTTACGACGACGTCTATCGTTGATTTTATTGTCACAAATAGAGTTTTGCTGGAGACGCGTTACATTGACTTTAGTAATTTATTAAGTTTTGTCTGTTTGTTTGTTTCGGGTTTAACGCCATTTTCAGACATGTATGATAATAAATGAGACACCGAGGTTGAATTAGTTATGTTTACATCTACTAAAGAGAAGAAAGATTTTAATTACATTTTGTTTGTTAACAGCGTCAAATTTTACATATCCACAAACCACTAAAATGCTAACAATACAAATATTTTTCTATCGAGATCCGTAGTATGACATTATAAAGGTGTAAAATTTAATGTCTGCATTTAAAACTTCATGAATAAGCGATAAAGGAACGCATATACTTGCACTATTTGTTATGAATTCGTGAATTAATACCTCTAAAAGTCTGTTTACAGATGGTACATTGAAGGTCAGAATTCTTACTCAACCTTTATGTTAAGTAAGAAGTGTCGAGATGACAGCAATGTATATTTATTTCTTTAGATGCTACACCTGAAGGCCGTTCGGTTTATCATCGCTATAACTACATGTATATGTCTAGTTTTATTTAACAGACCAAACATTTTCTGAACGGTCTGCGCTTTTTTGGAAAATATCTTTGCCTCTAGTCTGACCAGAAAAGAAAAGAATGCTGTAATAACCCTCATTTTCTTTAACTACTCTGAACCTAGTTATAAGGTAAAAATCCTTCGTTGACTACGTAACAAAAACAAAATCCAGCTGACTTCGAGGACCAAAAAAATTTTAACAATCCAGGCGCAAACAGATACAAGAATACCAGATACTGCAATGAAAACCACGATATCATAGTAATGCACTGAAAACCACGATCTAATAGTACTGCACTGAAAACCACGATCTCATAGTACTGCACTGAAAACCACGATCTATTAGTACTGCACTGAAAACCACGATATAATAGTACTGCACTGAAAACTACGATCTAATAGTACTGCACTGAAAACCACGATCTAATAGTACTGCACTGAAAACCACGATCTAATAGTACTGCACTGAAAACCACGATCTCATAGTACTGCACTGAAAGCCACGATCTCATAGTACTGCACTGATAACCACGATCTCATAGTACTGCACCGAAAACCACGATCTCATAGTACTGCACCGAAGACCACGATCTCATAGTACTGCACTAAAAACCACGATCTCATAGTACTGCACTGAAAACCACGATCTAATAGTACTGCACTGAAAACCACGATCTAATAGTATTTCACTGAAAACCACGATCTCATAGTACTGCACTGAAAACCACGATCTAATAGTACTGCACTGAAAACCACGATCTAATAGACTTCACTGAAAACCACGATCTCATAGTACTGCACTGAAAACCACGATATCATAGTACTGCACTGAAAACCACGATCTCATAGTACTGCACTGAAAACCACGATCTCATAGTACTGCACTGAAAACCACGATCTCATAGTACTGCACTGAAAACCACGATCTAATAGTACTGTACTGAAAGCAACGATCTAATAGTACTGCACTGAAAACCACGATCTCATAGTACTGCACTGAAAACCACGATCTAATAGTACTGCACTGAAAACCACGATCTAATAGTATTTCACTGAAAACCACGATATAGTACTGCACTGAAAACCACGATCTAATAGTACTGCACTGAAAACCACGATCTAATAGTACTTCACTGAAAACCACGATCTCATAGTACTGCACTGAAAACCACGATATCATAGTACTGCACTGAAAACCACGACCTCATAGTACTGCACTGAAAACCACGATCTCATAGTACTGCACTGAAAACCACGATCTCATAGTACTGCACTGAAAACCACGATCTAATAGTACTGTACTGAAAGCAACGATCTAATAGTACTGCACTGAAAACCACGATCTCATAGTACTGCATTGAAAGCCACGATATCATGGTACTGCACTGAAAACCACGATATCATAATACTGCGATAAAAGCCACAATCTCACATAACTGCATCGAAAGCCACAATCTAATAGTACTGCACTGAAAACCACGATCTCATAGTACTGCACTGAAAGCCACGATCTCACAGAACTGCATCGAAACTACGATCTCACAGACCTGCATCGAAACTACGATCTCACAGACCTGCATCGAAAGCCATTTTCTCATAGTACTTAATTGGAAGCCGCTTTTTGTAGTACTGTATTGTAACGATATCCTGTAGTACCTACTGGGTGCGGCTATTCTTGCAGTATACTGAATTGAAAGCCTCTATTCTTTAGCACTGCGCTGGAAGCCGGTGCCGGTATCTGTACTAATGCAATCGAAGCGGCTATATGTAGTACTGTAATGAAGCCGCTCTTTGTAGTACTGTATTGGAAGCCGCTATTGTGTAATACTAAAGTGGTATCCTCTATCTTGTAGACAAATTTACTGTATAATAAATGTGTGTATGTTGTATTGTTCCTTAATAACTGTGATACCCCTTAAATGAACATAAAAATGAACATGTTCCACCTGTAAAAGATTCATGGTTTAGAGCTTAAAATAAATGGTTACTTGTATTCAATGATTTCAACAGTAGCTTAAGTCGTTTATAACATCATGGAAAAATGTCGGTTAGGTCGGTGGGAGAGTATATAATAATGATTTAAAGCCGCTAACACACCACATTCCAACTCTTAAAGTATAGTATAATATATATAAGTTAGGATCCTTTTCTCTCTTACCTCTCTGTCTGCTTTACATGTACATGTTCTTGTCAAATACACCACTGACCTAAGGGGGATTAGAGAAGAGTAATTTCCTGATATATAAATATATTAATGTTCTCTGAGCTACTTTTAAACAAATATTAGACGTATACAAACTTTTAAATTAAAAAATTAAAAGTTTTTACTGCACAAACATTGTGACCTGTTATATGTCACATCGACTGTTTCCATAATATTTATTTTTATGCTGTATCATGTCATATTTCATGGACAAAATCAATATTTACTCATTTTAATAATAAAACTGCAGGTAGATTAACCGTTTTTATTTTAATACGATCTCAAGAACAAGCAATACGTCATACATTAATAGTAGAAAATATATTGTCGGAATGGAATACACAGCCTTATGGCAATATAATAATTCTCACGTTAAATATTAATCAATTCTGTTAAATTAATTATTCAGCAGTTCCTTTACAAATTGCAGGTAGTTTAAACAACTTTTGTATTGTAAGGGTCTGGCGTGTATTAAGCATTCGATGTTTTCTTATTCCGAATGGTATAGTTGTAGAATTTTTAATATTTTAAAAACTGTTCATTGAGTTTTAAATACAACTTGAAACAATGCATTTTTGATCATAGATATGTGTATTGGTGATTTAAAATAAACTGGAGTTTAAAGTATAAATAAACATACCCTTTGCGAAAAGTTGCATTCATTCGTGGCTATTGACGACGACGAATAAAACCCCCACCCCCAATAAATTATAAAATATATATATATTGTGTATTCGTATTCTGTGACAGTGTTTATTTAGGATTGCCGTCGTTATGTATGTAGGATTTACTTATATAAACATTAAAATACTTCTTAATTGACTGGAATACAACCCTAACAAATATATTATCAATCCTTTGACTGGAATACAACCCTAACAAATATATAATTTGACTTGAATACAACCCTGACAAATATATTATCAATGCTTTGACTGGAATACAACCCTGAAAAATATATTATCAATCCTTTGACTGGAATACAACCCTAACAAATATATTATCAATCCTTTGACTGGAATACAACCCTAACAAATATATTATCAATCCTTTGACTGGAATACAACCCTAACAAATATATTATCAATCCTTTGACTGGAATACAACCCTAACAAATGTATTATTAATCCTTTGACTGGAATATAACCCTAACAAATATATTATCAATCCTTTGACTGGAATACAACCCTGACAAATATATTATCAATGCTTTGACTGGAATACAACCCTAACAAATATATTATCAATGCTTTGACTGGAATACAACCCTAACAAATATATTTTTTGACTGGAATACAACCCTGACAAATATATTATCAATTCTTTGACTGGAATACAACCATAACAAATATATTATCAATGCTTTGACTGGAATACAACCCTAACAAATATATTTTTTGACTGGAATACAACCCTAACAAATATATCATCAATCCTTTGACTGGAATACAACCCTGAAAAATATATTATCAATGCTTTGACTGGAATACAACCCTAACAAATATATTTTTTGACTGGAATACAACCCCAACAAATATATTATCAATCCTTTGACTGGAATACAACCCTAACAAATATATTTTTTGACTGGAATACAACCCTAACAAATATATTTTTTGACTGGAATACAACCCCAACAAATATATTATCAATCCTTTGACTGGAATACAACCCTAACAAATATATTATCAATCCTTTGACTGGAATACAACCCTGACAAATATATTATCAATGCTTTGACTGGAATATAACCCTAACAAATATATTTTTTGACTGGAATACAACCCTAACAAATGTATTATCAATCCTTTGACTGGAATACAACCCTGACAAATATATTATCAATGCTTTGACTGGAATATAACCCTAACAAATATATTTTTTGACTGGAATACAACCCTAACAAATATATTATCAATCCTTTGACTGGAATACAACCCTAACAAATATATTATCAATCCTTTGCTATTTGTGCATTACTGTGTAGCTGTGTAAATTTTTAAATCAAGAATGCTTAGATATCTATTGATAATATGGCTGACAGTCGTATTCATTTGTCTAAATATCTACTGATATGGCTGATACATGAATTCATTGGTCTATATATCTATTGATATCTAATGGTCGAATCCAGATAGCTAACGGTGGTATTCATTAGACTACGTATCAATTAATATCTAGTGGTTGCATCTGTTAGCTAAGATATCTGATGATATGTAATTTCGAATTCATTAGTCTAGATATCTATTGATGTCTAATGGCCGCATCCATTATTCTAGATAATATACAAATACAGCCTTTCTCTTAGTCAATACAAGTTTTTATCGCTATTTTGCAGTATTTTCCTTTGATCGTTGTGTGCGATATTATTCCATCTCACTCTACTAGCGTGGGATGGGCCCATCTCAGCTCGCTGTCAAGACGTCGTTATGTAAACACTGTGACGTCACAATGTTACAAAACAGCGATAAACAGATTATTTACGTTTTTTGAAACTCGATGCACTTTCTCGTCATCTCATCTCAGGGCTGTCGCCCTTCGATGAGATACGACGAGAAAATGCATCTTGTTTCAAAAAACGTAAATAATCTATAAATATCGTCTGAGAGGTCGATATATATAACTTGTATTGACTAAGAGAAAGGCTGTATTTTTTATATTATTAATTTATAATTTTGCTGTATTTTAATTTGTTTCATAAAAATATTAATAAATAAAAATAAAAATAAATAGTATATCTCATCCTTATTTAAGGATACAAACCTTTTGTACTCAGCACTGTCCATTGTTTTTTTATTGATATCCGGATGTAAAATATGATTGGCTGATTTCTAAACGTCACACAATTTTTGGATTTTTTTGTTCTATTTTTAGTAACCGTGCAATCCGCAAAAGTCAATCCGCAATAAATCCGTCAATCCGCCAAAATACAAAATATCACGTGGTAGACTTTGGACAAATTAAAATACAGCAAAATTATCAAATAATAATATTCATTGATATCTACTGAAAGCATCAATAAGTATAGAAATATATTCTTATGAAATGGTCGCATTCATTAGTCTAGATATTTATTCCTGAAAAATAGTCAGATCCATTAGTCTAGATATCTATTGATATCTTATGGTCAAGTCTATAAGCCTAGACATTTATTGTTATCTAATTTTGAATTCATTAGTCTATATATCTTTTGATATTTCCAGGTCGCATCCTATTAGTCTAGATATCCATTGATATCTACTAATAGCATTAATGACTCCGGGTACTCTAGTTTCCTCCCCCCTCCAAAAAAATGGACGCCGTGATATAGCTGAAAAATGGCTGAAAGTGGCGTTAAAACACCATCAAACAAACAAACATATTAATATATAATAGTCGCATCCATTAGTCTAGTTATCTATTTCATTGGTCCAGATTCAATTGATTGATTGGATGTCTGCTTTACGTCGATTGCATTTGTCACTTTTCAGTTTTCTTGTATCTGTTATGGTTCCAGAGATTACGCGATAACACGGTTTTCGGTGATAACTCTGTAAAGAAAAATGTTTCTATTTCACAGGGTAAATTCCGAATAGACTTTTAGTGCCCAAAACTTGTCGCGAAAGACCAAAACGATATGTCGCGTACTTTTTAAACTGTTTGGTTTTGAAAGTTGGCGGAAAAAAAAGAAAAATAATCCGAACAAAAACAATATGGTCTTCCCACTGGAAGTGGGAAAGACCGTAACTATCGGAATTGAAATATATGAATTGTTGTTACTATATTGTAAAAGTATTGCAAATAATTGCGCTTTAAACTGATTACTTTAAGAGCAATTTGATCTATTTGCGTGCTCTGATAGAAATTAAATTGGACTGCGAATATATCTAGACTTTAAGAAAAAAAAATGGTTATATGTTCTAATATTTCTATAATACTTGGTACCTGTTCTAATATTTCTGTAAACCTGGTTCCCTTTTCTAATATTTATGTCTTTTTACAGATTTTCTTTACCAGCCATCATGAAGGAACAAACATACGGCTGGTATCCCTCCGCCAAAGATGTTTACGTGGACAGACGGATGGGAGCTCCAAATACATATCGTAAGTCTTCCGAGTATGTCGAAGAATTTTCATCAAATTGTCATACTAGTACAAATAATAACAAAAGAACCAAACAGCATATATATGGACAACATTATAGTTTGTGTTCACCAAACGTTCAGTATATTTATGTTGAGCCAGTTTTACGCTATAAACCTCGTTTCTCTTGGCTTGAACCAGTTTTATGTTACAAAACTGTATTTCTAGTAAAATTTAAATAGGTTTCAGTTCCAAACTTCATTCCTCTTGGGTTTACCGTATTGATTACATTTTGAGCATCAATTTGTCCTCATTATGTTAAATCAGTTTTTCGTTACAAACATTATTTCTTATAACAATGACATTAAAATCTCTGTTAGGATTAAAAGCTAAGGAGCGCCCTAGCTGTTTTTTTGGTATTCGGTGCCAACACAATATTAGGTAGAATTAACACGACGTGCAGTGAAGGTATCATTATGTTCAGTAGCTGGTACCAAGCACACATACAAGTCATGACAATAACTGTAAAAAAAAGGTTCGAACTATTTAACAGTCATATTTCTATGTATAATATAACAACTTCTGAACAAACTAATTGTAATAATTATTCTAGTGAATATAATTATAAAAATGCAACGAATATGTAAAGCATTAAGGTAACAACAGATGGCGGGTATGGCGTTCCATAATAGATTGAAAATTGAGACCAACGTGTATAATGTATGCTTTAATAATTATTTGTCCTAGGAGACAACAATTATTATATGTGAGACTTTTGTTGCAAATACATCTTTTATAAATACATCATTTACCAGGTGTTGGTAGTAGATACTATAAATTAACTTTAGATATATATAGATGTTATATATTAAGTTTGTAATTGTGATTCCAGGCAAATCTCCTTCTGAATCTTCAGGTATTGTATTCACACCTGATAACAGGTTTTTGTGTTGAACTAATTTACATAGCTTTACAACTTCCGTCAGGGTTTTTGGAATTAACTTTTAGACGCAGCCGCGCTGACACTCACGATACTCGGGAAATCACTAACATTATTGTTATTCCATTACACTTCTAACTAAACCCAGAACGATAGTACTAACATAGAGGCAGGAAACGGAATATTATCACAAATTAATATTGGAGAATGTCAAATTTGTTAATGGTTAAATCAATATGTTTCATTATCGTATGGATAAATTTGATACCTTTCGTGCTGCTTTATATATATATATTTTGGGGGTTTTTTAGATAAAGTTTAAAATTAATATTATGATACCTTTCGTGCTGCTTTATATATAAAAGTATTTGCACACCGTTTCCTTGGAGTTATGCGATAAACCTCTTAACTGCCTCGCTCATTTCAGCGCCTCCCTTCCTTTTTCTTGGATCGTCTGCTTCCTCTATCATTGTTAACGCATGCATCAATAAGACCATAATATACATCATAATTAAAAGAAACCTATTCATTAAGAAACTAAGATTTTAAAAATTTGATAGTATGGATGTAAATGCGTTTTATGTGTGTATTGCTTTTTCCAAAAGTGGTTTGAATGCTATTCGATTGATGCGCAAATTTGTCTGCTCGTGTTTGTTTGGATGCTAGCATATAATATTGAATTGTGCATACATAGAATTCAAACAATTTCCATTTTTTTGTAGAACTTGAAGCCATGTATAAGTTCCAAAACAGCAAGTATTATTCTTCACTCACTCCACCTTCACCAAGACCTCCGAGAGGATTCCGTCCAACTCCCACGCCAACAAAGCGTCCGGTGTCCAGCGTTTCCAGTCATCATTCACACAGTGGACATCACCAATCATCTCTTCAAGTCAGGGCAAAAAGTGCACCAATTTATGACTTCAAACCTGTACCAAAACTACAGATACCCACACCCTTCCAGTGCTGGTCAACTAAAGTTCCGGAGACCCCGTATGGAATTCCTTTGGAACTTGAACCCCGGACCCCATCCCCACCCTCTGTAATAGATTCAGTGGTTGAAGTACCCGTTGTCCCATACTGCGAGACACCTGTTAATGCAGAACAAGAGTCGTTTGTCTCAAAGAAAGAGAGAGTTAAGAGCGCAGTTATACCCAGGCAGAAACCGTCCCCTCCTCCTAGACCCATCAAGTCAGCAGGACCTGGCCGACAGGACACCCCGTCAGACGATATAAGGCGACCGAGAAATCCAACCCCTATAAAGTCATGTGACTACGCAGAAACTTTGTCTAGAGTAGCAACTCCTGAACAATATGAAAGGGATAGAGAAAAATATGGCTGGCGAGCCGAGGTTCATGGAGACCCTCTTAGATTAAAGTAAGTCGATTTTTGTATCAAATGTATTGATTTTCCTCAAATTAAACCATAAAAACTGTATACATACAATATCTATTACAATGATCGAATAAGTAAAGTAGTATTTTTTCATTTTTAATAAATCATCGTCAAGTCTTATTCATCCGTATAAGTATCCACAAACCTTATCAATGGTCCTAGCCTAAAAGTTGTAGCATTAACCTGCAAACCATATTAATTGTTCTAGCCTGAATATTGTATCATAATCCAGCGAACTGTATCAATTGTTCTAGCCTGAAAGTTGTATCATTATCCTGCCAACTGTACCAATGGTTCTAGCCTGAAAGTTGTATCATTATCCTGCAAACCGTATCAATGGTCCTAGGCTGAAAGTTGTATCATTATCCTGCCATCTGTACCAATGGTCCTAGCCTGAAAGTTGTATCATTATCCTGCCATCTGTACCAATGGTCCTAGCCTGAAAGTTGTATCATTATCCTGCAAACCGTATCAATGGTCCTAGCCTGAAAGTTGTATCATTATCCTACAAACCGTATCAATGGTCCTAGCCTGACAGTTGTATCATTATCATGCCATCTGTAACAATGGTCCTAGACTGAAAGTTATATCATTATCCTGCAAACCGTATCAATGGTCCTAGCCTGAAAGTTGTATCATTATCCTGCCATCTGTAACAATGGTCCTAGCCTGAAAGTTGTATCATTATACTGCAAAACGTATCAATGGTCCTAGCCTGAAAGTTGTATCATTATCCTACAAACCGTATCAATGGTCCTAGCCTGAAAGTTGTATCATTATCCTGCCATCTGTAACAATGGTCCTAGCCAGAAATTTGTATCATTATCCTGCAAACAGTATCAATGGTCCTAGCCTGAAAGTTGTATCATTATCCTGCCATCTGTAACAATGGTCATAGCCTGAAAGTTGTATCATTATCCTGCAAACCGTATCAATGGTCCTAGCCTGCAAGTTGTATCATTATCCTGTCATCTGTAACAATGATCCTAGCCTGAAAGTTGTATCATTATCCTACAAACCGTATCAATGGTCCTAGCCTGAAAGTTATATAATTATCCTGCAAACTGTATCAATGGTCCTAGCCTGAAAGTTGTATCATTATCCCGCCATCTGTACCAATGGTCCTAGCCTGAAAGTTGTATCATTATCCAGCGAAATGTATCAATGGTCCTAGCCTGAAAGTTGTATAATTATCCTGCAGTTTGTACCAATGGTCCTAGCTTGAAAGTTGTATAATTATCCTGCAAACCGTATCAATGGTCCTAGTCTGAAAGTTGTATAATGATCCTGCAAACCGTATCAATGGTCCTAGCCTGACAGTTGTATCATTATCATGCCATCTGTAACAATGGTCCTAGACTGAAAGTTATATCATTATCCTGCAAACCGTATCAATGGTCCTAGCCTGAAAGTTGTATCATTATCCTGCCATCTGTAACAATGGTCCTAGCCTGAAAGTTGTATCATTATACTGCAAAACGTATCAATGGTCCTAGCCTGAAAGTTGTATCATTATCCTACAAACCGTATCAATGGTCCTAGCCTGAAAGTTGTATCATTATCCTGCCATCTGTAACAATGGTCCTAGCCAGAAATTTGTATCATTATCCTGCAAACAGTATCAATGGTCCTAGCCTGAAAGTTGTATCATTATCCTGCCATCTGTAACAATGGTCATAGCCTGAAAGTTGTATCATTATCCTGCAAACCGTATCAATGGTCCTAGCCTGCAAGTTGTATCATTATCCTGTCATCTGTAACAATGATCCTAGCCTGAAAGTTGTATCATTATCCTACAAACCGTATCAATGGTCCTAGCCTGAAAGTTATATAATTATCCTGCAAACCGTATCAATGGTCCTAGCCTGAAAGTTGTATCATTATCCCGCCATCTGTACCAATGGTCCTAGCCTGAAAGTTGTATCATTATCCAGCGAAATGTATCAATGGTCCTAGCCTGAAAGTTGTATAATTATCCTGCAGTTTGTACCAATGGTCCTAGCTTGAAAGTTGTATAATTATCCTGCAAACCGTATCAATGGTCCTAGTCTGAAAGTTGTATAATGATCCTGCAAACCGTACCAATGGTCCTAGCCTGAAAGTTGTATAATTATCCTGCAAACCGTACCAAAGGTCCTAGCCTGAAAGTTGTATCATTATCCTGCCATCTGTAACAATGGTCCTAGCCTGAAAGTTGTATCATTATCCTGCAAACCGTATCAATGGTCCTAGGTGGGTGGAAAGTTGTATCATTATCCTGCCATCTGTACCAATGGTCCTAGCCTGAAAGTTGTATCATTATCCTGCAAACCGTACCAATGGTCCTAGCCTGAAAGTTGTATAATTATCCTGCAAACCGTACCAATGGTCCTAGCCTGAAAGTTGTATCATTATCCTGCCATCTGTAGCAATGGTCCTAGCCTGAAAGTTGTATCATTATCCTGCAAACCGTATTAATGGTCCTAGGTGGAAAGTTGTATCATTATCCTGCCATCTGTACCAATGGTCCTAGCCTGAAAGTTGTATCATTATCCTGCAAACCGTATCAACGGTCCTAGCCTGAAAGTTGTATCATTATCCTACAAACCGTATCAATGGTCCTAGCCTGACAGTTGTATCATTATCCTGCCATCTGTAACAATGGTCCTAGCCTGAAAGTTATATCATTATCCTGCAAACCGTATCAATGGTCCTAGCCTGAACGTTGTATCATTATCCTGCCATCTGTTACAATGGTCCTAGCCTGAAAGTTGTATCATTATCCTGCAAACCGTATCAATGGTCCTAGCCTGAAAGTTGTATCATTATCCTACAAACCGTATCAATGGTCCTAGCCTGAAAGTTGTATAATTATCCTGCAGTCTGTACCAATGGTCCTAGCCTGAAAGTTGTATAATTATCCTGCAAACCGCATCAATGGTCCTAGTCTGAAAGTTGTATAATGATCCTGCAAACCGTACCAATGGTCCTAGCCTGAAAGTTGTATAATTATCCTGCAAACCGTACCAATGGTCCTAGATTGAAAGTTGTATCATTATCCTGCCATCTGTAACAATGGTCCTAGCCTGAAAGTTGTATCATTATCCTGCAAACCGTATCAATGGTCCTAGCCTGAAAGTTGTATCATTATCCTACAAACCGTATCAATGGTCCTAGCCTGAAAGTTGTATCATTATCCTGCCATCTGTAACAATGGTCCTAGCCAGAAAGTTGTATCATTATCCTGCAAACCGTATCAATGGTCCTAGCCTGAAAGTTGTATCATTATCCTGCCATCTGTAACAATGGTCCTAGCCTGAAAGTTGTATCATTATCCTGCAAACCGTATCAATGGTCCTAGCCTGCAAATTGTATCATTATCCTACAAACCGTATCAATGGTCCTAGCCTGAAAGTTGTATCATTATTCTACAAACCGTATCAATGGTCCTAGCCTGAAAGTTATATAATTATCCTGCAAACCGTATCAATAGTCCTAGCCTGAAAGTTGTATCATTATCCTACAAACCGTATCAATGGTCCTAGCCTGAAAGTTGTTTCATTATACCGCCATCTGTACCAATGGTCCTATCCTGAAAGTTGTATCATTATCCAGCGAACTGTATCAATGGTCCTAGCCTGAAAGTTGTATCATTATCCTGCAGTCTGTACCAATGGTCCTAGCCTGAAAGTTGTATAATTATCCTGCAAACCGTATCAATGGTCCTAGCCTGAAAATTGTATAATGATCCTGCAAACCGTACCAATGGTCCAAGCCTGAAAGTTGTATAATTATCCTGCAAACCGTACCAATGGTCCTAGCCTGAAAGTTGTATCATTATCCTGCAAACCGTGTCAATGGTCCTAGCCTGAAAGTTGTATAATTATAATGCAAACCGTATCAATGGTCCTAGCCTGAAAGTTGTATCATTATCCTGCAAACCGTGTCAATGGTCCTAGCCTGAAAGTTGTATAATTATAATGCAAACCGTACCAATGGTCCTAGCCTGAAAGTTGTATAATTATAATGCAAACCGTACCAATGGTCCTAGCCTGAAAGTTGTATCATTATCCTGCAAACCGTGTCAATGGTCCTAGCCTGAAAGTTGTATCATTATCCTGCAAACCGTATCAATGGTCCTGGCCTGAAAGTTGTATAATGATCCTGCAAACCGTACCAATGGACCCAGCCTGAATGTTAGATGTTTATCCAGCAAACCGTATTAAGGGTCCTGGCCTAAAAGTTGGATTATTATCCTAAAAAACTGTATCGAGAGTCCTGGCTTGAAAGTTGTATAATTATCCTTTAAACCGTATAAATTTTCCAACCTGAATGTTGGATAGGTATCCGGCAAACCGTATCAATAATCCTAGCCTGAAAGTTGTATACATTTTTTGTAAACCGTATCAAGGGTCCTAGCCTGAAAGTTGTAAAATTATCCAACAAACCGTATCAATGGTCCTAGCCTGAAAGTTATATAATTATCCTGCAAACCGTATCAATGGTCTTAGCCTAAAATTTGTATCATTATCCCGCCATCTGTACCAATGGTCCTAGCCTGAAAGTTGTATCATTATCCAGCGAACTGTATCAATGGTCCTAGCCTGAAAGTTGTATAATTATCCTGCAGTCTGTACCAATGGTCCTAACCTGAAAGTTGTATAATTATCCTGCAAACCGTATCAATGGTCCTAGCCTGAAAGTTGTATAATGATCCTGCAAACCGTACCAATGGTCCTAGCCTGAAAGTTGTATAATTATCCTGCAAACCGTACCAATGGTCCTAGCCTGAAAGTTGTATAATTATCCTGCAAACCGTATCGATGGTCCTAGCCTGAAAGTTGTATAATTATCCTGCAGACCGTACCAATGGTCCTAGCCTGAAAGTTGTATTATTATCCTGCAAACCGTATCAATGGTCCTAGCCTGAAAGTTGTATAATTATCCTACAAACCGTATCAATGGTCCTAGCCTGAAAGTTGTATAATTATAATGCAAACCGTATCAATGGTCCTAGCCTGAAAGTTGGATTATTATCCTAAAAAACTGTATCGAGAGTCCTGGCTTGAAAGTTGTTTAATTATCCTTTAAACCGTATACATTTTCAAACCTGAATGTTGGATAGGTATCCAGCAAACCGTATCAATAATCCTAGCCTGAAAGTTGTATACATATTTTGTAAACCGTATCAAGGGTCCTAGCCTGAAAGTTGTATCATTATCCAGCGAACTGTATCAATGGTCCTAGCCTGAAAGTTGTATAATTATCCTGCAGTCTGTACCAATGGTCCTAACCTGAAAGTTGTATAATTATCCTGCAAACCGTATCAATGGTCCTAGCCTGAAAGTTGTATAATGATCCTGCAAACCGTACCAATGGTCCTAGCCTGAAAGTTGTATAATTATCCTGCAAACCGTACAATGGTCCTAGCCTGAAAGTTGTATCATTATCCTGCAAACCGTATCAATGGTCCTAGCCTGAAAGTTGTATAATGATCCTGCAAACCGTACCAATGGTCCTAGCCTGAAAGTTGTATAATTATCCTGCAAACCGTACCAATGGTCCTAGCCTGAAAGTTGTATCATTATCCTGCAAACCGTATCAATGGTCCTAGCCTGAAAGTTGTATAATTATCCTACAAACCGTATCAATGGTCCTAGCCTGAAAGTTGTATAATTATAATGCAAACCGTATCAATGGTCCTAGCCTGAAAGTTGGATTATTATCCTAAAAAACTGTATCGAGAGTCCTGGCTTGAAAGTTGTATAATTATCCTTTAAACCGTATACATTTTCCAACCTGAATGTTGGATAGGTATCCAGCAAACCGTATCAATAATCCTAGCCTGAAAGTTGTATACATATTTTGTAAACCGTATCAAGGGTCCTAGCCTGAAAGTTGTAAAATTATTCTGCAAACCGTATCAATAGTCCTGGCCTGAACGCATCATTTTTCTGCTAGACTGAAATCTTTTTCACTTAGGGTGGTTAAGGTAGTTAGTATTATTGATGACGTGCCTGTCAACACTGAGGTTGCTGGTTAGATAAATTACTGCCTAGGTTGTACTTAATTCAAAACTAAATGTACAACATTGTAGTAGTCTCCGTTGGGTGTTTCATCGAATGCTCCGTCTATCTCCCCAATATAAACTGGACGCTAAAATGTCAAAAAGTTTTCTTCTTACTTGACAAACATGTAGTTAGCTTTTATGTGAATAATCAGAATTCAAAACAAACAAATACAGGTTTTAGTGCTTATGTCTGAGATGTTGAACACCGAAATTTCAATTTTTCTAAAAGATTTTAGACAGAAAAGAAAAAACAAGCACCAAAATAATTGATAAATAAAATTCTGTCCTATGAAATTTCCTGAATTTGTGTTATACAGTTAAGAAAATTAGTATATATTCTATTGACGCAAAGAAAAATAGGGGTGTCAGAATTAACGCCACTAGTTTTAAATTTTAAGTTCATAACTTGTGCCTATAGTTAACTCGTTTTAGCCACAACTTTGTATTTTAGCCATTTATAAATGGACAAGATAGTATAGATGTCTTTCAATAATAGTTTAAGTTTTGATGAATTTAAGAATAAATAATAAAAGAAATTAAATATTAATTTCACCAGTAATGTGATACAAATTTTAAAATTTGCAGAAAAATGGCAGAATGTGTCCTGAATCCCCTTTAAATCTGATTTAAACAAACAAAAAGCACTTTTATGTTTAAATATATTTAGACATATACATGTATGTCATGTATTAAAGATTTTCGAGAACAAAACTAGCAATTGAAAATACTGAAAAATTTGAAACACAAATATAGTACTGCAAACTGGACTAATAAATGTGTGATTTGTACAAAAGGAAAATAAGTAAACTGTAAGTAACCTTTATAACTTGTCATGGGTTTTGTAGATATTAGTCTCGGGTAAAATAGTGGTAAGCTGACATAGGTATTATGGTGTATTACTTTGTAGACAGTTTATATAGATAGTAACGATACCACGGAATATAACATTGGTGTTAGGGTCACGGTGTAGAATGGTAACGGACTTATCGCGTTTTTTTTCTGCAGTACCGGACTATTCGGGTTAAGCAACGGACTGTTCGTGAAAGTTGATGTAAATAGAAACAGTAGGTCACTTATTTTGTCTTATTTCTTTGCGATTTTTAAAAAATATTAATAGAATGTTTATGTCACGGAACGATAGAACTATTTATCTGTCTGCACAAGTTAACACTTAAAGAATATGATTAGTATATAATTTGAAATCGTTTAAAAGAACTCGATACCCGGTGTAGTTTGTTTATGAATATGTGACATGAGAATATATAACGAGCTAATTGTCCTCATTTACCATATTATTTTTTGTTATTTTCTCTTTAATGCCATCAATGTTAATCACACAAAGGTTAAAAATATTTATATTTGTTCAAATCTGGAAGAAATTATCGATTTTCATGGAAGGCCATTGCACCGGACTTTTGTCGTGTGTGGCACCGGACTTTCGGCGTCGGCTGCTGTGTTGAATGGATCTATGTTGAGAGCTAGTTTTTAGAAAGTGAAAAGAAATTGGCACAAAAGCGCTAACACTATGTTTAAATAAATATTTTGCCTCTGTTTTTTTTACAAGTATTTCTTTAGACAGTTGTATATTGCGAGTATAAAATGTATAGGCACTCGGATTTATTTAAAATTTATTTGCAAATGCAGGAATATAAAAATTACGGACTTGACATGCAAATGAAACAAAAATCGTTCAATATTCTTATCATAGAAACAAATAAGAATTATTCTGACATACATGGGGAATGGGAGGGGGTCCCATCCCGCACTCCCGTAAAAATAAATACCAGATCCCGGTTTCCCGGTGAAATACGTACTGGATAAAAAGAAACGTAAAAATCCCGAATTCCCGAAGTTTTATTGGTTAAAACCCGAATTCCCGGTGAATAAATAAGCCTTTCCCGCTGTTCCGTAAAAAGTTATACCGACCAACATACATTGATCTATGTTTGCAGCATTTTTTTTTCTTCAATTGGAAATGTCCCAGTTCAAGTTGTCCTGAACATGTTTGATGCACTAATAAGGCCAATTTTATCAAACAATGTTGAGATTTGCATGATGGATCAATATATTTCATTCTTTAATGCTGGGACTAGTATAACTTGATTTATAGGTTCCTGTTTAATGCAAAGAAACGTAGTAGAAATAACAATGTTGTCATTGATCCATTTAAACTTCATAGATAAAACTCCTTTTGAAAAAATACATTTGTCATTCTCCAAGTACATACTAGGGTAAAGAAGACGCTTCAAACCTAGCTTCCCGTTTAGAGCTTGGTAGGGTCCCTATAGAAAAATACCTAAAAACTCAATCTATATTATATTTTGCTGGGCTGAGTCCATGTGAAATTAACCCTTTGATAAAAGAAAGTTTTGAACCAAATAATTTTTTAGATTTTGAGAATATATACTCTTGGGTAACTTATATAAAAGATGTAATTGACGACATAGATCTTAACTTTGATGGACTTAACTTGGACACAACTTGTAAAAATGTTAAAGTAATAAAACCATATGTTAAAGATGAGTTGTTAAAGTTTTATATGAACATGTATGCTGACAAAGTTTCAAATTTAAAAGATCAAAATAAAATCTTTCTATATAAATTTTTGAAAAACAACTTAGGAAAAGAATTTTATTCGTCCGATTCGAACTATGAAAATCGCAAATTCATCTCAAAATTTCGAATAGCCGACCACAGTCTTGAAATAGAACGTGGAAGATATAAAAAAGAGTCCCCGGTGAACAACGTCTTTGCTCCTTCTATAATCTAAATGAAGTGGACGATGAGGTTCACTTCTTTTTAAAATGTGATCACAATAAACTGTTTCGGTCTTATATGACTTCAATATCTCTAATGTTAATCCATATCTCGATTCGCTTAAAGCTATTTTAAACCCGGAAAATTTTCGACAAATTCAGAGTCTTTCATTAAACTGTCTCTGGAACTGAGGACAGGGGTCTCGTAGACTTGAATATTTTGTCGATTTTTTCGATTGCAATTTAGTTGTTTGTTACTTCTGTTATATGTCACTGATCAATGTAGTATTGATTTATATGACAATAACGATAATAATACTTATATAAGAAGTCATCTATTCAAAATGAATTTCAGGAATAGGCCCTACGTAATACATTTGTCTTAATCATTCAAAAATATTACCACGAGAAATTTCATCATATTTTCTTTTTTCATATTCTTTGGCTTATTTAACAATAAAAGTTTTTTCTTCTTTTTGCTCTGAAAAATATAATTGAGCACAATATGTCTGTGGCTAAGTACCGCTATTAGTCCGGTGCCCGAAATTTCCACAATATCCATCGCACACAAAAAGTCCGTTGCTTCACATTTTAATTTTAGTGACATATCAGTATTATTGTTCAATTTTAATTGCTAGAGTTGTTGAATGTATTTTTAACTCATAACAGGACATCTCTGAACATAAAAAGTCATTGTTTATATCAATTTGACGATGAATGATAGAAATTCATGTTTGCTTGTTCATGTTGTTTCCCTATTTTTCGATTTGTTTTTAACTTTGTGAAATAACCACGAGGTACATCGACGTAACATTTTTGTAGGAGTTATCAAAGATCAAATACGTATTCCGTAAGTATGGTTTTTAATCAAACTTACCCCTTCTTGTTATCATTTGAACTCATTTTTCTGAGTTACTTTATGTTTATTGGCATGAACAGTCCGTTGCTTAACCCGAATAGTCCGGTACAGCAGAAAAAAAACCGCGATAAGTCCGTTACCATTCTACACCGTGAGGGTGTAGTCACTGGATTTATTGGGTTAAAGTTCACCAGCATGGCTGAAGGTCATTTTGTCTGTTTTTATCACATTTTTGCCGTTTTCCAAAGTTTCAGGTCAAGTGTAGTGGCTGTTAATCAGAACAAACAGTTTAGGTCAAAACTAATTATAATTCCCAAAACAATCATAAGAATAAGAATGTCATATTATTGTCATATTGTTATTTATTTAAGACATAACATCATTTTGGGTTTTCTCCGGGTACTCCGGCTTCCTCCCCCAATAAAAACTGGACGCCACGATATAGCTGAAGAATTGCTGAGGGTGGCGTTAAACACCATCAAACAAACAAACAAACATAACATCATTTTAGACTCAACATAAAGTTTCCATCCTTATCGTGCAATATCGTGTAGCTTATCACAGTGTATTTTCCACATAACTGTGGACTATGTTTACAACGTTCCTTAGAAATTTCTGAAAGTGGTGATATCCATATTAATTTGCAATTTCTTAACATGGTTTTGAAAGAAAACATAGAACAGATCTCACTAAAACGTTTGCTGATATCTGGGACCAGTATAACTAGCCTGATTTATAGGAAATATTGTATCCGGGGATTTTCACAAGGCAACTTTTTTTACTGATGACAAAGATAAAGTCTAAGAACTCACAGAGATGACTTTGTGGTTGTCCAATTAATTTTAGTTTTTTTCACAGCTCCGGAAAAAGCAATTACACTGTATGGTGCCGTGATATTTGCTCATAGATAAAATTCCTCGAAATCTGATTACAAAACTATTAACCGGCCGGTGAAATCTTTGTAACTATTCATGAACTCCTTTATCTTTTCTTTAGCATCACATTTGTCCGAAAGATACACCTAATGACCCCGAAACTAAGTCAGAACTTAACTCGAAATATATAATACGACCGGTCAAAATTACGAGGCATATAATAAGGAGCACAGCCTTGTGGCCGACCACCAGTCAGATTGCTGTCGTAGTATATCCTGTTAAGTTTATGACGTCATGATTTATTCACCTGTAACACACATATCATGCTTCTAGATGTTTGAGATTTTTGTTGTGTACCATTGACTATTTTTACTTACATTTTTTACAGGAAAGTTATGAAGAGACTGCCATATTACGTCACGTGTGATGAACCAATCATCCAACCAGATCCGCCAAAAATACACATGGAAAATATGGAGACATTCTTTTACAATACTATACCTAGACGGCCAATGGCCTATACAATACATAAGGAATGGGTTTCCGAAGTTATTCATGCCAAACGCATGGAGCTACAAAAACGAGAAGGCATTAAACATAGATGGAAAAATTTTGCATTTGTATATTAAAAGTCTTAGGATATTAATCAAAATATTTGTTTAAATAATTGAATATAGCAATATATTTTCCAATTTTCGCGCTTTCGATTGTTTTGACAAGATGTCCCTGTACATGCAAACGTAGGCTTAAAATGTGTATTGTAGGTTGGAAGAATTTTTATTGACAACTTAGAAAATAATTTAATAAAATTTTAATTTTAGCGTAAATTTGAACACTAGTGCTTTGTCCTGACTACTAAAACCCTATGATGTGAATGTTCTGTCATTGGATACAATGAAGATACCCTTACTTTAACCTCTACTCTGAGGTAACAAAAAGCTGACATTACTGTATTCTAGGAGGTTACTGACTTACATATGCGCTGGATTTTAATCCATGCTTGAAGTTAACAATCAGACCCTTATGTTAATTATTGCTGAGGACCTCATCTTTTCTTTCTGCATCCAACATGCATCTTAATCTTTGCAGGGAAATACAGAACCTTTCTTCTTCAGGAAAATAATCATGAAAGACTGTGATATGTTATATTGTATATTTTCTGTAAATAGGAATTGTATATGGCTTACTTAATTGTAGATAGAAATAGACGCTGTTTAAGGTCTCAACAGCTTGTCGCCCACATTATTTGTTCACACAATGTTCGAATTCATCATGACAAGAATATTTACTATACTGTTTTCCTCGTTGAATTTTTAAATGCACACTCGTAAATTATTTTTTTTAATTATCTACATAAATTTGGCCGAAATCAAAATATCAGTAAGAATGACAGTGTTCGAATAATTTGTGTATAGTTTATCAGTAACGACAACTGTGTGAAAAAAATGTGGGTTAATTATGACATATATCAGATATATTTGTCGACAGCACATGCAATGTACTAAATATTGTATTTAATGTTTCATATAGTTGTTATGTAGATATTGTTTTCAAATTTTATCCAGGTGTTGTAAATATTTACCTCAGAATCATTGTACTTATTTACAAGTTTTATATAATAATAACCTTTATAGGTAAATACTAAAAAATATTTGAAACTGAAATGGCAAAGTTTTAAATATGTTAATTATTTGTGGAAATTTGTTAATAATAACTCTAATAATATAATATCTTATTAATTTGTAAGTGTAGACACTGCCTGTTTTTTATTATAATTAATACGAATAATTTGAATAGACAAAATGGAATTTCCTTATTGAGTTATAATGTAAATGAATCATCAACACAGTTATTGAGTGTTGCAAATCATGAAGTCAAAATTAACAACAGACTTCACAGAATTTCATCCGTATATAAACGAGCTTGGATACATTGGAGTCTATGTATTTGATCATATAAATGTTTTATTTAGTGTAAAATTTCCCTACGACCTTTAACATCTTTTTAATCGAGCTCTACCTCTATTTACAGTTCCACTATTTCTTTATTTCTTATTGTGTATCATTACCCAAAGTTGTGTCATCGTGATGGACTCGACCGAGCCCTACTTGCGGTAAACAAGATTTATCTCCCATTTGCAGAGTTATCTGTTCTTTAGAGCGGGTACTTTGAAGTACCTATTGTGGGTAAAAAGTAGTTTTTCTACAATATTTTTTTATTCACATATAGCAAAGCATTCGGTAAAATTTATTATGATATGCAAACTAATTCTGCAGTTTTTTTTTAGTTATACTGGAAGAGTCAGTCCACAGACATTATTTAAAAAAAAATAAAAACGTGATTTTTCCCTATCTGTTCAATACTAGTTACCTGCTGTTATGAAAGACAACTCTTGCAAATGGGAAGTAACTCTTGTATTCCGATAATAGGGAAATGCTTTTCTAACAAAAGTAGAATCGTTAAGAAGAATGTTTTCATATTTCGCAATACACAAATGCCATTAATTTTATATACATTATTTCCTTTTAAATTTTACATTCATCCTCCCAAGTCAGGGGTTCTGAGTCCGCATTCGCTCCAGAGCGAATGCGGACTCAGAACCCCTGACTTGGGAGGATGTTTTACATTATGACAAATGTAACAATTTATAAAAAAGTGAGCAATTTAACATTGCCTTTCTACAAATAAGTTTTATGTTTATCTAGATACATATTTTTTCTAATTACAGAAGAAAATAAATAATAACAAAGTTATATTTTTATCTTGTTTATATTGCCTAAAGGGAAATATACATTCATCTTAAATAACCCGCTTGAGTTAAGTCCATTATCTATGGACGATTACAAATCCAGAGGACTC
Source organism: Limnoperna fortunei (assembly GCA_944474755.1). NCBI lineage: Eukaryota > Metazoa > Mollusca > Bivalvia > Mytilida > Modiolidae > Limnoperna > Limnoperna fortunei. The sequence continues at coordinate 51,975,184 of OX104121.1, forward strand.
GTCATTTAAGATGTCTTAGGACTACGACATGTCCTAAGATCTGCTTAGGACAAATCTTCATCGTAAGTCATACCACTCAAGATGTCGCAATTTAAAGACATATCCCAATTTTTATCCAAACTTTGGGATTATGAAAGAGGTTTCTAAAAAGTGTCTAATAATGTCCATAAATTTAATTTGTTTTAACTTTTACATATTGATATATAACATTTGAAATGTTGCTAAACAACACTAACTTCTAACAAAATTTGAAATAAAATTTGCAGTCATTTTCTTAGTCACTTAAATAAATTCTGTAACCAGTTATATGTCAGTCTTTTTATATACCAATAGTAAGGTTACAGCACGAAATCAACACTTGAACCCAAACAAAGAAAAGATGGTTTTGATCAATAACAAAAATCAAGCCAATTAGAGAATTTTGTGTTTTAATTCATAAAACATGTATTCATAATACATATAATTATATATTTATTAACACATGTTTAGAAAAAGTTGATTGACTTTTTTAGGTGCAGTCCACTCTGAAATTTTGTAAACTTTATATAAATTCTCTAAATTACTCTTACATGTTTCTTAGAATACTTAGGAAGCCATCGGTATTAGTTGCAAGACACGTCCTAAGAGGGTCCTAAGTCGATCCTAAATTATGTCCTAAGACATATTGTATGATAGTTGCAATAAAACACGTCAAGATAAAAAATATACAACACGCACACACACACACACACAAGAAAATGAGTAGCCCAAGCTACAATAATGTAGCTCAGTTTTTATCTTGGCGGATAAAAAAGGAGCTACATTATTGCAGCTAGATTTACCCGAACCCAATTAAGACGACATGTAAAATGACAAGTATATATGTACATCTCTTCGCGACAAAACCGGAAAATAGTGCGCTTTCTTTGAAAATTAAACAATAAACCCAAATGTTTCCAATTCATTTCCTTGTTAAACAAAACATTGAGAGAAGATTCGAATTAGAGATATAGTTCATTAAGTTTATACGTTATAGTTTTAAAAGATTTTTTCCTTTTTATGAATGAGGATATTTTACACCTTCAGCAATGCTTAGCTATATTATTGTTCTTAGTTTTAACTATAGTGAGATGTACAGTTCATGTTGTTAAGCCCACTTTGCTACAAGCCAAACTCACACCCTCAATGATATATGAAACTCCGTTTGACATTTTATTTGATATCTTTTAACATTTTAAATATTAGAAATTCATATACTGATAAATGAAATAGTTTGCTATTATTAAATCGATTTTGTGATGTCAAAAAATTATAACTCGATTTTGGGATATCAGAAATAAATTTTCATTGTTCACATCAGAAAATAATTAGTACAGTATCTTTTATATCCGAAATTTATTTTTGATATCAAAAATCGAATTCTTGATATCAAAAAAGGAATTCGCCTTACAGTGATACTCGTGTAATTAACAAATCCCGGGGGCCTCGGTCGCCGATTGGTTGAGGTAGTTCATCTACTATTGATCACGTGGCATGTCAACACTGATTGCGGGTTCGATTTTCACTGCAGGCAGGGTGTATTCTAGTCTGGTTCCCGGTCTATCATCTTTCGTATATTCCGAAGGCATACTGAATATTACGTCGGGAACCAACCTAGGTGTATTCAAATCTTACGTGACAAGGATTGCCAGTTTTCCTACCGCAGGTCGGGGTTTTCACGTTGATTTAATGAGCAGATGAGTAGGACATGTTCCGAGGACTCGATTTGTTTACATTTAAATATGATCTAGCTTCAAATTCTTTAAAAATCTGCTTTCATTACGGATTCTCGCATGTATGATCTGCACAATTCTACTACCAACATTAAAATAAGAGGGATTGCAATAGTATCTTTCGGCTTCTCAATGAAACCGACATCCGACAATAAGTTGGTTACATTTCGCACAAAAATACATTCGCGTTACGCAAAGTATTATGACGTCACGTCAAAAATAACAAAAAGTGCACCGGGATATTTGCAAATATGGCTGCATCCAAGAAAGGAAAATTCAAAACAGCAGAAGTTTAATTTTGTGACAGGTGCCGATCTAGTTAATCAGGGGTAATGACACAAACTCTTTTTAAGAAGATACAAGAGAATTGAAGATGAATTTTAGAATTTCCAATGTCTTAACGGAGAATGGCACAATATTTGGCTTTACCTATTCGACGAAAATCAGTTTGGGTAGAAGACGGAGCATCATCGACAAACGTTGCGCTACATTTGCATAAAGCTGTTTCTAGGTCATCAATTCCTACCCCAGATCTACCAAAATATCAAACAGATTTAGCAGCCCACTTAAATCAGTTTACAAAATACAACAGCGAAGTAGTCAAGATAAACGTTGGTGGACAGTTTTTCGAGACACATACATGTACTTTATTGAGTGTTCCAAAGACGCGATTAGCTGAGCTCGATGAAACAAGTCCATTCTATAACGAAAATACAAAATATTATTTTTTTGATCGAAATCCAACAATTTTCCAGTGTATATTAGACTTTTACAGGGACGGTGAAATGCATATACCAAAAGATATTTGTGTTCGACAAATAGAAAGCGAAATAAGTTTCTGGCAGCTAAATATTTCTTGTTTAGCAACATGTTGTAAAAAATATTACGAAGACGCATTAGACGAAATATCAGCGCATGAAGCCTTATTAGAAGAATTTAAAAATACCCCGAGCAGCATTTACAGTCACAGTAAAACATACCAGCACTGCGATACCTTGAATTGGAGAAATAAGATTTGGGAGTTTCTAGATGACTTTTCTTCATCAGTATATGCAAAGGTAATATTAAATATTAAATAATAGGAACGATCCAAAAATAAAAATATTTATTTTAATAAGCATTTAGCATTTCATGCTAAGTGCTTTAACCTAAAGGGCTGAAGAAACCAACTGGGAAAAACTATCCCCATTGTCGAAAAGCGGTTTGCCCGAATGCCACTGTACGTAACGAAAGCAGACGATGTTTTTGAAAAAAAACGTTATAGGTCCCTTTAGAAACTCAAATGACTGACTTCCTATGTAAAATTCCCGTTGGAAATGTCAAGGACGATTTGGGATTTGTCAACAACAAAGGCATACTATAAAATATGGACGTGTTATCGCGTAGAATTGTTTTAAATTGGTTTTTAACACTACAAAGGTATGTAACAACCCGTTTTGCAAGGTACAATATGGAATAATAAAACAATGCAAGCAAAACACTGGGCGCAAAAAGGGTGTAACTTTTAGTGTAGACAGAAAACAAATTTTGTTGAAGTTAAAACTCGAAGTACGTTTTATGCTAATTACTTTATCCCTTCCAATGTCAAGTTATGGAACGTACTGCCAACAGATGTTAAAAATTGTGCCTCCCTTAACGTATTCAAGAAAACATTGCGATCCCAAAACGAATCCGTCCATGTACATGTCTATTATACACCGGCAGTCGTCTAGGGCAAATATTACATGCCAGAATATGTATGAATTCGAGCTCTTTAAATTCTCACTTATTTGTTAGAAATGTAGTTGATGGGCCAGACTGTCAATTTGACTCTTGAAATGTCTTAAGTCCGGTTTTTTCATGCTAATTTGTTTGTTTGCATGCGGGGTTATAAAACGTACTGGAGCCTTCATTGGAGCTTTTAAGCAATACATGAATACAACTATTTAGCTTCCTATCCAAAATAGTCGACATTATTTATTGCTTTTAGTAATTCTGTATTTTGATGCATTTTATTGATATTTTGGGATTGTTAATTTATTCATATAGTGAACCACTTCTTATTACGTAAAGAATACGATTTTTCTTTTAAATAAAAACATCGACATTGGTTTTGTTTAAGAAATTTTGAATTTGAGGACCCGTACAAAAGTTGAAAATTAATGTATATGTCAAACCGTCATTGTTCTTTATGAATAGAAGAAAAGTTTTATCCTAAAGAAATATGAAGAGTTATTTATAATTTTTCTTTAATAGTAGTTGTATGATCATAATTAGATATTTATCTGATACCTTACAATAAATTTCGAAGGGATTCACAGTCTTTTAGCAAACCGTTGGCAACACGTAGCATCCGAAGTTTCCCTTTTTTTGGATTTCACTATTCCTTAGACATGACAATGAGTAACTCGACGGGTGCCTAATTGGAGGCAGGCACTGCTTACTCGTCCGGAGCAATTGAGTGCACCCAAAGTTTTTATTGGGTTCGAGTTACTCTTTCTGTGTTTTATGTTTTTTAGGGTTTTTTTTGTGTTGTGTTTGTCTATATCCGGATTCGTAATGGTCCCTGTGCTTTTGGCTAATGTTGTTCTGTCGGTTTTCTTTGCTATTTTCTTACAGTAGATACGGTGTCGTATAATTATAGGTCTTTCCCAATTTAAGTATCCCGGGCCGGATACTTAAAATGAAAATTTTGTATCCGGGTCTATATAATTTAAGGTCCGCCATTCTCATACGGACCTGTTATTATACGACAAAGGAAAATAACCTTATTGAAAGTGGACACGTTTACTGGACTCACTACACCGTTCCTATATGGATGTAAAATTTGTAATTAAGGATTAATTACAAAAAATATTTTCTCCATCGTGGGATAACAAATTTTCCGTTTTGTACAATGTATAATCCGCTATATTATATAAATGTGCAAAACGGAAATTTGTTTATCCGTCGATGGCGAAAATATTTTTGTAGTTAATACTTATTTAAATTCAAAAACCAAAATAAACTCAAAAATGGGATTTTTGTAGCTGGATAGTTTTGAAAAAATAAATCAAAACAAGAACTGTTAAGTTTCCGCGGAGTAATATATAGGATGCGTGTCTCCATGACGATGATTTTTTCCATCTTTCGATAGAAAATATTTGTCAGCCAATCAGAAGTCAGTATTCTCGTACAATTTATATATTAGAGCAAACGCTGACTTATAACCCCTGACATATATTTCAAAAGCCTATCTTAAGTAGTGTACACTTTTCTCAATACTCAATCTGAATTGAATATTCCCAACACTTTTAGTATAAGGTCCAGCACCACTTGTATTTCCCGCCAAATTGTCAGGAATCAATTCGGATACGTCTATTTTGGCGGGAAATATAAGTCATCTCTGACGTCACAAAGTTTAAAAAAACCAACGTAGGACGACATTGACGTCAAATTGCACTTAGTTTTACTACTTAGACAGTTTCTTTGTTAACTTAACGATATGGCTTGTTATGGAATGGTTTCTGGTAACATGGGTAATGTGAAAAGAAAAAAAATGGACTGGAAAGAGCTGATGATAAAGGTCAAAGAAAAAATCCGAGAACAGAACTCTGTTGAAACTATAGTTATTAATATCGGAGGGGAAGTATTCAAAACGAGCAAAAATACGTTTAAACGTTTCCCCCAGACCAGACTCGGCGGTCTTGACACGTCTTCTATTGAGTACATAGAAAAAACTGGCTCATATTTTTTCGACAGAAATCCAGCGTTATTCCATTACATTCTGGATTATTACAAAACTGGTGAACTGCATATCCCTCAGCATCTTTGTCCGCGTATGATAGAATCAGAGCTGTCTTTTTGGCAAATTGAGTACAAAGCCATGACGAATTGTTGTAAAAAGAATTATGAAGATAACATGGACCGGATTGTACAACATGAGAATCTTCTTGTAGAATTTCTTGACATCGAACAAAAAACCAATGGCGTTCATAGTAAAGAGTTCCCAAACTCCATTCCTGGTTGGAAAATTAATATTTGGGAATTTTTGGACGATCCGTTTTCGTCTCAGGCAGCACAGGTTGGTTGTTTTAAAACCCGGCTTTATAGTTTTCTATGTCTTGGAACACAGATAGGGCATTTTTTTACCTACTGTTAGAGCTACAGTCACCTTTAATGAATATATATTTCTTGCTAGTGTATCTGTGGCTCGTTTTTAGTTATATAGACACCCATCATTTCGTATTTCTAAAATTGGTTACGACACTTCCTAGGCCGAGATCGAATCATTGACCCAAAATGATATTCTGTTGTGAAACAAACATATATACAAGGCTAAGCGGATGACATGTACATGTAGTTCTCGCCATTAAAATGACAGAATCAATTCTTGCCATTTTTGTGACTTATTTGTCTATTAAAATCGATAACAAAGGCTTTATTTGATAAATTTCACTATCTTCCATTCAAACACAAGTTACGTTTATCACTTTTAAAACGCCAATTTTTCACAAAAACGGCCAAAAGATCGGGTGGCGAGAATTACTTGCCGTGAACAATAAGCGTAAAACTTTCAAATACTTTGTTCCAACGTCCAATGACGTAGAGCGGTTTAAATATATTATAAATATAATAATAAATTGAGTATACACAATTTCGTAGATAACGCTGTAAAACATCTCGGTCATAAAACTGTCAATCGTTTTCAACTATTGGTTAACTAAAACATTTCATATTTTAAAAGGCGCCGTGGCATTTAAATTTGACATTTAGTGGGCTTATGTAGATGATCAGTCTTAATAAATGTTTGTAAAATGGACTGGTGGCATTACCTTGGCACTTAGCCTTCTCTGCAGTGGGTTTCACAACAAGCCGTAAGTGATGATGTGTTTCCCTTTATATATGTTTCAAGCTCACATCTTCATGAACTTAACTAAAAGTCACACCCGGTGTAGTGCATTTCTTTGCTTGCATTTTTCTTATTCCATAGGGTATCTTTTTATTTCGCAAATCCGGTAGAAAAACATTTATTCACCATAAACTCTCCATATTTTATACTCTGCCTCTGTTGTTTTCATGTCACAAATCGTCGTTTTTTGCCACTTTAATTTTACATTTTAAGTCAGCTATTTTTGTTTCCTAAGGGACCTCACGTTGTTTACAAAGGTGTGTCTGCTTTCTTTACGTTCAAAAGGATACAGACAAACCGCAAACGACATTGCCCTAATGGTATCGAACAGACAACAACAGTTCCTGGTTTACAGTTCCGTTATAATTTAGGTAAAATTTAACTATAGAAAATCGCCCAAACAAAATGAGAAAACCGCCGCATTGCTAAACGCTGATTAAATTTTTGTACAAACAAATTGTGTTGCGACTTTTTTTTATCTAAAAAAGGAAAATAAGCTTGACCATTAGCGGTAAGCCGTTTCTATATGTCACTAAAAAATCTCTGCCAAGGCACTCTGACCGTTTTTAATAATAAATTGTACAAAAAAGAGAATGATAAAAACATGAAGATAGCTTATTAACAATATTCTGTCCAATAAAATGTGATTTTGTTTATATGATGTCAAGCAGACGGTATATAGCGATGGAAAGAAAAAAGAGGTCTCTAAATACAATTTTTGTTTGTAGGGACTAACTGGTAAAGTTTTAAAATAGGTGTGTTTTTATGAAAATTATCTCCCTTGTTAAAAAATGTCATGTTTTAATACACCATTAATAAATTGATGTGTGTCTTCCATTATGATTTCGTCTCCCATGCAAATGACATTTTTGTCCGGTTTCTTATTAATATTATTAAGTTTGGGCGAGTATACCAAAATGGAGTTATGAGTTTTGTGCTTGCATTTCTTAATTATTCTATAATGTAACGTATTATTTCTAAAATCCAATAGAAAAATGTATTCCACGAAAACACGTACATATTTCATACAACGCCTCTATTGTTTATATGTCACAAAATAGTCCATGACTTGCGACGGAATTTAAAATTTTGGTTTCTACGAGAATCTAACGTTATTTACAAATGTCCATTTGCTTTCGTAACATTCTGTGTTATTCGCACAAATCGCGAGACTTTTACCAAAGGTGTAGGGCCGAGAAAAAGTCCAGAGGTTGCACGTAAAAAGTAGTACTATTCAACAGATCAGTTTACTGTTGCCTACTAAAGAATTCGATCGAACATGATACCAGAATTGTTTTTTTTTTAATTTTTTGGAAAGTTAAATATTCTAGAAAACATGAAGATAAAGGTTTGTTGATTTTAATTGACCATAAACATGTTAAAAGTGACATGCACTATGAACTGAAATTGAAAGTGAAAGTAGAATTTTAGACAATATGAACTTCTGCTTGATAGTTCCTTTTGTAACAGGCCTATCTGCGTTCTAGCAGGTAGTAGGTATATAACCAGTCAAAATCGACTAAGCTAACGGAGTACTTCTTTAGCTCACTTGGTTAGAGGGCTGGCTAGCAATACTAAAATCACGGGTTCGATCCCCGGTAGTGACAATGGCGTTATTTCATGCTCTACCGTTACATTTGGCGCCCAACAGAAAAACCCACATGGGATTTGTCAGGTTTGTTGTGAATCATGAGTATGATGATTCTTTGTAAGGGGGGGGGGGAGTGTAACAGGTAGCCAATCTGATTTCTAGCAGGTAGATCGTATATAGCCAGTCAAAATCGACTGAGCTAATGGAGTACTTCTTTAGCTCACTTGGTTAGATGGCTGGCTGGCAATACTGTGATCAGGGTGCGATCCCCGGTAGTGACAATGGCGTTATTTCATGCTCTACCGTTACAGTTTTAATATGCAATGAACCATAAAGTGAAATTTGACAGAATGCTGACACGGTTAAACAGAAGTGTCATTTATTTAAAATAAAGGTATATCGTGTAGGAAAAGTCAAAATCATCAAATTTAATATACCCAAAGAGTTGAAAAACAATTGTGGTCATACACCTGCTTTTTATACTTTCTTGGCTTTTCTTTTTATTTGTTCTTTGTTTTGATGCTCAGTCCTGGTAAATGAATCTATTTAAAATATATGCTTTAAGTGCATCCATTTTATGCTGCCTGCTTTTAATTTACTACTTTGCATGTTTTTTTTCTGCTTTGTTTCTGTGCTCAGCCTTCTTAAATTAATCTATTCCAAAAATGCTTTAAAATGCATGTATTGTTAAGCTGTTCATCTGAAGTGCTTATCCTACTTTTATATACTTTGTATTAATATACATGAACATCTATGTTTAATTTATGCTGTCATGTCGTGTCTTTGTGATTAGTTCTGATGTATATAAGTCGGTTAAGAGCTCAAAAGAGCTAATTGTATATATATTCGACCAATCAAAAGCTATAGCATTATGAACACATATATCATTTATGGGAGGCGTATTTTCATCCAAACAAAATTTTTCTGTACAATTACATCGAATATCATGGTTTTGAAGAGTGACTTTCTTTGTCTTTTAATTACTGCCCCCATCCAACGTGATGACCTCTGCTATATATTTATTTACTTTTTACTGTATGAACGATTCCGGATTTCAAAAGTGATCAATCATGTTATGTTTACTATTAGGTAAAAGTCAACAGCAAATTTGAATTATTTTTTGTCGGAACATTATATGCGAGGCTAACTTTTTAGCAAATGATACCAGAATCAATGCAAATTTCCCTGCAAACAGTAGAGTAGTACAAAAATACGGACCTGGTGGAAAATACACTGTCCATTGGCCAATCAAAAGCAAGCATTTCGAAATCTGTAATTATACAAGACAAAAACTGTTTTAATTAGAAACTCTGACCCAAAATAGTTAACTGGCTTTGAACTATGAGTGGGTACGGATGTGGTTTATGGAGCGAGTGTCATAGGTTCGAAAATAGCATCAAAAGCTTGGAAAAAGCCAATCAACAAATGTTACACCGTTACTATTAGGACTTACGGGAAAGAACATATCATTAGAAAATAGTCGATGATGCACGTAAATGTTAGTGTTATAGGCATCTGAAGGAGGAGAATTGATTTGCTTGTGAGTTGAAATGATATTTAACGCCATTTTCAGACATTTTTCAGCTATATTATGGCGTCGAGTTTTTTTTGGTTTTTTTAAAGGAAGTAATACAAGGAGTAGATATGAATAATTATTATATAGATAGAGATGAAATATCCAATTTTCCGAGTGACAGAAATCACGGTAAATCACATGTGAAAATTATCGTTTATTTTCACTCTCGGGTTTTTTCCCGCCAAAACGTCACATTAGTTTTGTACTGTACAGATATTCATCCACCGTTCATAAAATTTAGGATTAAGCATGAAAATTTTACGAAAACAATTTTGATCTATATAATAAATAGGATAACCAATTGGGCATCGTGAATATCCAAATTATGATCACCCGTGCCGCATAAAGCATCAGATTAAACTCGTGCGCGGAACAAGTTCCGCGCACTCGTTTAATCAGATGCGTTATGCGGCACTCGTGATCATATTTTTGATATTCACTCCGCCCAATTAATTATGCTAAATGTATAAGGGTTTTTTTATTTAAAAGAATAAAAATAAAAGACAAACAATCTTAGGAACATTTTAATGGTGATTTATTTTGCTTATGAAAATTCGGCATATAGTTTTGGGTTTCCTATACGTATCTTAACGATTAAACCATTTGTTTTGTGTCAGATGCGTATAAAGTACGAAGTAGGTCGAGTTCCGGTCTCCGATCTTTCGTTTTACAAATATTTAAACCTTTCTGTAAGAATCTGTATACTACTCAGAAAAGGTGTGTATACTGTTTTAGCATTGACAGGGAAGATATATACACATTACATACGTTATGTGTAGGTACAACTACTTGTATCACGTCGAGACAGTTGTGTACATTCGTATCACTACGAGACGCGCAGCGTCGAGTTGTGATGCGGAATGTATGCATTTGTCGAGACGTGATACAGGTAGTTGTACCTACACTTAAATGTATGTAATAAGTTTATCTAAAATTAAGAAGTATAAAAAGGGCAGAATAAAAGTGAATGTTTAAAATTTAAAATTTAACATTCAACGAAGCATTTGTTTATAAAATACAGCCATCTAACGTCACACGCATTATGACGTCATATTTCATTCATAGAATGAAAGTCATTCAACGAATCATTGGTTATCGTCAAGAAGTAGTTCCGACAAAAGTACATCTTGTATCACATATATAGATGATACGAGGTTTTTCATCACACAGGTTGTATCAATTATTTTTTCAGATTTTGACTAAATACATTCTTAATTTTATTTAAATCTTTTAACAATACAATTTTTTTTTCACGTGTAGTTTTTTTTTATCATACTGTTTTATATCTTCAGATTTGGCACACTGTATACATGGTGCTAGTCGTCACGTCTGTTCTGATGTTCTTCACGTCGACTTTGGACGCATGTCGGGTACCAGCCAATGAATCAATATATCGTTTGAGATCAGAATGGCAAGTAGAAAACACTTCACTTGAAACCCATAAAATTCGGAAATTAGTAAAGACGTCACCACACCCGGCTTTGGAAATTATAGAACTGTTTTGTTTGATTTTCTTTACTTTAGAATTTGTTCTCCGATTTACCGTGTGTCCATGGAAAATTCGCCTTCTGAAGAATACAACCACATTTATTGATTTGCTATACCTTGTGCCAACCTGGTTGGTGGTTATTGTCGAATCTGTACACGCTCCATTTTGGCGTATGAAACATGGAATCACGATATTTGTTGCCCTGGAGGCTATTGAGGTGTTTAGGGTGTTTAGAATATTCCGATTCATAAAGCATTACCGAGTACTCAGAATGTTATATCTTGCCATAAAGAGCAGTCTTTCGGAACTTGGCATGCTTCTAATATTTGTAGCTTTAAACACTACATTTTGTGCGTGTTTTGTATACTGCGCTGAACTGTATAGTGATGAATTTTTTAATAACGCATTTCACGGCATGTGGTGGGCATTAATTACGATGACGACGGTTGGATACGGTGACATGTATCCGGTAACATGGCTTGGGTATCTCGTGGGCTGCGTGTGTGCTTTGACAGGTATTATTCTCATACAAATGCCAGTACCAATTATAGTCAGTAATTTCCATGCTTATTATGGACTGAGAGTTCCACCTGATGACAATACAAAGTCATCTTATCAAAACCTTCAAGAAAGTCGGAAACCATCGATTCGAACAATTGAAACGACGCCTAGTAAAGAACTCATCACAGATGAAAGACATTCGCCTCTTCATAATGAAAACAAAGACAATGACCGCATGCAGTCCCCAACAAACAAAATTAAGTCGCCTCACGGAAACACTGTCGACATTTTAGTTCAATCGAGTTCGGAAACATCGTTGAAGCCAATTGAAGAAGTAAAAAACAACGTGAAAATAGATGAAAATACTGACGATAGCAATGATGAATGGACCTTTCCTACAATAAACATAGTTCATCCTTCAACAAACGTTGTCAACATTTTTGTGGAATCTCATGATGACACAAACACGAACACTGATGAAATATAACAAAGAAAAGATAATATAGTGACACAAACATTGATGTAGTATAACAAAAACATTGTCGTGTGATTGATAATTTGTTTATGTACTGTTTATAAATGAAACGGGATATGTTGTTGTATATCATCTCCCAAACAGAGATTGAGTACTAAGTTTTTGGTACCAGTACATTCTTTTAACAGTGCCCCCTCAGTGTACACCCGAAACGTTCTGGATACCCTACTTATTAGGTTGGTGTTACATGATATGTCCGATCTAAACACGATGGTCAATGTAACTGTTTTCTTTGTTTGAGAAAATGCTATTACTGTTAAATAGGAAAAAACAAGTATGTCAAGCTTTCTTAAACGATAAAACGAGAAAACGCCATTATACGTTAGTAAAAAAAGCACGAATATATTGAGCTTAAGCGATAACCGTAATGGCTCACATTTCACAAGAAGGCGTACGACTTACGATCGGTTGTACATGGTATGGTTTGTACAACCGGAAGTAGGTAGTGCGATGTTTGGTTATGTTTTAAACGGTGCCAGGACTGTGGTGCTTAAGCCACTTTAAGCAATTTTCCAGCTGTATGGCGTCCAAGGTGATGGGGTGATGGAAGGAAGAAGCCGGAAGTTCAAATTAATGTCAATGTAACCAGACTGCAGTTACGTAACCCCAGTGCCCTCCATTACAGCAAACCATTTGACATTGGCAGTCTAGTTATTAAGTGCTTGTTGATTTTTATCAAGTTAAATTTACGCGAGTGAAAGGCTATTTAGATTGGGCTAGAAACAGAAGAATGCACTCAAATGGATTTTATTTGAGGACAGTGTGTATGTGTATGCGTAAATACAAGACTCGAGCAAACCGGTCTGTTATTATCCTCTGGTTTGTTTGTGTTTTATTTGAGGTACAATTCAACGTGTCATTCGTTTGATTGTAGTCTATACAGTATCAGCGTACAGTGGATTTGTTGGTTTTGTCTGATGTTAACAGATCTCTTTATTGACAACTATTGACAACTGTTGTGAATTCGGGTGGATAATATGCTCATATTACCTTAAATGTACAATAAATAAAACCAAGTATAGCATCTTGCACATACGTTTAATTTGCAAAATTACATACAAACTGGAGCACATTCATAAGATATACAAAATATACATTTACATGAACAGGGACACAAACGAAACAACGTTGGTCATGTATGAAAGCCCTCTGGTGACATCAGCTATTCTTTTACTTATACATTCCTGAAAACAAAATGGCAGAATTATTTGTAGATTACTCAGTTCTTGGTAGAAAAGTTGTTATTAAGGCACAAGTAAAAACTATTACATTGTTACTGCCACAGTGCATTGATATTAGAATTTTAAGATTTATAAATCTTTAAAACACTAGATGACGTTTTGTATGATGATTCACATTTATGAGTAAATATTAAAATTAATAAAAACTTGATTTTAACTTAACTTACGCATTTACCAACCTTTTCCTCCCATCATCGGCATCATCATTTCCATCATCTTACTAGGCATCATAGGCATCATTTTACTTGGCATCATTCCCATTTCCGGCATCATGCCCATTCCCTTTCCACCCATCATTCCCATTTCCGGCATCATGCCCATTCCCATTTCTGGCATCATTCCCATTCCTTTACCGCCCATCATACCCATTCCTCCTTCCATCATGCCCATTCCCTTTCCGCCCATTTCTGGCATCATTGGCATCATCATCATTTCTTTGGCACCCATCATACCCATGCCACCTTCCATCATGCCCATACCACCCATACCGCCTTCCATCATGCCCATTCCTTTACCGCCCATACCACCCATACCGCCTTCCATCATGCCCATTCCTTTACCACCCATGCCACCTTCCATCATGCCCATACCACCCATACCGCCTTCCATCATGCCCATTCCTTTACCGCCCATACCACCTTCCATCATGCCCATACCACCCATACCGCCTTCCATCATGCCCATTCCTTTAGCTGGCATCATCATAGGCATCATCATCATTTCTTTACCTCCCATCTTGCCCATGGACATACCACCTTCCATCATACCCATTCCTTTGCCACCTCCCATCATACCTCCCATTTCTCCGCCCATCATTCCACCCATTTCTCCGCCCATCATTCCACCCATCATTCCTTTTCCGCCCATCATTCCACCCATTTCTCCGCCCATCATTCCTTTTCCTCCCATCATTCCACCCATTTCTCCGCCCATCATTCCTTTACCTCCCATCATTCCACCCATTTCCCCGCCCATCATTCCTTTTCCTCCCATCATTCCACCCATTTCTCCGCCCATCATTCCTTTACCTCCCATCATTCCACCCATTTCTCCGCCCATCATTCCTTTTCCTCCCATCATTCCACCCATTTCTCCGCCCATCATTCCTTTTCCTCCCATCATTCCACCCATTTCTCCGCCCATCATTCCTTTACCTCCCATCATTCCACCCATTTCTCCGCCCATCATTCCTTTTCCTCCCATCATCCCACCCATTTCTCCGCCCATCATTCCACCTCCTTGTTTTCCTGCAAATAAAAGACAAGACCATCATTCATTCCTGCTATGTATGAAGTAGACAGGCATTTTTCCGTTGTATTTCTTGCTTCATTTATTCGATTTTAAACTCCAAAAACACGTGGTGAATGTTTATGATTATTTTCTTCCGTTATTTTTAATACTAGTACATTTTTAATACAATACACACCTAAAACTATTTTCATATTGAAGAGACGAAAGGACTATATATTGTCCTTTCGACATTTTGAAGGATACGCCATATTCGCATCTTATAAATAAAATTTCTTGAAGATACCAAGGTTCTACAGACACGCGCGTTTCGTCTAATAGAGACTAATCAGTGGCGCTCAAATCCAAATAATTTAGATGTTGTTGAGTAGTAGGTTCTTCCATACGTTTTTGGGAAAGACCGGTTGATCTTTCACGAGTGATAGAAATTTTATGTCTTATCGCGAGTAAGAATTTCTATCACGAGTGAAAGTTCACAAGGGCTTTCCCAAAAGCGCATGAAATTACTTATTTCTTAAACCAACAACTTTTACATCGCTATATCCTATAGACTCTCTAATGTCTTAGACTCCATTGTCTCTGACATCTAATCAAAACACCGGAAACAAAAACGTCAGACAAGAACTGTTGTTATGCTTCCATAACAACTTTGTTGTTTCTGACGTTTTGATTGGATGACGCAGCAAGTACAGATATGTGCGCGTGAGCTCATCTGTACCAGAAATCGGCCATTTACGGAAGAACTATAATTATTTAAATTCATAAATGTTATTCCACATCAAACATTAACTATTGTAATAGCTCTGTATTACTATTCTGAATTTCAGCCGGTTTGTTCAATGCCAAATAAGTTCACATACTTAAATAAATAAACAAACAAACAAACAAACAAACAAACAAACAAACAAACAAATAAATAAATAAATAAATAAATAAATAAATAAATAAATAAATAAATAAATAAATAAATAAATAAATAAATAAATAAATAAATACCCTTTGATGCGTATCTTCTGTATCCTGCAAGATAAATTATAACAAATCATGACACACATCTGTTAAAACATAAAGTCTGTAATTTTGTAACAAAAGTCCATATATACAGTGTAGTCTTCATTGATTCTTGCAAATTATTATACGCCGTTCCTATTTTATTAAGTTCTCAACTTTTTCCTCACTTTTGTAAAGAGTCAAAAAGCTTTTTATATTGATATAATAGCTGTAGACATTAGCTGCAGTTACGTTTGACCCCGTTTTAATTTGGGGGTGTAGAGTGAAAGTGTTGCTTACATTTTGTAAGATTGCGCTTAAAAGAGTAGTTATCATTTAAATATATCATCACGATAAAAGGAAAAGCATCAAGGGTGAACATGAAAGGTACAAACTACTTACTTCTTTTTCCACCCATAGGCATGCCCATTGACATTCCACCCTTTCCTCCCATTGGCATCATTGGTGGCATTTCACCTCCCATCGGCATCATTGGTGGCATTTTCCCTCCCATTGGCATGCCTCCCATTGGCATTCCTCCCATTGGCATGCCTCCCATTGGCATCATCGGTGGCATTTTTCCTCCCATTGGCATGCCTCCCATTGGCATTCCTCCCATTGGCATGCCTCCCATTGGCATTCCTCCCATAGGCATGCCTCCCATTGGCATTCCTCCCATTGGCATGCCTCCCATTGGCATTCCTCCCATTGGCATCATCGGTGGCATTTTTCCTCCCATTGGCATCATTGGTGGCATTTCACCTCCCATTGGCATACCGCCCATTGGCATCATGGGTGCCATTTCTCCTCCCATGGGCATCATTCCCATTGGCATTCCTCCTTTGCCCATTCCACCACCCATTGGCATTCCACCCATTGGCATTTCTCCCATTGGCATTCCGCCCATTGGCATCATTGGGGGTGGCATTCCTCCTTCGGCCATCGGCATCATTCCCATAGGCATCATTGCACCGCCTGGCATTTTTGCCATCATCATCATCATACCTCCCATTGGCATTGGAGCTCCTCCTGCTCCACCAGCGGCAGCACCCTCAGCAGCAGCTCCACCAGCGGCGCCACCTGCGGCAGCTGGAGCTTCTGGTGCTTCAACTTCTACTTCCCCACCTGCTGCGGCAGCACCACCGCCGCCACCTCCCATACCACCGCCCATCATTGGCATACCACCGCCCATCATTGGCATACCGCCGCCCATCATTGGCATACCACCACCCATCATTGGCATACCACCGCCCATCATACCACCGCCCATCATTGGCATTTCACCTCCCATCATTGGCATACCACCGCCCATCATAGGCATGCCGCCACCCATCATGGGCATTTCACCGCCCATCATTGGCATACCGCCGCCCATCATTGGCATACCACCGCCCATCATAGGCATGCCGCCGCCCATCATTTTCATTGGCATCATTCCTCCCATCATCATCATACCGCCCATCATTTTACCACCACCACCTCCGCCCATCGGCATATCCATTGGCATGGGCATACCACCACCCATCATTGGCATTGGCATACCTCCACCCATCATTGGCATAGGCATAGGTTTTGGCATTGGCATTGGCATTGGCATGCCTTTAGGTGCTGTAACATTTATTGAATACTATTAATAAGAAAAAAATGTATGTCAATACTTAAACATTAATTATTCTAATACGATAAACCACTGTTAGACCGTATATGTCAACCATTAATAGTCTTTATTTGTTCCGAAAACCAACATAGATGATTGCAAGTAGCGTTTTAAAGAGCTGCCATAAGCAAATATTGTAGACGAGCAATACAATTAAGTATTTAAAAGTAGACAAAAATAATTTTGACAACGATAAAATGAAGTGTTTGATTTTTAAAATAACAACAATTTTTTTTTTGCAATCTTAGAAACGCTGTATTTCTGGCATGTCTGTGACGTCATTTACAGTTACAGAAAGACGTCAAGTCACCAATGGAATGCAGAGTAACGTCATGAAGCATAAAATATGACTGCTTAATAAAACACTGCCTAACTGAGAAATGAAGAAATACGGGTATGGAGTAAAGGGCAGAAGAAAACAATCTACGCCATTTGGAAACATGTCTGACTTCCGATGCTACAATTCATATATGCTATTTAGATTCAACATAGAAACTACAACCTACGGTTACTTCACACAGAGGGCCATGATCAACCAATTCCTGCCATAACCCCTTAAAATGTGGCTGCTTACTGCGATTAAAATTTAAACATTGAAAACTTTGGACTTTAGTAATGTTCGACTAGTTAGAGAATTCATTATGACCGTGTAATTTAAAAGTAAAGGACTGTATACAAACATTAGGAATGATATGTTTAATCGTGGGATGTTGGCGTTAAAGCATCTCCTTACAGTGGATCAGTCTAATAGTTAAGAAGAGCATTGAGCAATGCAAGTTGCATTACAAATTTTGGCCTGCGAGTCCCCTTCCTCCCACACGCCACCCCCCCCCCCCCCCAAAAAAAAAAAACAAAAAACAAAAACAAAACAATAAAAATAAAACCGTAAAACTTTGTGTTTTTTTATCATTGAGAAGTATTCTTTAAAAAAAAAGATTTTGTTGAAAAAACAAACATACTAAAATGTATGATATGACAATAATTGAAAAGCTACCGTCAGCAAATATCAAAGAAAATGGTGAATTAATATTCTTTTATAGGCAGTAAGAATTTAGCCAGAATAGACGAATAGGTAAAAATCCAACATAATCTCGGAAGATCTCGGTTATTACATTTTACAAAAAATAGTCAGGAGAATGGTCAAAATGGCAATTTCAAAACATGTCGATATGTGTAGAAGCTTATTCACATCCGGGGAAAAAATCTTTAAATTATTATGTGATAATGACTCATAAACTTATTATCTCACATATATAAAGTATAACTTACGCATACAGTAGATTCCATTGAAGAAGAGAATACCAACAACAACAACTGTAACAGTATTCATATTTGGTCCACCTGAAATTAAAAACAATGAAACATATTGTATTAATGCAAACACTACGAATTTAACATATAAGCAATTCAAATCAATGTCATTAAAAACCTTTTTTTATATTAAATTATATAAAACAAAATCAGATTTTTTGTTTCTCAGAAAAAAAGAAATAAGTTTAAAAGGAAAAATAATCTATGCAGTAAGTTAATATTTACACAGATGATTTCGGCTGGAATCGAATATCGATAAAATTTTAATTTAATCCTTTCTCTTTAAGTAGAATTGTATAGCTTTTTCTCTCTTATAAACTTTGTCTCACCTTTTGAAATGTGCTCCAAGTTTTTACAACAATGTGGTGGCTGATTCTAGCGACGATTGAAAGGTGAAGTTAGTTTTTATTGCACCTTTGCCGGAAACATAACATGTCAAATCCGCCATCGCTTCAGATCAAACGTGAAGGAAGCCAGTTAGAACAACTTCTAAGTCGATAGTCCAGATGTTAAACATACGCTAGAACATAAATATGTTTAATAAAACTTGTAAATTAGCACGAGTCTGACAACATCGTGATTAAAATTATGTCAATTTATTTGAAAACACGAATTATTTCACAGCAGAAGTTAATAACGTGTTAGAAGTTCGATTTCACGAATGATTTCATGATTGGAACTTTATTACGTAAATATCTGATGAAGTAACGAACTATTTCGACACATCAAGATCAACACTCCCACAGTACTTTGGTGAGCACTCTACTCGAGAGTCGAGAGTTGCGGAGTCGCAAACGTTCTGGAGTCCAGCAATTACATGATAGAAGGAATTTACCAGCGTACCCGACATGATAGTTGACGGAATAAAACGTAATAGGTGCTGTAGCAGTCATAATCCAGAATTTGAACCACCGGTAAGTCATCTAGAAGTTATATAAGATATAATTTTGTCATGAACTTTTGAATATATTGTTTAATACTAATTTGTAATGTCTAGGCATATCATGGCGACCAAAGATTGAGCTTTGAAATTCTTGCTCTGCAGAAAGCCGTGCACATTAAACCTGGTAATGAATAGGTGGAATATGTACCATAGAAACGAAAATAGAGGTAATTTGTCAAAAAAAATTGATATTCAAAGACACAAACAAAAATTTTAACAAAGGTGGTGGGTGCAACACCAAGGAAATTAAAAGCATAAATTTTGTTCCATAATAAAAAATTATATGTGAACGCCAATTATTTGACTGGAGAATACGATTGTTTTGTTCGAGGATATAACAACTTATTTTGTATTACAGATTAGAGAGCATATTTGGCACGTGCATGTATAGGTGCTAATTATTTGTATTCAACCTCGAGAGTGGACGCAATGATTTTAATATCAAAACAAAATGAATGCATTTTGAACACTTGGAGAAATATATTTTATTAGACTTGGGTTGAACACGCTTAAATGCCGACAGCCATCACTAATTCACATTGTTATATATTCACTGAAATAAGGTAAATATGCCTCTCTTTTTTCTAGTAATTCATATTTCGTCTTTGTCATAGCTTTATGGCCATATTCAACTAGCTGTGGCTATAAAACATATTTGCGAAGGCCAAATGAAACTGTTTATTAACCAGCCACATTACTATTATGGGGACCTCGGTGGAAGAGTGGTTAAGGTTGTTCGTCTACTATTGATCACGTGGTCTGTCAACACTGAGATTGCGGGTTCGATTGTCACTGCAGGCAGGGTGTACTTGACTTCAATTTTAATTGACAAGGATTGCCAGTTTTCCTACCACAGGTCGGGGGTTCTCTCCGGTTATTCAGGCTTCCTCTCCCAATAAAAATTTGAAGCCATGATATAGCCGAAAAATGGCTGAAATGTCGTTAAACATCATTCAAACAAACAAAAACATTACTATTATGTAACTGCTCCAAGTTTTATTTCTTAGAATTCTTCCTTGTTTTGTTTGTTTGTGTTTTTCTTGAATGTTTTTTAATTTGTTTTTTACTTTGTAATTGTGAGATTCGTGTTTATCTCCTTATTTTACATAGATATTTAGTTTCAGCAAATGATATCAATTAATTAATTAATTAAAATATTGACTATGTCAGTTTCATGTTCCGTTATCATCGCCAGCAAAATCTTTGGAAACATATCTTATTTCTATGTTTAACGTCATGGCAGCCATCTTGGATTTCATATCAGAATAAAAATGTAAACTTGTAGAGATCCTTCCAATTTAGATAAATAAACTTATTTAATTCTAAATGTGAATTTCTGTATTATTCGAAGCATTTTCCAGAGACGTGTTTTATAATAAAATTTCTATCCACGCGACTTAATGACTATTTAAAAAAAGTTTATGTTTATGTTAAAAAAATATTTTCCGAATTTTTGGCCGTGTTGCACAAAGTGCTAAGAAGTTATAGTATTGTGAAGGCGAGATGACAGAGACAATATGACAGTTTGTGTAATCAACTCCATCTAGTTTTGAGAGCCGATACATTAGTCTATTTAAACATTGCACAATTATTTTGCTTTCTCTATGGAGTCTTTGAAGATTTTTTTTCTTATTTTTCCTTACTTAGGAGCTGTTAATTTTCAGAAAAATTTAACAGAACCCGTTTTGTGTAATCAATTTCTCCCAGTTTTCAATCCGATCCATAAAATGTTACTAAATGACTACACACATATTGAACTGTAATAATGGAAATGTGTAAAGAATTTTTTCCAGACTTTCCAGACTTGGAAACTTAGCCATTTTCATAATGAAGAGTTTCGCGATCTTGTGCTGTATGTTTATTTAATTTCTGCGAAAAACAGACACAAAAGGACTCGTTATTACATCACTTTTGTTTTCCATGAACCCTCTGATTTAAAAATGATCTACTGTTGAGTATTTATCACCGTGATTATTGCATAAGTGAAGTATACATATGAGAACGTTGTCGGATTTATTTGAACGAGCTTTACAAGCAGGTTGAAAAGCTAAGAAGTTCGTACGCTTAGGCGAATAGAGCCAAAATAAAGCCGAGACAACGATTTTGTTGGATACTTGTCCGGCGTTTTGGGCTATTTCCCAAAGGTTTTTGACGCTGATTAATAAAAATACTTCGTCTAATAAATTCATTGAATAACTGTTTTGGGTTAGACGAAACACCGGTCTGGCTCAGTAAATTCCATAACCCTGGTATCTTCGATGACCTTTCATTTGCTTTATTGATTGATTGAATGTTTGTTTTACTTCCAGCGAGCAGTATTTCAGTTAAGTTCAGGACGAGAACAAGTTGGCAAACAATAAATCAACGGAAAGACAGGGAAAGGACATAGGAACACAATTTTGACTGCACTGGAAAAGTATGGAGTATTGTATTAATTAAGCCCTTTGTATAGCGGCTACAATTAGCCTACTCTTCGAAATCTACGTAAAAATGTTCTTTATCGCGCAATGAGCGTGGCACTCTCCAAACACGTTACTGACTGTGTATCAGCGGCCAGGCTTTACGTATTATGACCTGACAACTCCACCCACTGAACGAGAGGGCATCCCTATCCGCTTCCTAAGGACGCGCTGGTC
Organism: Limnoperna fortunei; assembly: GCA_944474755.1. Taxonomy (NCBI): domain Eukaryota; kingdom Metazoa; phylum Mollusca; class Bivalvia; order Mytilida; family Modiolidae; genus Limnoperna; species Limnoperna fortunei. Next base: position 51,997,523 of record OX104121.1, read on the forward strand.
TGGTTTGTGGGTCGAGCTCTTGGAACCCTTTCAGTTTGATCAAAGGAATTTTATTTACAACCACTGGGCCGATGCCTTTGCTGGTGGACTGTTAGTCCTCGAGGGTATCACCTGTCCAGTAGTCACACTTCGGTACTGAATATCAAGGATTCTTTCGGTGATACAGTCATTGTCTAAAATTACTGTCATGACATTTTGAAAATGACGTTTTCTGTTGCTTTGTTTGTTTATTTGAACGTTGTTTAACGTTCATTAGATAGCTAAAAATTGCTGAAAGAGGCTTTCAGCAATTTTTAGTTATCTAATGCTGTCCAGTTTTTATTGGGGAGAAAACCCCCGACCTTCGGTAGGAATTTCCGTTCGCAAATAGTAGATGGCCGTAGCCTGATTCGTCATAACGTTTTGATATTTTGATGATTAAAGCTGACCAATATCTTTATTACTAAAATTTTTAAATATGTTTAAGGTTTGAGCACCATTGATGAGTCTTGAAAGACGAAGCACGTATCTGGCGTAATAAATATTATAACCTTGATATTTTATGACATTTTATTTAACAAGAAAAAAAAGTTCGCTTTCGTTAATCCCATAAAGAATTTTCACAAAAAGGAGAAAACTGAAGACGAGTATTGTGATGTTCAAGTGATATAGCTTGCTAGCGTAGGAGAATTGAGGTCATTTACACTGCTTGTAAACATGAAAAAACTTCTGCTGCTTAGAGGAAGGAATTGAAAGAAAAATGTCAACAAAATGACGCGCACAAATATAACATAAAATAAAAACAATATAATATTATTAAATAATAAATTAAAAATAACTCTTTCGAGATTTAATAATAAGGAAATTACCCCACGTCAATTAAAGGCCATAACTGTATTATTATGATTATATTAAACACAAACAAGAACAGGGGGACTGTGAAGTCATAATTGAGTAACTCTTTTAAATTTGGCGCGCTTTTGCACGTGGAACAAATAACTAGTTATTTTGTCTACATGCAAATTCACAGACAGTTAGTTTAGTCACGTGCAGTTTTGAGCGAGAAAAAACGGTTAGTGCTCATAATATCTCATTCATTTTAGTACTGGTTTCCATATTAAAGTATAATATTATTATTGAACGTTTTTTGAATCACCTGTAAGTATGTAATAAAGATTATTACATCTCGACTTTTTTTTATCAGCCCTGATATTTTCAGGACAGATATAAGAGTATCGGGAGGATATAACGGCAGATGTGGCATTCGACATGTAAAAATTTATACATATTTAGTGTTTTTGCTATGAAAACACGGAGCTACTATAACTAAAATTGATCACGATGTTGATTTGATGATATTTACGATTTTTTGTTTTTTTCTTCTGAAAGAAAATTTTAAATAGTTACCAGCAAATGACAGTTTAGCAAATAAACTTGTGTGAAAACTGTTCATAGTCATTTGGTTAACAGTTATTTTCGTATCTAAAGATACCTGAACCACACGGAACTCTTTATAACATCGGGTTTTAGTACATAGCTTTCGTTTTTAATGCCTACCATTGTTTTAAGTGCTTAGCTTACTTATGGCTTATATTTATTTACATGGTTTTTTAAATGTACATGAACTCTCTTGCATATATAATTTTTTTTTGCTTTGTCTCGTTTCTTCTTAATATAGGTGTCTTAAATGTACCTTTGCTGTCTAACCTGTACTGGAATGTTATTATATGCTTATGTCTTTTTTATGCATTTGTATATGTCGGTCAAAAGCTCTTTGAAACTTGTGATTGTATTTGTTGTGACTTATATACCTACTTTAAATAAGCTTAAAGGGAGTTTGTTTCTAGAGCATGATATAGACGATTGGGAGAGTTAACAAAATCACGCAGAAATAAATTGGAATTAGTGAACTAGAGTTCATGCAAAGACGTGCATGTAGTATTTGATCTAATTGATTTCCAGCATAACAATACACTTGAATTTTACTGTTTTGATTTGTAATAAGTTTCGGAATCCTCTGACCGTTTCTTACAGTTGCAGGAAAAAAGTATTCCGAATACAATACAGTTCATGTATTAAGTTCTTTGTTGTTTGTTTGCCTTGAATTATAACTGTATCATAACTTTCTATTAAGTTCAAGGACTACCGCAGGTCGGGGGTTTTCTCCCGATTGTCCGGCCTCCTCCCCAAATAAAAACAGGACACCATGATACTAAAAAATTGCTGAAATATAGGATCTTGCATTGGTACGAGTGGATTATCGGATTTCTCCAATCGAGATATTTTTACAATCGATTTTGGAGAAATCCGATAATCCAAGAGTGCTAATGTAAGATTCTGTTTCTCTAATTTTAAAACGCAGTAAAGGAGTAGGACCACGATATGTCGATATCGGCCCTATGAATTGACAAAAATTTAATAAATACAAATTTATTACTTTTATGGTGCTTATGCATCAATATATATACTTTACCACCTGAAATGAAGTACAAATTCTCCTAACCTCAATTTTACGATGACTTGAATACGCGGTAAATGGAAAGTGTTTTGTTTATGACGTCATGAGTTCATATTATGACGTTATTATTGTAAACAAATCAACAGCTGAGAATAACAAATTCACTAGTGACGAGAACTATATTTTCCACACCGGTCAAGCGGTTGAAATATTACGTCAAAATTAGAGGAAAGTGGCGTTAAACCTCATTAAAAAAATCCTATTTCGTTTGCAGATGTTCACGAAGATAATTCGGAGTTTTATTACTTACAATTTGATAAAGAAGTATAAACCTATGATTTTTTCTTCTCACTGGTAATTTTTCCCGACAGGTTTCTGCATATAAATTTCAATAATAGTTAGTTTAGTGACCCGCCCCGTGACTATTATTTTCATGGCTGAATGTTAAGTGTGTTCGTTAAAGTTGAGTTTTTGAGTGCACATGACGTCAGCATAATCCAGTATTGGTCTAATGAATGAAATGTAAATCTTTTCTAGGTAATTTACGATAAATATTCATTCTTCGGTGAGCCTTTTTTGCAATATACTCTGTGTTCATGCCATAGACCGTTGCTATATAGAAAATTGAAATCAAAGATGTTTTTGACTTTCAAATGTTTTTAGTTATTGGTTTTCCAAATACATGTGCAATGAAAGCTTTAAAGGTCTATGAGTCTTTCTAGATATCATCATAGTTTCCATTTATTGATAATTGAAATTAACCCACCATTTTTTCCTGTCTTTAATTAGCCAATCAGAATGACTTTTTCATATGCAGTTTGGTTAATCTATTTGTATTGCAAAATGTGTTAAATAATTAATTGTCAAGATCCTGGTGAACACAAGTTGTGGTATTTAGGAGATGATTAAACCAGATCTTTATTTAAAATTGTGTGTGTGGTTAAAATGTCCATAAAAACACCCCCAAACCCTCCTCCAAACATGCTGAAGCCGGGTAACTAGGTCATTTCATTTTAATAATAAATGTACTCGGTCCTTTTTGAAAAAGAATTAGTTTTCATTGTCAATGTCATAATACCCTTTTAAGTTTCGTTTAAAACATAAATCGACTTGATGAAAGTGTATTAAACTCAAACTTCGTCCTCATGAAGTCGCTTAAAACGTGTATCGACCGAAAAGGTTATAACTGTATAGTAATGTTCAGAAAAGAAAAACATATTGGTTTGCTTCGTCTTTCCTGATATCGATGTTGACTGTATTTCACTTTCACATCATATGGACCTGTCTAGTTATGGTTTATGTCGGTATCATTTAGGTAGGTCCGTAAAATCTCCTTTTGGACCCCCCCCCCAAAAAAAAAAGAATAAAAAAACCAAACAAACCAAAAAAAACCAGAGATGACTGTTTCAAAATCTCTTCCGATTCAAGACTTTTCCAATGAAAACTTTTGTCGTCGTTTTTGTGAATTTTTCACGTTTTAATCTTCTCTAGAACCTCATTTTTAAAAAAAATAAAGCTCCACACCCTCTTCAAAAGGGAGATAAATAAGAAAGTAATTACAAATGTAACAATTTTAAAACTGCTTCATAAAATATTGTACTAATTTTGATGTAAACGTTATTTTATTGATAAATGCATAGTTCACAATACATGTAGGTATAATACAAGTTGGGATTAGAAAACATTAGGAAAAATTTTTAATCAAACTGGCACAATATATCATTATTTGTAAGGGATTCAAATTGTATAAGAAAAGAGCCACACCCTTCAAAGAAGTGATTATTAAGAATCGCATGTTAAAATATGATAGGAAAGGAAAATTAGGAAATTATTATACAAGTTGTTAATGATCCTCTCAGCAATTGCTGTGTAATTTACATCAAACTATACACAATGCAGCCATTGGAGTAAAATTTAATTAAACAAAGCCATAGAACGAATAATCGAACCCTCGCGTTTTTTGTTAATCCGACAAATCACAAAATTAACTTTGGATTATAACGGCAGTAAAATTCGGCATATGAAAGCCATGGCCTCTCTTAAAGTGATATAATGCAGACATTGTTTCAGTATTCTGTTTAAATTTAAAAATCTTCTCTGGTTCTTTTTTGTGCTTATTAATATTTTTGTACATTTCAACCAAGTTTGTTCAATCAAACGGCTATTCTTTCTCCAAATAAGAGATACATGTAATAAGAACACTGTAAAAAATTGGTTATATATACTCTGATTTAGTATAGAACAGATAACAACCTCTGATGTTTATGTATTTTGGGGCCAAAAAGAATTTGTTCATAGATCGCCGAGTTTATTAATCGTGTCAAAGATGCATTTTTTGTGGTTGAAAATTATTCTTACAACTGGGCTGGGTGTAACGGTTAGACTCGGCTTACATATTCTTCAGAGTTTGTCAGAGAATTGGATGAAAACGTAAAATTAAAAGATATAGAAGTTATACCTCCACTGTTTGTGGCATCTCAAAAAAAACCAAACAACAATGTTGCAGGTCAGTGGCGAAAATAAATAAGTCAGCAAATTCGAACACAAACAGGTTACGGCGTGATCTGGTCTCGACCAATGATAATAATTTGAAACATACACTAACGGTAATCAGCGTTCTTAGAAAAGTTATTTTAACATTGTTGTCTAGAAGTATATACAAACAATAATTTGGAGTATTTAAACCTAGATGTAAAACGACATGAAGCCACAGGCACTTCGGTCAGGATATTTATATATACATAGCTCATTCCAGACTGGACACTCTAAACGGTATACTTTTTAAATAAAAAGTGGGAATTTCAGTAATTAAAACTTGTGTTATTTTTATAACTTGGATAAGATTCATGCATGGTTGTTATATAATAAAGAAAAATTTATTATTTTTCTGTGGGCAATATTTCGTAATGAGACATGACAGACTAGTTACCAAACGAGTGAATACATATTGTTTACTCATTTATTGGCATTTTCCATAAAAATTATCCTGACTCCAAGGGCCTGTGCATGAAACTGTAAATAATAATTATTTTATAAATATATTTTGTCTATCTAAATTATCCAACAACAAAACAAAAACAGATAACAGCATAACGAGGTTTTTTTCATTATAACAGTTAACAACAATTTCATTTTTTAAGAAAGCATATAACAGCTAATGGTTAAAACACCCTCGATATTGTTTCTATGGCATTCTTTACAAATGAATAGAAAGGTTGTGTCGTTGATAAATACAGCAAATAATATTAAGTATGAACTTACTTCATACGGTGTAGTCCCACATTTCTTATTCATGTGTTCCTTTAAGAGATGTTTCCGTCACATTTACATCAAATTCTACACAATGTAAAAAACTTTGTTTTTATGTCTATGTATGAAAAATAAAAATTGTAAGATATATTAAGATTAAAGTTAAACCTGCGATGAACATAAAGAAAATGTTATCAAACAATTTCCGTGTCTTGTATGTAAATAACAGATAACATCGATGGTAGGTGTTCAAAGAGCCATTACTATCTGTGTGACAACGACATGTGTTCATGATACTACTGCCACTAATGCCAGAGCTGTACGAGAGGTTGATAGCAGGCTCATTAATGGTACTTGGTTTCTGAACTAAATAAATAAAGATCAAAATATAAGGCATGGATCAGTCACATCAAATATTATGTTGATGGGTAGGACAAGTTAAAGATCCCAACCCCCATGGGTAGGACAAGTTAAAGATCCCAACCCCCACGGGTAGGACAAGTTAAAGATCCCAACCCCCATGGGTAGGACAAGTTAAAGATCCCAACCCCCACGGGTAGGACAAGTTAAAGATCCCAACCCCCATGGCCCCGGGTAGGACAAGTTAAAGATCCCAACCCCCATGGGTAGGACAAGTTAAAGATCCCAACCCCCTTGGGTAGGACAAGTTAAAGATCCCAACCCCACGGGTAGGACAAGTTAAAGATCCCAACCCCCATGGGTAGGACAAGTTAAAGATCCCAACCCCCATGGGTAGGACAAATTAAAGATCCCAACCCCCACTGTATTGTAACACCCTAATAAAATTTGTATGTAAAAACGTATCACACCAAAAAATAATAAAAACTACATCTACACAATACATAAATCTGTAGAAACGAATGATAAACAGTTATTATATATAATGGTTAGACCAAAGGGCATCTAAAAAATCTTAATCTTTATACATAATCAAACAGACAACAGTGACGAAGAGTTATATGAAAAAAACAGTATAGGATTAAATAAAGAAAAAAATATAGTTAACCATGGAAAAATATTGTTTCAAGGGCTCCGTTTCAAATTGCTATGTTTTGACCAAAGAATGTCCCGTCGCTAGGTTTTACTAAATTTGCGGTGGGTTTTTTGCCACGTTTGGCTACTGTGTATGAAGTATTGGTATGTTGATGCTATGTTATTACTACGTTCCCTTGCGGTTAGATACGTTTCATTTGATAATTTGTCTGTCTGTCCGTCCGTCCGTCGGTCCATTGCCTCAATAACTTGAAAATCCTATACGTTAGTCTGATCCTGCCAGGCGCATGAAATTACTTGATGTTTCTTATTCTCATGGTCCAGTAATGCACTCTGATCATCTGGATACCTCTTAATGTTCTAAAGACACAAACAGTTTTAGAAGTTCAACAATATTTTTGGTTTGCTAAAATTCCGAAATAGTTCTCAACCACCTATCGGGCTCTGGATAGCCAGTAGTTAAATTCATTTTAGCATTTTCTTCTTCGCGAAAACTGTGTCATCACCCAGTTTTCATGCGCAAAGTCCTCATCACGTATGAGAAATAAGGGGGTATACTCTTGTCATCTCCGGGAATAGGCTCTAATGGCAGTATATTCATTGTGGTCGATTATTTATTGCCTTAGATAATTTGAGCGTCGGAACAGGCGCCTGGTGCGCCTCTGTTGACTTAAATGAACTTGAACACTGCGTCAGCTAATCAAAGGAGAACAATACTATTAAAAAACCCTTGTAATTATAATGCTGTGACCACCACCTGGAGGTCATCTTATGGTTACCTGTATCCATCTTATGCGCCTATGACATAATTATTAAACTGCCATCTAGAACTATTAAAAAAAACAGCAAAATTGCGCCATTCATCTTCTTCTACATGGGTCTGTATTACATATTCCGCTATAATAGAATTTTAAACATACTATTTGTGAAATTGTATTATGAGATACAATGATAGGGGTCATTAACTGGTGGTAACTATCACCGTGGGCACGATGACATAGCGCAATAGCAACCTTTAGCTCAACTGGATGTAAATTTCTGATACAGGAGTCATACTCCTTTTTCTGTAATCTTGGCGTGATTCTGCCTAATTGGTTGAGAATCATGTTTTTTTTCCTAACAGTGGAGTTATGGATATATAAGCAGAATGAAGCTAGTTAGTTTGTGTTTGCATCGCAACAAACATCGCAACTTGCTTCATCTATGAATGTTGCATTTGCTAGATTTTTTTAACCTGAGAATGTATCAGGCGTTGATAAAGGGATTGACACAAAAAAAAATAATGATTCGTTCCCTCTTTTGGTAGAGGTAGAACATAGTGATACGGACAAACTCATAGAAACACGTAGCTAAACCTGAAAAAACGTATCACCTGAAGCGTATAAAAAATAGAAAATAGTTGATAGGTCCCTGAAACGTAGAAAGTGCATGCGAAGTGCAAGCGTAGTTCCATAGTACAATATGTGTGAATACTTCTATTATGTTTGTTGTACGTTTTTATTACGTTCTATTAAGCTGTGCTGCCTATTGTATATCTGTAACGTTTTATTTTTCACCACGTTTGTTATGGATTTTTCAAAACAAACGGAATAAAGCCTTTTTTATTACGTATAAGTACGTCATACAATTCCATTTATTCTACGTCCCTCAACAATGCTAAATTTGGTGACTATTTACATTCAATTTACCCTAGCGAGCTTGAAATTAAAGACACCACCAATACACTAGGGTCAGCCTCTTGCTTGGACCTGCTTCTAGAAATAGACTCGGAGAAAACTACAAACTAGACTCTACGACAAACGTGATGACCTCAACTGTCAACTTCCCGTTCATCGACAGACATTCCAGCAGCTCCATCGTATGGTGTGTACATTTCACAACTTGTGCGTTATTCGGTATTCGATTTTCTTGCTGTTAACTGCTAAACTACTCAAACAAGGGTTCGTTGCACCTAGGTTGATGTTATCTCTCCAGAAATTCTATGGTCGTCACCATGATTTAATTGATCGTAATGGAAAATCCATCTCTCAAATGCGATCGGACATTTTCGCTGAGTCATAGATGGTGTTTTCTATTCCTGGATTTGACTCTTTCCTAGATATTACAATGAGTAACTCGACGGGTGTCTCATCAGATGCAGGCACTGCTTACTCGTCCGCAGCATCTTAGTGTACATATGGTTTTTATTGGGTTCGGGTTACTCTATTTCTTTTTTTTTGTGTGTGTTTTTGGTTTTGGTGTTGCGTTGTCTATGTTTGTCTATATCAGGATATGTAACTGTTCCTTGACTTTTGGTCCTGTTGTTCGGTCGGGTTTCTTTGCTATTTTTTATACGTTTTGTTACGTGTCAACATTGAGGTGGTGGGTTCGAGTCCCACTGCGGACAGGGGGCGCTCGATTCCAATCTTAATAGACAAAGATTGTTATACTTCCTACTTATATACAGAGACGTTGACCGAATTTTAGAAGCTATGACATCACAGCAGCAAATTCAACGGAGAAGCAATAAGAGATGTATACACAAATACAGGTATATTCTGACTATGTATGAATATTGTTTTTATCCTGTAATCCTAAAATACAATTTATACTGAGGAAAGCATGAAAAAGGGCACTTCTAGCAGATTTCCGACTTAAACTCGGTGCGAATAGCCTGACGTCACAAACAAATATCGTACTCGAAAACATTTCGAAAACCAAATAAAGAAAACTAAATATTGTTAGATGTGAGGACAAGGGTACCAGGAGACTTTATTCGTCGTTGGGGAATATGGCTAAAATTTATTCGGTTACATTTACTGCGCAGCAAATGCAATGATTGCAGGATAAAATTAAAAACTGTCATTGTTGGTTTGGGAACAATTTTGCAGGCATATCATGCCGTCATTGTGTAAATGCGGGAGGTTGATGGTATATATGTGTCAGTAAAGAATTAACCTACCGTCAACAGGAAAACTGGCAATCGTTAGGGTGGAGTCGAACACACCTTAAGTTAAGTAGGGCTTTAAGTCGTAACCCCAAATTTGACACGCCATTGATGAACTGTTTTTAAATGAACATCCAACTATTCTTTTAATCTTTTAATGAAAAAATACGTGTGAAATAATAATTATTTTATGTCTTATTTTAACTAAATGTTTTTATTTAAAGATTTCTAACAAATTACAAATATCGTGTAACTATCAGGAAGACACGTCTTGTATCACTGAAGTTCATTTTTAAATACATGGTTTCTTCAAAGCTATTAAGTTGTTTAATGAAAATTGCACGTATTTTCTTACGGTTATCTTTGTTACTTTATTAAAACAAATCGTTGTAAAAGGTTGTTAACAGTGAGTTACAGACTACTTACCTGATTAAACTTTGACATTTTCCTCTCACAACTGACATTTGCTTAAAGCTAAAAAATCATAAAAAGGAGGTCTGTTATTACTTTCTATTGGTGTAATTTAGAGTGACAATACATCAGTTGCGTCCCTTATAACAAGTTCCGCGCACTCGTTTAATCAGATGCGTTATGCGGCAATCGTGATCATATTTTGGATATTCACGATGCCCAATTGATTATCCTATTTATTATATAGATCAAAATTGTTTTCGTAAAATATTAATGCTTAATCCTATATTTTTTGAATGGAGGATGAATATCTGTATAGTACAAAACCCGTAGTGACATTTTGGCGGGAAAAAACCCGAGAGTGAAAATAAACAATAATTTTCACATGTGATTTACCGTGATTTCTGTCACTCGGAAAATTCGATATTTCAGCTCTATCTATATATAAATTTTGTGTAATACATATCTATTCCGCAAATAGATACCGCATCTATAAAATAGAATACAGTTATTTAAGGGTACGTCTGGATATACCGATTATATCTGTTTTGAAACAATGACTATATCCCGAAGCGGCAGCGGGTGGAAACAGTACAGAGTTGAAAGACAGATATTAGCGCTCTATCCAGATGTGTAGTTTAGTTAGTTTTATTATACGGAACTAGTTGTTAATAAGATAATTAAGATATGATGGTATGCTACGTAAGTCATAGTACTGAAAGCCTGGCACAGACCGTAGTGGGAGAGAGTGCCGCGCTCCTTGCACGATAAAGACCCCTTTTGTAGATTTCGAAAAAGAGTATGCTCATTGCAGCTGCTACAAAAGGCTACATTCTCCACCCCTACCTAATATTCCATATTTTTCCAGTGGTAGTCAAAATTATGTTTCCTATGTCCCATCCCACCACTTTCTCCGTTTGTAAACCTGTTCTCGTCCTGAATATTGTTTTTGAATACTGCTCACTGGACGTAAAGCAAACATCTAATCAATCAGTCAACCGTATTTATGAGTCTTTATTTCTTTTATTATATATAATAATATAGGTAGCGATAGGTAGCGATACGTCCGGTACGGCTCCGACCGTACCACTTTCAATTACTGGTACGGAAAACCGCACCAGTTCTTTTGTCAATCGAAATAAAAAATGCCTGTTTTTAGCTGGTCAGTTATACAAATTGCCGTTTTTAGTCATTCACATTTAGTGCCAAGAAACTCCCAGAATGCATGTTTTCGCACCATTTACCTCAGAGCTTCTGGGGGTTTCTGCGTGATCCCCGCCACCCCCGACCATTTGCATTAAAGGCCAATCCGCTTCGCGGGGTGGGAGGGAGACTTCTTGTCCCTACTGGTTACATCTCCGACCGTACCACTATGTATCTGGGTGCTACGCCCATGAGTCTGGATTGGACAATTGGTTAGCTCAGCAGCTGTTAATGTTTCTCTATTGCTATGTACTAATGCGTAAAAAAGATTTTTTTACATTCCGTGGATAGTGAAGATATACATTAAAACAGCGATTGATTGAGTCATGTTGTAGGTCAATTAACTTTACTGGGGTAATACTCTTCACCGGTTATTTTTACACAATACATATACATGTTTAAACTAATTTATACACACATGTCCAATTGTTTCTGTCATCATATACAGATAAACTGTTAAGCAAATATAGCTGAGCATATGCTTTCTAATGTTTTATTGCTTTTTCACGATTTTTTTCTTTAAAGGTCCATTTTATGATGTTGTATATGTTTATTGACAAAATAACACGACACAGTTGTTGTTGTACAACCAAAACTTTCTCTTTTCTGTCGACATTTCCTGACCAGCTCGACAACAGGTACGTCCTTAATTTTAGGTAGATTTTTCATAAAATATATACATTAGTATAAATTTTATTATTTTCAGTGAAAAAAAAAGAAAATGGATTTATTTCTTTGTGTATATTTTGTTTAACGCAAATTTACTTTCAGCAATTTCCAGGTATATCGTGGCGTCCAAATTTTATTGGTGGAAGAAACCGGATTACCCGGACCTTTGGTAGGAACCTAAAATAAAAAGTTTTGAAGGTCCGTCTTCAATGATTTCTCAGTAATATAGCTGTTGCAGAAGTATCCGAAGTAAACTGCCTTAGCAATTGATACTACAGGCTTAGAGTCAAATGCGTTTTTACATTTGTTACACTTACTACTTATAGGAGACATCTTGAAAACTTTGTGCAATAACATGGTCGTGCGAGTGTCGTCTGTGGTGTTCAGTATATAATTAATCGGTAAAACAATTATATTTTAACATTTACTAAGACAGCAGTATTTAAGCAATATGCAGTTTATATAAGATCTAATATTGGACCTGGTTATTTTAATGCCATTTTAGTGCTATACTCGTACGTATGAATTGCATTTGATCCAGGTGTAAAGATAAGTCGATAGGTGAGTCTGATTTAATAAAGACAGATTTTGTATTTCAGAAATCCGTGGTCTTTTGCGTGCAGTGGACAATGCGTGCCTGTTTGGACTTTGGTCTTATTGTTATCGTTATGTGTTTTACATGTGTTATTTCACAGCAATGGCGTAAGTATTTTATATGGATTATTAGTATTCCTGTTATATTTTGACACGATTCAAGCCATCTTTATTTTTATTTAATTTGCAATGGTGTTTTAAGGAAATCACACGATGATAGCCATCTCTGTAATATTGGCGTTTAATAATCAACATCCAAACATACATACAAACAGATGCTTCTTTGTTTTGCATGTGAATGCATTTAAAATTTTACATTTAGGATTACAGGCACGCGCTTGGGAGGATTACAGGCACTCGCTTGGGAGACAAATTCCAACCCAGAACATGGTTGCCAACCTTGTTTTTTGTGAAAATATTTGTCTTTTTATATGTTAAAATAAAAAAAACCCAATTCCTAAAATTACCTTTTGAACAATATAACTGCAGGTAACATCGTCGTTACAGAGTACGTGATGCACAGCCTGTTTTTTCTATTCAAATTGTCAGTCTTTACAACAACATCTGCAGATAACATTGACCAACAATAATTATTGATTTTTGATTCTTAAATTAACCGAATATCTTTATAAATATAGAAAAACAAATAAATAGTAGTAATATGATTATTTTTTAGACAGCGTAAACTCCAATTGGGACGACGGCAGTTTTAGCTCGACAGGCGGTAACGTATTTTTACTAAATCAAGCAAATAAGCGGTTCATTCCCATTTAGCCTTTTTAAAATTTTAGGTATTACAGGTAAAAAATAAAGTTGGCTAGATGGGATCAAAGGCAATTAAGAACAAAAGAAAATTTAATTAGGGCCTGGCATGTGTGTCACCTGAAACTTGGGTCAGTAAATTTGTCCTGGTATTGGATGGATTGAATTGTCTTTTTGTTGAGGTTTTTATTGTTTATTTTCTTCATTATTCTTGGATGTAGAAGTTTGTGTTGCATTTTAAAAAACTCTCTCTTTTATCCAAGGCATTTTTAAAGGAACAAGTACAATCAACTATTTTGTTCCATGTAACATTATGCATACTCAAGAGTAAATACATGTAAATGTCAATTATCCCAACTTAAGTAGACGTGCAGCTGCATCTGTACTGAAGTATATCAATGTCACCCTGTTGAAGTCTCAGCTTAAGACGTATAATAAAGTAAAGGTTTGGATGGGCCTTGTGGAGGTGGTTGTTAAGTTTGTGGTGTCACCCTTACAAGTGGTTGGTGGTACGTGGTCCTACTGGAGATCTTAGGATCATCTGTCTGGAACAAAATACTGTTAATAGTTTATTTACCTATTACACCTGAATGATTGCTAAAAATACAAGTCAACAAGTGAACAAAAAAAAGTTGGATAAAATGGGAAGACACCCAAATAAACAATAATTCATAAAAAAATTATCAGATTAATCATTATTATTTTATATCAGTAAAACTATGTTTGTTTCAATTGGATAAAACAATGTCAGCTGGTATTAATTAATTTGCAGTAATATGACATGAGGGCATTATCACGTCGTGGTAATGCCCTCTCCAGTAACAAGCAACATAAAACTGTTTATTTTTAATTTATGAAAAATATATGTACATGTACAACCCAAATGAGAAAAAAATGACATAAAGTTTAGAAAACTAACTGCGTATAGCCAAAAAATCCCAAACAATGATATATCATGAGGCCAAACATTCAAATCATACAGCAAGCAGCTACAAATACATAATACAGTCTTAAACACATGGTTTCTTTATTCTTCAATAAAATAAATATAATAGTTGCTTATATAGCTGGCATTGTCATGATACTTGACAGTACTCGGGACAGTGGTATTGCCTTTAACATTGATAATGCCCTCGCCTTTGGCTCGGGCATTATCAACGTTTCAGGCAATACCACTCTCCCTTGTGCAGTCAAGATATCATGACAATGCCCTCTATATAAGCAACTATTATATAAGTATAAGCCATCTGCTGCCAAAGCGTTTGTAACAAGCCTGTAAACCTGAAACTAAAAGGAAGCTGAAAAGTAACATTTAAAGGTTTTAAAGGGGTGCACTTATACAAAAAAGACGTTAATGGAAAAGCTAAGTACGTTTATTCGTTATAAAGCCATGGTCTGAATGCGACTTGTGAAGCCATGTACCGTATGTGACCTGTCAGGCATTGTCTGAATGCTACTTTTGCAGCCATGGACCGTATGTGACTTGTCAGGCATTGTCTGAATGCTACTTTTGCAGCCATGGACCGTATGTGACCTGTCAGGCATTGTCTGAATGCTACTTTTGCAGCCATGGACCGTATGTGGCTTGTCAGGCATTGTCTGAATGCTACTTTTGCAGCCATGGACCGTATGTGACCTGTCAGGCATTGTCTGAATGCTAATTTTGCAGCCATGGACCGTATGTGATCTGTCAGGCATTGTCTGAATGCTACTTTTGCAGCCATGGACCGTATGTGACCTGTCAGGCATTGTCTGAATGCTACTTTTGCAGCCATGGACCGTATGTAACCTGTCAGGCATTGTCTGAATGCTACTTTTGCAGCCATGGACCGTATGTGACCTGTCAGGACATGGTTCGTATGTCTGCCTAAAATTTCTACAAAATATCAATCATACCCGTATTGTGTTGTGACAGTAAAATTGAATAGCTTACTGACTACACTTTGTTAACCTTCTCATCTTGAATATTGACGGCAAAAAATGACACGTTTAAACAGAATCCTTGTTAACAGGAACATGGACTAATGGCGGGAACACAGGAGTGGGGATGGTAAATGCAGTCCCTTGGTATGGTGGTAACGTTCAGTGGACCTTTGTACCGTTTTACCAAATGTCTGGAATGTCCCAGCGATCAACTGTCCACAGATGGGACGACGGCAGCACGACTACACATGGTATATTTAAAAACATCATAACACGAATGATAAAACAGATTACGTTTTACTTATTTACTTTATTTATTCTCTTTGTTTACAAATAAGTTTTCTCATTTTTAATTAAAATAAGGGGGTTAATTTTTACGACGTTATTTAGTAAGCTTCTTTTCATATTTTATCACCATACAAGGTTTAACATTTAAATGATTTTTTTTTAATTTACAATTTATTTGACGAACCTTTCGGTAACGGTATAAAACATTTGCTTACTTTGCGGATTTTCTAAATCCGGACAAACAGTGTATAAGTAGTATCAGATAAACCACTGAATAACTTTGCAACTTCTTCGACTCCACGAGCTTCATGGGGAAGCGGGGGAGGGTCACCCATTGTCCACTAGAAGAATCATTGCGCCACACTAAACGTGAAATCCTTGATGTGCGATCGGCCTCTATTAGTAACTTTGTAAAGTGCTGTCAATTAAATGTTTGACAAACATGGTTTAAATCTGAATTGATTTCTTTTTAGTGGCTTAAACGCCATTTACAGATATTTCGAAGATGACCGACTGTCCAATTAAAGAGCAGATAACTCCTGGACTTTATTACGGCATCACGCGAGGAGATCGGACAGGAAGTGTTGTTGTGCAGAATCAACATTTTTAGAATTTGTATTGATGCTTTTTGTTTCTTATCGATAGAGGACATTTATTTATTTAAACTTATATATGCGTGATTACTAATGTTTTAGTTTTCGCTAATTAATTACTATATTTTTCCAGGTGTTTGGTAATTAAAGATATTACAATGATAACAAAAGACACTCAGGAATTTTGAAATTAAAACAGAGGAAAGAGCTTACAATTTCTTGAAATAGTTATTTGTATGTCTTAAACAACCATGTACTCATACTTGAACAGTTGCAAATTTAAGAGGCCATTTCACACTTTGTTGTCACACGAGTTCAACATTGGTATGTTATGGGCAGATCAAATCGCCCGACACACTTCAGAGTTGTGGCTGTAACTCTTTTATTAATAAATTCCAAATTGGTCTCTGCTCTAAGTGAAAAGTTGTTTGTTGATCTTCATGAATGTTTGTGGAATCGTTGATGTCTAAGGTATTAAATTGGCTGGTTATCAAGTTCATTATGGTAATAATGGTTCCCATGATTTAAATGTCATGTAACTTACTATTAATGTGGCTGGTTATTAAACCATTATAGTAGTACATGGTTTCTGTGATGTACTTGACACCTCTGCAAATACACAATAATTCTATGGAATTGAATTTGCCGGTAATCAAATTCATTTGGGTTTTAAGGATTCCTGCAATTTTATGTACACACCTCTCTGTCAAACTTTTCAACCATTTACCAAACTTTCGGACGGGTGTATTTTGTGGCACTTTAACACTTGTACTATTTAGATTTTGATTTATCGATTTTTAAAGTCAATATAAGATCCTATTGGTCATGTTCTAATTAAATGACTTTGTTTTTACTTGTATTGATTTATTTGTTGGTAAAATCATCGTTAGTCTTATACTTTCTATGGCCACCATTTTGCATGTGTGCGATCATCCAGAATCTGATCATCTTTGTCAAAACTGCGACGAATGTTCCTGAATGCAAGACATGTTTCTTACGGCTTTTGTAGGTGGCAGCGTAAACCCTTAATTGATTTGCTGTATATCTTTGTTAGCTTAAGCCATTGGTCCATACATTTTTGGTCTAATGGTTCCTTATGATAAGTACTTGTCAGTCAGTCTCCAATCACATGACTTTATATTAACGTGATTATAATAGATCAGGTTCACAGTAATTAATATATAGTTTGCAAATTTAAAGTACATCTGCAGGAAAGTCTGGTAGGTGTCTCTTGACCTAAACCTAAAGTTCGCTGTCAATCTAGTGATTTCCCTGAAATTGTCAGAAATATGTGTTTCGAATGTTTATCGTGGTGGCCAGTTGAACAATAAGGATGCTGGTTTCTTAGTTTACAATAAAAATGTAGAAGATTGAATTGATCTTTTAATTCGTTTTTTTTAATTAAAAACAGTAAACAATTTTTTATGAGCAACAAACACGTTTTTCATCGGTTGAAAAAGAACTAGTGTATTCCGTTTGATGTATATATGTATCCATTTTTATGGGAACATAACACCTATATTTAAATACAGGAAACACTAGTTTACGCATCTCACCTGACCTTAAATGTCATCGTATTTTAGAAAACGCTTGCATCATCTACTATGTCTGCTTCAATTTGGGCGTCAGGCTCAGACTTCTTTTAACTTACACCTCTTTATTATGTATAAATGCCTTAATTCATTCTCAACATTTTTATGTTAAATGATAATTCTTTAAACTTTATCTTATTGTCTTTGAAATATTTATCCTTCTTAAAATGCCAATCATATTCGTTTATAATCTATGGTCTGCAAACAGTGTTTATATTTCATGAACAGTACTACTTATACAACACTGGACTGGCTCCTTCTATTTGATATGGTCTAGCACCCAAATTGGTACATGGCTAGTGTAAGAAATAATTCACAGAGAAGCATGCCTATACTTTTTTCACCGCATCTCGACCATGTATTAATTAAACACTTCTGAAGATAAAATTAAATAAAATCCTAAAAATAAAATTAAAAAAAAACTATTTTTTTCATAATATCTGGTAAATAATTAAAGTGATCAGGACTAACAATTTCCTGTAAGGTCTGAGGTTCTGATCGAGGTCAATTTAAACCCATGGATATTCGGGATCGTTCGTTGTGCCTTTGATTCATATTGGCGTACTTATTGCTAAAGATACTGTTGGATGTAATCCGCGAGTTATCTAGACTAGTACCTATGGAACAAATATTTTTAAATTGGGATATTAACTTTGCTGGTTATCAAGTTCATTGTGGTAAGAAGGGTTTCCATGATTTAAATCCCCTGTAATTTACTATTTATGTGGCTGGTTATCAAATCCATTATAGTGGTACACCGTTCCTGTAATATAAATGAAACCTCTTTAAAAACACCATATTACTATGGTATTGAATTTGCTGGTAATCAAATTCATTTGGGTTTTTAAGGATTCCTGCAACTTTATATACACACCACTCTTTCAAACTTTTCAACCATTTACCAAACTTTTGGACGGGTGTATTTTGTGGCACTTTTGGCACATGTTCTATTTAGGTCTTGATTGATCGATTTTTAAAGTCAATTATTGGTCATGTTCTTATTTGATTGTGTTCAAAGAAGCAGGATTTGTCGATACTCATTTTTACTCTAGGTAAAGGAAAGTTAAATGCGTTTGGTTAAAATTGTATTGATTAATTTAATTGGTTGGGTAAAATCATCGTTAGTCTTTCTTGTTATGGCCTACATTTTCCTTGTTTGCAACTATCCAGAACCTGATCATATTTGTCTCGACTGCGACGAATGTTCCTGAATGCAAGACACGTTTCTTACGGCTTTTTCTTAGGTGGCAGCGTAAACCCTTAATTGATTTACTGTATACCTTTGAAAGCTTAAACCATTGGTACATACATTTTTGGTCTAATGGTTCCTTATGATAAGTACTTGTCAGTCAGTCACCTATCACACGAATTAATGTTAACGTGATTATAATAGGCTAGGTTCACAGTAATTAATATATTGTTTGCAAATTAACAGTACATCTGCAGGAAAGTCTGGTAGGTGTCTCTTGACCTTAACCTAAACTTCGCGGTCAATCTAATGGTTTCTCTGAAATTGTCAGAAATATGTGTTTCTAATGTTTATCGTGGTGGCCGGTTGAGCAATAACGGATGCTGGTGTTTTAGTTTACAATAAAAATGTAAAAGATTAAATTGACCTTTTAATTCGTTTTTTTAATTTAAAACGTGTAACTGTGAACAATTTTGTATGAGGGACAAACACGTATCATCGGTTGACAAAGACTAGTGTATTCCGTTTGATGTATATATGTATCCATTTTTTTATGGAAACATACCACCTATATAAATACAGGAAACACTAGTTTACGAATCTCACCTGACCTTAAATGCCATCATATTTTAGAAACGCTTGCACCATCTACTATGTCTGCTTCAATTTGGGCGTCAGACTTCCATTAGCTTACACTTCTTTATTATGTATAAATGCCTTAATTCATACTCAACATTTTATGTTAAATGATAATTGTTTAAAATTTATCTTACAGTTTCATAGCGGAAAATATGTGTCCTAAGGATGCGTTTGCTCCATTAAGATTAATGGGGCCTTTTTGTAGCTCCGCCAAGACAACACAAATCAAAGAAGCTACAATATTGTGGCTATCAACATGCGAATTTCTAGCGTAAGCTCTCACAGAACTTCGTATTTACACATCACTAATATATCTGAAATATTATTTGATAGACGAGTAAAACAATCAGTTTTATTAAATAAAAGAAATCAGTGATTATAATACCAAAATTATTTACATAAATTATTACTTGGTGACGAGTTGTTACATACAGCTGTAAATGTCAACAGTCTTCCAGTTATTATTGATAACGAATAACTTAGTATAATCTGTGTTAAATGATAAACCATAAGGATACTTAATACCATCGTCTGCTGACAACACCGTTTCGTGGTATATTCCTTCGGAGGTATATCGTTCAATGGCATTAGACGGCTATCGACTGTTACACCTGCTGATCCGGAAACTTGGTATCGATACACTTGTGTACCATCCACCTTAACGCAGATAAGATCTCCATTACTTCGACATAACATATGATTGTTATTCGCATTGTAATGAAGAAAGTTAATATTTTTACTCAGTACGTTGACTTTTCTATTTTTTGATCCCTTATTGTCCAATACGTAGATTTCGGCATTCCCACCAACGAAAATGTTGTCCTTTGTAGCTGTGATGCCAACACATTCCACACCTAGTTTTACTTTGTCTCCTTTTGTCATGTTTGCAGTATTAATGAACTGTATGGATTGCTCTACAGGTAAGGTAACTACTGCTTTATCTGTACCGGATATGGCTGTAATACCATAAAGTGCACTGGAACATGTGATTGCCGTACTATATTCTTTACCGTCTTTATAGATATAAACTTTCGGAAATTTACTGTGGTAGTTTGTGAGAAGTAACTTGTCAGAGACAATGACCATGTTACGAAGTGTGTACTCCTCGCCTGACTTGAGCTTTAATTGGCCATCCTTCTTAAAATTCTTAAACACGGTGAATGAGGGATTTACTGTGACTTCAGCTCCACTTACTGATGGATCTACCCGAATTTGAGCTCCACTTAGTTTTCGACTTGAAGGATCTACCCAAATTTGAGCTCCATTTAATTTTGGATTTGATGGATCTACCCGAATTTGAGCTCCACTTACATTTGGATTTGATGGATCTACCCGAATTTGAGCTCCACTTACATTTGGATTTGATGGATCTACCCGAATTTGAGCTCCACTTACATTTGGATTTGATGGATCTACCCGAATTTGAGCTCTTCTTAATTTTGGATTCAATGACTCTACATGCTTTTGAGTTTGTCCTGAATTAAATGACCGATACAAAATAGTTGAGAGAGGTATAATTTTTATTGATCCCAGTGACTCCTGGTTAAGACTTTGACTTTCTTCAAACTTTATAACATAGTCTTTTAACGATTTTGACATGTTTTCAACATCATTTTCTGCACTCTCTATGTTGATCTTGATCTGACCTAAAACTAGGTCCAACTGTTTATCAGACCCATGTTCCCTCACAGATTCAAGTTCTGTTTTGATTTCTATTAAATGGTTTTTCAATTTTGATAAATCATCTGTCTGTTCGTTATTTTTATTTTCTTGTTCCTGTTTGATGGATTGTAACTGTGAAATCAAATCTTTTTCCAAATCTTCGATTTGTTTTATAAATCGTAATTTTATAGTGCTGATTTGGACTTTAATTTCTTCTTCTTTTTCTTGTAAAGACTTTACGTTACTTTTACTTTTTCTGTCCTCAAGTAAACGATCCAATTCTTTAATTACATGTGTAATATGTTTTAAGGAATCTTCTTCCATGAGCGAGTTCCGTCTACCTTCAAATACGTTTCCTATACGAATGACATCAGAGCATATTTCGTGACTGATTGGAATGCATGATCTACAGCAGACGACATCGTGATTGATGCAATATTGGTCTAACAGGACTTGTGTATGGATGTCGCAGAACTCCTTTGAGGTGGGAGGTATTTTAGATAGAACTTATGATAAATCAATTAAATGGTGAGACTGGAAAGCTTTAACTTTTGAATGAAAACGGAAGCGTTCTTCACAAAGTTGTTCTTCACAATCAGTACAATAACGACCTGCTACAAAAGACTTATCTTGTCCCAGACAAGGGTCACAGTGGGTTGTAGATATCATTATAATCTGCAAGAAAATAGCAAACATATTGCTTAAAAAGGTTGTTAAATTAATTCAATCTTACGCAGATATTTATTAGTCTCGCATAACACAAAGTATTGTATCAATGGCCGTTCATGTAAAAATAGTAATATTTATCGGCTTGCTTTTTTCTATCGCGATACTTGTTAAAAGTAAGCCGATAGAAAACACTATCGGTTTACCGATTGAAAACATGTGTATCGCGAACCGATATTAACAACGCCGAAAGAAACCAATAGACCTTATAAGCGGCCACGGTGATCTGATAATCTCCTCTTGGTAGTGACAATATTTATTATTGGACAGCAAATGTATCTTTCTAAACGGAAACGATCACACTGAAAATAATATGCCAGATTATATGGATAACTAGAGTGATTATCTCTTCATATTAAATAAACTAGTATGGATACGATTAGAATCCTACTGAAATGTGTTAGTAGAGTTTTGTAAATGCAATAGCCTTTTTATAGTTTATGGTAGAGTAGAAGATGATACAAATATTGGAAAATGTACTTGTGGAGACGCAAGTGTAGTAAATTATAAGTAGTACTGAAATTAGTTAAATAATTCAAAGACCTCTCAATTCTTGAACCTAGCAAATTATACTCAGATGTTTATTTTGCTATTAAGATATGATTTTATAATAAATATATACTCGACAACCAAAAAGTAATGATAATCTTTTGAACCATGCTGGTAGTAATGTTACAAAAACTAAAAGATGTAACTCCCGAAAAGCAAATTGATTTTCAGAATAACATTGATATTGATACATTCTCAAAACTAGATCACAGACTTATTATATGTAATAGACAACATTGTTAGAAGAAGATTTAGGAAATATTTTTGTTACATCTCATGACAAAACGTCGTAACAAATACGGTTAGGGAACAAAATAGAAACAATGATATGTACTTGTCAGTCAGTCTACAATCACATGACTTTATATTAACATGATTATAATAGATCAGGTTCACAGTAATTAATATATAGTTTGCAAATTAACAGTACATCTGCGGGAAAGTCTGGTAGGTGTCTCTTGACCTAAACCTAAAGTTCGCGGTCAATCAAGTGGGTTACCTGAAGTTGTCAGAAATATGTGTTTCGAATGTTTATCGTGTTTATCAGTTGAACAATAAGGGATGCTGGTGTCTTGGTTTACATAAAAATGTAGAAGATTGATTTTTTTTTAAATTCGGGTTTTTTTCCAATTGAATACATGTAACTGAACAATTTTGTATGAGGGACAAACACGTTTATCATCTGTTGACAAAGAACTAGTGTATTCCGTTTGATGTATATATGTATCCATTTTTTTATGGAAACATACCACATATATATAAATACAGGAAACACTAGTTTACGCATCTCACCTGACCTTAAATGTCATCGTATTATAGAAAACGCTTGCATCATCTACTATGTCTGCGTCAATTTGGGCGTCAGACTTCCATTAGCTTACACCTCTTTATTATGTATAAATGCCTTAAGTCATACTCAACTTTTTATTTTAAATGACAATTATTTAAAATTTATCTTATTGTCTTCTGATATTTTTAGCCTTCTTAAAATGCCAAATATATTCTTTTATAATCTATAGTCTGCAAACAGTGTTCATGTTTCATGAACAGTACTACTTATACATCACTGTACTGGTTCCGTATATTTGATATGGTCTTGCACTCAAATTGGTACATGGTTAGTGTAAGTCACAGAAAAGCCCGTCTATCTTTTTTCACCGCATCTCGACATTTATTAAACACTATTGCATTTAAAATTTCATAAAAACCATAAAACCAAATTTAAAAAAACTGTTATTTTTTATAATATCAGATAAGTAAGTAAAGGACTAACAATTTCCTGCAAGGTTTGGAGTTCTTATTGATGTCAATTTAAGCCCATGGATATTCGGGATTGTTTGTGGTGCCTTTGATTCATATTTGCGTACTTGTTGGATGTAATCCGCGAGTTATCTAGAATAGTACGTAACAACTTATTTACTTAGGATAATACATATGACGATTAGTTCTGATTTGATATTGATATATCAGCAATCTCTATTCTTACGATTCCCGTATAAAGTTGTTCTTACATTTCCGAACAGCTTTGAAAAGATAAGATCAAGTTTCCGTAAAAATAGTCTAGAATTCCTGAATATATGTTATGTTTTGTTGTGTGGCATCATTGACCATAAAAACCTGAAAACATGTTTTTAAAAGAAAATTCTCATACAATAACAAAACATTTTAAGTCTACAAGTCCAGAAACAAATCCAATATATACAAAAGTGTTCATAAATACCTGTAATAACTATCCACTCCATAAATAAATTAGGAGACTTCCATTTGAACCCCCAATAAAAATGCATTATTAAGAACGTAAATAAAAGAATTAGGCACTGGGTGGCAGCCCCTGGTGAACTCCACAGTGGACACAGTCATGCATTGCCTATTGGGCAAGTGCGAGCCGTGTGAACTCCATGTATCTTGTGATAGTCTAATGCATTGTGTATTTTTATTGGGGGTGCAATTGGAAGTCTTACCGTAAATTACAACAATTGTTTATTATTTAAATTCTTAGTCTCTTTGTAATACAGATTATCTGCACGACATCAGATTAAAATCACCAACAAAAATACCACACTATATACCGTTTTTTTTCAGTTTTACAAACTTGGCAATACCCTTGTACATCATCCTTCCAAGTCAGGAGTCCGGAGTCCGCGTTCGCTCCATCATCGATCTAGGATGCGCCGTTGTTTTACTATTTATTCCTCATTTTAGGTATCAAGAATACGGTTTTCTTACAATCAAAAAGGTATAAAAATGGCTGTATTTTTTTTAAAGAATTCAGTTATAATCAACATTATATGTCGTGAAACAACGGTTACCAAAGATAATTCTCAAAACTATACTCTTTAGCTGTGATATTCGCTGTCGAGACTGATCAACATACACCGAGAATCATCGTACAAAAACGAAACAAATTTTCTGGTATGAAACAATACAAATTATTTTTTATATCAGAAAATTGATTATTTGATATCAAAAATTCGAATTTCTGACATCAAAAATCTGATACAAGAAAATAAAATTTTTCATACCCAAAAATTAATGATATAAAATAGATTGAAGAATTGATAACAAAAAATTTTTTTTATATAAAAAAATAGGAAATAAATAGCAAAACGATGCCTCATACAAATCGACATTACAAATTCTAGAATTCATTAAAATCACACTAACATAGTCAATTTTTGTCCGGAACTCAACATTGAACAGTAGCAAAACACCATAAGTGTTAATCTATTTGATGACATTGGTAGAAATCGTCTTTCATTATAACTATCTTATATCATGTAAGTGTTGTTTTCCTGTATTTGTTTTTTATATCTCGGCCGAGCTACAAAAATGTCCCATGCCGCTTTTTAACTGTTTCCCTGGTTTGCTACATACTTGTTTATTTATCTGACGTATAATTGATATATCATCACCTAATTTATTAGTTTTAACACTCTATTCGGAATCGTGCCATTCATTATTGTAAAATCTTGAATTTGCGGAAATGTATAATTTTGGAATCGAATCGGTAAAAATGGCATTCCGGATTATTTTAATTAAATTTATTGCACTATTCTGAAAACCATATTGTTATCGGTACGATTCCGCATATATACACTTCCTTAATTTCAATTTTGTCAACAAATCAGTGTGCTAAGCTGTATGTCGAAGAAAGAAGAATTATTAAATAAACCCAGACAACAGTTTCATAGCGGAAAATATGTGTCCTAAGGATGCGTTTGTTCCATTAGATTAATGGGGCCTCTTTGTAGCTCCGCCGAGATAACACAAATCAAAGAAGCTACAATATTGTAGCTATCAACATGCGAATTTCTAGCGTAAGCTCTTGCAGAACTTCATATTTACACATCATTAATATATCTGAAATATTATTTGGTAGACTAGTCAAACAATCAGTTTTATTCAATAAAAGAAATCAGTTATTATAATACCAAAATTATTTACAGAAATTATTACTTGGTGACCAGTTGTTACATAAAACTGTAAATATCAACAGTCTTCCAGTTATTATTGATAACGAATAACTTAGTACAATCTTTGTTAAATGATAAACCATAAGGATACTTAATACCATCGTCTGCTGACAACACTGTATCACGGTAAACACCTTCGCAGGTATATCGCTCAATGGTATTAGAGTGATATCCGCCAACGTACACGTTCCCGCGGCTATCGACTGTTACACCTGCTGATCCGGAAACTTGGTATTGATACACTTGTGTACCATCCACCTTAACGCAGATAAGATCTCCATTACTTCGACATAACATATGATCGTTATTCGCATTGTAATGAAGAAAGTTAATATTTTTACTCAGTACGTTGACTTTTCTATTTTGTGATCCCTTATTGTCCAATACGTAGATTTCGGCATTCCCACCAACGAAAATGTTGTCCTTTGTAGCTGTGATGCCAACACATTCCACACCTAGTTTTACTTTGTCTCCTTTTGTCATGTTTGCAGTATTAATGAACTGTATGGATTGCTCTACAGGTAAGGTAACTACTGCTTTATCTGTACCGGATATGGCTGTAATACCATAAGGTGCACTGGAACATGTGATTGCCGTACTATATTCTTTGCAGTCTTTATAGATATAAACCTTCGGAAATTTACTGTGGTAGTTTGTGAGAAGTAACTTGTCAGAGACAATGACCATGTTACGAAGTGTGTACTCCTCGCCTGACTTGAGCTTTAATTGGCCATCCTTCTTAAAATTCTTAAATACGGTGAATGAGGGATTTACTGTGACTTGAGCTCCACTTACTTTCGGATTTGATGGATCTACCCGAATTTGAGCTCCACTTAGTTTTCGACTTGAAGGATCTACCCAAATTTGAGCTCCACTTAATTTTGGATTTGATGGATCTACCCGAATTTGAGCTCCACTTACATTTGGATTTGATGGATCTACCCGAATTTGAGCTCTACTTAATTTTGGATTCAATGACTCTACATGATTTTGAGCTTGTCTTGAATTAAATGACCGATACAAAATAGTTGAGAGAGGTATAATTTTTATTGATCCCAGTGACTCCTGGTTAAGACTTTGACTTTCTTCAAACTTTATATCATAGTCTTTTAACGATTTTGACATGTTTTCAACATCATTTTCTGCACTCTCTATGTTGATCTTGATTTGATCTAAAACTAGGTCCAACTGTTTATCAGACCCATGTTCCCTCACAAATTCAAGTTCTGTTTTGATTTCTATTAAATGGTTTTTCAATTTTGATAAATCATCTGTCTGTTCGTTATTTTTATTTTCTTTTTCCTGTTTGATGGATTGTAACTGTGAAATCAAATCTTTTTCCAAATCTTCGATTTGTTTTATAAATCGTAATTTTATAGTGCTGATTTGGACTTTAATTTCTTCTTCTTTTTCTTGTAAAGACTTTACGTTACTTTTACTTTTTCTGTCCTCAAGTAAACGATCCAATTCTTTAATTACATGTGTGATATGTTTTAAGGAATCTTCTTCCATGAGCGAGTTCCGTCTACCTTCAAATACGTTTCCTATACGAATGACATCAGAGCATATTTCGTGACTGATTGGAATGCATGATCTACAGCAGACGACATCGTGATTGATGCAATATCGGTCTAACAGGACTTGTGTATGGATGTCGCAGAACTCCTTTGAAATTGAGGTGGGAGGTATTTTAGATAGAACTGATGATAAATCAATTAAATGGTGAGACTGGAAAGCTTTAACTTTTGAATGAAAACGGAAGCGTTCTTCACAAAGTTGTTCTTCACAATCAGTACAATAACGACCTGCTACAAAAGACTTATCTTGTCCCAGACAAGGGTCACAGTGGGTTGTAGATATCATTATAATCTGCAAGAAAATAGTAAACATATTACTTCCAAAGGTTGTAAAATTAATTCAATCTTACGCAGATATTTATTAGTCTCGCATAACACAAAGTATTGTATCAGTAACCGTTCATGTAAAAATAGTAATATTTATCGGCTTGCTTTTTTCTATCGCGATACTTGTTAAAAGTAAGCCGATGGAAAACACTTTATCGGTTTACCGAAAGAAAACATGGGTATCGCGAACCGATATTAAGAACGCCGAAAGAAACCAATAGATCTTATAAGCGGCTACGGTGATCTGATACATCTCCTCTTGGTAGTGACAATATTTATTATTGGACAGCAACTGTATCGTTCTAAACGGAAACGATTACACTGAAAATAATATGTCAGATTATATGGATAACAAGAGTGATTATCTCTTCATATTCAATGAACTAGTATGGATACGAATAGAAACATACTGAAATGTGTTATTAGAGTTTTGTAAATGCAATAACCTTTTTATAGTTTATGGTAGAGTAGAAGATGATACAAATATTGGAAAATTTACTTGTGGAGACACAAATATAGTAGATTATAAGTAGTACTGAAATTAGTTCAATCATTCAAAGACCTTTCAATTCTTGAACCTAGCAAATTATACTCAGATGTTTATTCTGCTATTAAAATATGATTTTTATCTGGAAAAAATATACTCGACAACCAAAATGTAAAACGCCGGAACAAATAAGGTTAGGGAACAAAATAGAAACAATAAAAACAGTAATTGCAAAAATGTAAAGAACATTGGTTAGATCTGGACTGCACTAAAGAAACGTTTTCTCTACAAAATCGCTTTCAATGATTAAAACTGAAAAGGACCTTTAAACAGATATTTGATAGGAAATACAAAACTTATCACAAACAAATTTCGAAAGATATAAAAAAAAACTTAGAAAAGATAACGCAAAAGAATTTTGGAAACCTTTATTAAACAAAGGTAAAAGAGAGTAGCAACTGAATATTGAAATTTTAAGCTTAATAAAGATTTTTTGTCAAAAACTTGAGTACCAAAGATTATGATATGACGGAAATGATCTACAGGAAATTGGCTATTTATATAATGAACAAACCAACGAGCATAATAATTCTTACAATTTAAAGGATTTAATTCTTAAATGTATGCAGAAACTGAAGAACGATAAAACATGTAGGTAGTGTTCTGTTTATACAGGGTAATTGTTTTTATGTTTTATACATATTCGAAGTTACGTTGAGTTAAGTGTTGCATTGACATTTTTATTGTTTATATGGAAGTTATAACCTTTACCTTCTCTATTTAGATTTACCTGCAGTTTCTAAATTATTTATCCAAGATATCTTCTAACCAGTATTTCCACTTTGTTTATTTCCTATAGTCATAAGTGTGTACATGTGACCATCACATATTTATCCAAATTTGTTCATAGCCATGAATATATAGAGGAACACTCAATCTAATTAAAATTAAATCTTTCACTTGCTCCCCCCTTTTTGCTATGGTCGCTGCGTGTAGCGACCATAGCAAAAAGGGGGGGGAGCAAGTGAAAGATTTAATTTTAATTAGATCGAGGAACACTGCAAGTTGCATTGATATAAATAAGGTTTATTGCTTAGACCTACCGAAAGTCCGGGTTTTATCCGGGTACTGCGGCTTCCTCCCCCTATTAAAACGTAACGCCATGATATAACTGAAACTTTCACGAAAAAATAGCGTTAAACACCATTCAATAAAACAAATGTTGTTAGATGTGCATAACTTTTTTTCACTACACTAGTGCATTTTATGATTTAATATAATGCTTTGTTTGGTATTTTTCAAATTTAAAACTGCACGTTACTATTTTATCATGCGTTTAAAAATAAGGAACTTGAAAGTTTGCATATATGTAAGCAATATTTAATGATTTAGGAGCATTTATATTTTAGCATTTTCCAGAAATCTGCAAAATTGTGAAGATATATTTTGTTTCGATAGAACTTAGTGCTGTTTTCTCGAATGTGTCATTAAGATTTGTTTATTTTTTGTATGTTTTCACATTTGATTCTATTAGTACTTTGTGTTTTTCTCTTTTATTTTCCTTTACTTCATCACCATCAACTGTATTTCTACACGTCATGCCATCTTTTGGGACATTTAAATATTTATATGGGCACACTGTGTTGTTTTTTACGCACCGAGCGGAAAAGGCAAGACGAAATTTTTGATAAAGGTTTTATTCCTACTAAATTTTGACCTTGTTTTGAACGGAAGTGAACGTTAGGAAAATTCCATTCTTGTCTATTCGAAATCCTTCGGGTAATGTCGTCTGCAGTTGAGGCGGGAAAAGTCTCGCGGTTTGTCTGAATACCATTGTACGTTACGAAAGCAGACGAAAGTTTGTAAACAACATTTGACCCCTTTAGAAACAAAAATGGCTGACTTCCTATGGAAATTCGATCTACCAAAATGAAAATTCAGCCGCATTTCACAACGCCGTTTAGCTGTGGAAAATAATTGTTGATTTCAAAAGTGTAATGAAAGATTTACAAAAGGACCATAAACTCGACCAAACGCGGTAGCAGTTTTTTATTTTGACAGGCAAAATCCCGTCGGATTGACACGGTAAAGTTTAGTATAGATACTTTTTGTGTATAATGTGATACGTGGAAGTTAAAAGTGAATAAATCCAAAGTCGTAGTATTTTGAAATGGAGGATGACTACAAAATTTGAACTTCATTTATAATACCATCCTCACAAGTCAGGGTTTCTGTGTCCACGTGTGTCCACACAGAAACTCTGACTTGTGATGATGTTATAATACATGTAATATAAATCTTCAGATAGTTAAAAATTTCAATTACATTGAAGTAAATTTTAGTAAAATGAAAACTTTTACATAAAATAAAATGTATCTATCTGATCAGGCATTAAAGGCTATGTATGAAGTTTTAATAATAGGTAGGAACATAAGCTTTCTTAAACACGTCAACGAGATCTTTTTGACAAAATGATCAAACCGATTCTGCCAATACGTGTGCAAAGTGTGGGGTTTAAATAATAAAAAACTATGGCAAAAGTAAACTTTTGTAAAATTTTCTATTTAAAAAACATCGATATCTAGCGATATTGTGTATGGGGAATTAGAAAGATACCATATTTACATATTAAAGGGACAACTATATTGGGAAAAGCTTATAACTGGTAAGTAATAAAATATTCTTATATTTTGTATAGATTGTTTCGTCAAATGAATGAAATTAAAAATACGAAGTTTAACCGGATATTTTTTATAAAACAGATATGAAAGTGAAAACTTTAATAATAATGAATGGTTAAAACGCTTAATAAAACAACGCCTAGATTGATTTATTCAGAATGGAAATTCTCTTATAAAACATTCAATTGAAACAGAGCATAACTTCTGGGCTGTGAAACAGGTTTCAGCAAACTGTTTCTACCAATGACCGCCCGAGAAGTAATCGACATCGCATAACGACTCCTGGTCAAGATCGCTACATCCGGGTCTTTTACATGCTCAAACCGTGCTGCAACACCCACTGCTGTCGAAGTATCTCCGCAGGAATGAACGTTTGTAAAATGTTGCAACTGCAATTGCTAACATTTATACGTAATAATATGAACATTGATTGACTCTATTCCAAGCAGATGCAGAGCAGTGTTGCATCTCGCGGTGTTTATACACGGTACTTAAACGTGATTAGAAGTATTCTTAACTGTGATAAATTGTCTTTTATTGACCAATCTGTAAGGATGGACTACAGATTTTTCCAATTAAAATGATTTTAGTGCATATTTGTCTTTGTTATTGTAAATCTTTATCCTAAATTAATTCACTCAAATCTTACAAAATCCACTATGCGTTTCATTTTTGCAGCCTACATTTATAACATAATATAACCAATATCAATTAGTCAAATAGTTGATGACTTTAACAGTAAAATGCACCCATTTTTTCGTTATTCAAAATGGCTGAAATATTACATTTTTCCAAAACTTATCTTTACTTGTCTATTTAACATTTGATTGCCAATACGTACAATAAACCTCCGGACAAATAAATAGCACAACAATAAAAACAAAAATCTAAGCAGCAAATTACATGTAAGCTTACCTCACATGTGGTTTAAGAGTATTTCTACAGACTACAAACTTGACTGCCTTCCAACAAACTACAAACTCTACTGCCTTAACTAAAGATGTACATTACAGATATCAACCTGTGCAATGAAGAATCAAACAATACCATGTTTGTGATCAGTTCTATATTTAATATAATATGTTTAATCTATTTTATTGTCAATTATCTGTTGTATGTAAATATAACTTTAGTTTAATAAAGTTTAAACCTATCAAAGCATTTTAAACCAATCTGGGGGAGTCCCTAATCTGCGGAAGGATGGAAACCCAAGACGATTTTTTTGTATATAGTTGTTTATCAATTTTAACGTATCAATATGTCGTGTGTAATTTAAACTGATTCTTAAATATATAAAGTTTACACACTGAATATAAAAAGCATTTTAAATATGTGAAATTATTTAAAACTTGACCGGAATGGTTGTTTATCAACTAAAATAAAACTTAATTTTCAACTTTGATACTAAATTTTGTTCAATTTTAAGAAGTCCAGAACTCACTGAATTCGCAATTAAATTTACTAGAAGAATATATTAATCACTTTTTTGACTGGAGTTTTGTTAAAAGCAGCAGTTTTTTAAAAATCAAATCTCTCTCACTATGCCATCATGTAAATTGGCGCAGAACCCGGGCATTGGCAAAAACGCCTGAAGCTGCCTGCGCGTCATTCGACAAATTTTGGAGTGCAAAAGAAAGTTGGCCATGTTCCCTTAATAAGAATAATTGTTTTCCTCTAAAAGAAAATCTTCTCAATTACCGATTACTACAAATCAGTATCTTAGATGTGTCGTGGTATGGAGAATTTGGGCATTATAAGATAAAATAATTTTGGAAGACTTTATTTGGAAGGAAAACATGTTCGAATAGACTATTTGGAGTTTTATAAGCAATGGACAAAAGACTGACCGGCAGTGTTTTTTCTCTACTAAATTTAAACACCATTTTTCAACTTTGATACTAAATTTTGTTCAAATTTTATAACAACTCAGTGTTTGCTGATATATTTACTAGAAGAATAATTTATCCAGTCTTGTTTTTACTGTTAAGTACAAAGTTGACTTTCCACTGTATGTCACATAATGACAAGCCGCTCTTCCGGTGAACTTTTGAAAAATTTTCGTTTTTTTTTATAACATAGGTTATATATAAATGAATTTGATATCAATCTAATAGAGAAATATATTAACAGCCTTTGACTGGGTCCTACAAGCTGAACAAATTTTTGCAGAAAAGTTGTTATCGTGATTTTTTTATTCATTTTCATATATTAGAACTTTGAATCATATATACTTAAAATTGACTTTTTTTAGTTTTCGCAAAGTAATGACACATTTTTAGGTGTTTGGTAATTAAAAGATATTACAAGAATAAAAATAGACACTCCGGAATTTCGAAACCTAAAACAATAGTTGTTTTTATCTTTTAATGAGCCTTGTACTAATACATAGACAATTTGACAATTAAAACGCTATTTTACAATTTGTCGTCACATGAGAATGCATAACAAATAATATAAAATCAAATTACCGCATAATCAGATATTGATAATGCTATACCGTGATTGTTTTTTGTGAAGCAAGATTTGCCGAATATAATTGTCACTATGGGTGATGGGTTCTTTTGTTGTACTTGGTGTTGCCGCCATTTAGCTTATGTTCAATCATCCAGATTTCTATAAACAACTGGAAAATAAAGATTGTGATCTAATTTTTAAGTGTTGCCAACAAGTGAATAAAATTTTTTGCAAAGTTTAAAATATCAGGCTTCTGCATCCTATAGTTGCTTAGAAAACTGCGACAGAAATTTTTGTTACAGACAAATAGGCGAACAGCTGAAAGGTCAAAGATAAAACAGTATATCCAAAACATATGATTTGATATTGATATATCAGCACTCTCATAATCTTGAGATTACTATTTGAAAGGCAACGTTGTCAGTTGTACTTACATTGTCAAATAGTTTATCTTAATAGTTTTCATGAAAAGAGTCCAGAATGGATAACGATATGTTTACTGTTTTTGGTGTGGCAGAATCTTTAAAATATAAAAGAACATCTGGCCATTTGTAGGTAAAATCCGTAAAGTGACTTAAAATTTAATTCAATAACACAAATGATTCCATAAAGTATTCTTAATATACAATTATCTTCATAAATTATTACCAGCAATAAACTCCTATAAATATATAACAACAATGGTTTACCACATACAGAAGCCTAACTAAAACAAGAATTCACACTTTCATAAACGTAGCTTCTACTGCATATAGTGTATATATTTCTCAATTGATCAGGGATGCATGAGCTTCCATGAGTTTAACGGTTTTTGCAAACGTAGTCAATTTCTTCTAGATAGACTTACAAACCAAGGTTACAAGAAAAAAACGACTCGTTCGCGCTTTTAATAAGTTTTACTATAGATACACCATATTCTATATTTTAACGTTTAAAAATATGATTGCAGGTAATTTTTCCAATATTTGAATTCAGTACTAAATCAGTAGAAATGTGATGCTAGAATAATTGGATACATTTTACAACTGACTAGTGGTGCATGATACCCAACTATTTTTAATAAACTCACCGACAATAACGGAAGCGGTATGATTGGTATGCCATAAAACGTAGTTTAACCTACCTTTTTTTAAATGCTTGTACTGTCAGAATCATTGCTGTAGTTGCTACTTTTTGGTCTTGGCTTTCAAGACTTATTAGACTTAAATTTACTATTTAACCGGACCAACGAAGTAATTGGTAATCATGTAGGTGACGACATCGTAAAAATCGTCTTACATAATACATTATTCACCTCTATTCCATTAGTGAATAGATGAATTTATCATCAAACACCGTTATCAGTGCCTTGAGTGCCTTGAAAATTTTAGGTTATCTGCCTGTCGGAGGAGTTATTTAACCTTTTTGGTATTTAAGGAATTCCGCCGCGAAATGTCATTCTTTATTTCGCGCTGTAACCTGCCTGGTAAGATGCATTTTGCATATTGCACATAGATTTTTCAACAAATGCATTGAAAGAGATCACAATTAAAACTTTATTGAATATAAGTACACTATCTTTTTTTAAACGTTTATCATGTAACAAATGAATGAATAGATTTGAATTTACGCCATTTACTCAAATCTAACAAACCACGTGGTCACGATTAAAATATTTGCATCTTTTGATTTCATCGTCTGACATTATTATGTTATAACATCGTGAATAATAACTAACGTAGCCGTAGGACTTGAATGATGTACAGTATTTTTTAAACAAACAGGAAACTTGAATATTTTACTACCGAGTTTTCACCCGAGATTAAATAACAAACAATAGTATTTTATTTAAAATGTTATGACACAATTTTGTATTCTTTATATTTGTATATATTGAGCGCTACCATATCCACAAGACGAAGAAAGCGGTCTACGCTACCTCACATGTAAAAGTTGTCCAGACCTCCTCCATAATAGAGAAATAGGAGACGTTCATCAGCTGAAACACCGTTACCAACACAATCTTGTTTGAATACCTTAGACCACTATCTAGATCATTTTATTTTACAGGTAAATCGGGATCAAATCACTAAACTTTTAAAGGACTGCTTTGTGGATTCCTGCAGTAACTTGGGATTTCCATTGGCACACGATTTGTTTAGGCAAAATTATTGACACCGATGAAATGCTCATGAAATTTCTGATGAGAAAATAGTGAAATGATAGTGTTATGAAAACAAAAAACAGAATTAAACTGAGAGAAATGCAGTCTTCAGTTGGGTCTCTAAATTTGTTCTCAAAAGCTATAAGATGTGGCCTTTAGGTACAGACCATTTAACTATTTATTTATATAAATATTTATTTTTTGAAGGCGTCGCGACAGAATATTTTTTTTCATTATTAGCATTATTTTATATAGCAGAAATCCTTCTTCAGAATATTTTTTTCTTACCCTCTTTTTCATCAAAAATCATTTTCAAAATATTTTTTTTAGGAAAAAACCAAGGCCCCCCCCCCCTGCAAGTTAAATGGTCGGTCCCTTAATAGATGCTTTTCTTAAAAATCCTAAAAGTATTCTAACAAATGGGTTTGCATATCTTGGCCAAAATCATGACAAGACAGCAAAGTATCGGGGACATTAGAGTCCTTAAGTTTATACCTGTACATCCGGTTAGAATTTGGGTCCACTTGAGGAACAAAAAGATAAATATTGACAATTTAGGTTTGATGGAAATTTTGATCAGCCAATTCTTAAAATCAAAAAGAATTGTGCATATGATGCAAATTTTTGTTTCTCACATTTTCACTCATAATATTATATTTTGTGCATGCCACATATTGGGTGTATTTATTGATAAAAGTGATGCAATTTCATAACAGGATTAGACCAGATTCAGGCGGTTAACACCAGATGCCAACCCAGAACCACAACAAATACCCCAATATTTTAAAGATCTGATTTACAACATGAGGCTGAATGATTGATTGAATGTTCTTGAGCTTTAAATTTACATAACTCGCTCATTGCTGGCTTGTCAGCATTTGACGAGTTTTAAAATTAAACAAAACAGAATTGTCATTTTAATCCATTTAAATCATACATTTCAGCAATAAGTTGCAAATGCAAAATTTTGAATCATTGCAATACTACACAGCAATGTATTGTAAAGTGTCGCGTTCGAGCGCATGAGAAGGGTCAAGTCCAGGGCTAATTGTATCTAATAATATATTATTTAATATTGTTTTAATATGGTGGCATATATCTGCCACCACATATAACTTAATTAAGTCGACATATTTTCGGAAATATGTCAACATGCTACATAATTAAGTCAGCATAATACTGAATTAAGTCATCATTATCAGATTAGAAAAAAGAAGGAAAATGCGCTCTTTGAACAGAATGTGCCGTCTACTTTTCCACTTATTTATCGTGCAAGTAGACATAATTATGAATTAAGTGGACATAATTTTCTGATTAAGTCGACATACTTTTATGATTAAATCAACTTAATTTTCTGTTTAAGTCGACATAATTTTTTGATTATGTCGACATAATTAAGTCCACATAATCTGTCGGATTATTAAGTCGACATAATTATCTACCATTGTACTTGAAAGGGGGTGGGGGGAGGGGGGCTTGGTTTAAAAGTTGAAATTCCAAGACCTCAATGAGAGAATCATGGCAGAAATGAGACCCGAGCCAGCAGTATGTCGTGGCTCGTATAGAGGTTAAGCCCTCTTAAATCATTGATCAATATATAACTAAAAAATACTTGAAGATATTGACCATCAATTTAAAAGGTATAGTCACAATGAACAAAATGCAAATAAACCTTTATATATGTCAAAAATAAATGATATGAAAACATTAACCATTCCAAAATAAAGCGAAAATGTCCTACCACCTTAAAATCAAATGGTCGTCCCCCTAAAATAAAAGTAAACTAGAAAAACTGTGAGCAGCAGCTCACAAATAAATACGCCCCGCCCGCACAAAACCCAATCAGATCAAATTTTAAAATAGGAGGTGCACATCTACATTGTGTCACAAAGATTGTGTGAAAGTTACATGAAAATCCATTGAGGGGTTTAGGAGGAGTTGCGGACAAGAAATGGGTACCCTTAGGTGTAACGGAAGGACGGACGGACGGACAGACAGACTATCACTATATACCCCCAATTTTCAAGCGGGGGTATAAAAAGGGAACTATATTTTTGTATTTTAGAATAATCCTATGCACACACTTTGAATCCGTCGTCATATTGCGTCCATGGTGAACTAGCTGCGTCTCGAATTGTAAATAGCTTCATACAATATTAATTGATCAGAGTGGTGACCAATCTAATGTTATAACTAATCTGCATTTAAATAGGAGGTTATTTTTCAATTTTATATTTGTTAAGGTACAATTCCTATTTTGTGATTTAATATTCAAATCCAACTACTGTCAGACAGCGTCGATTATCTTTTTTAAAGATAGTACTTAATTGTTTATTCGGTGGTTGCAAAATGGCTTACTGCATGGACATTACTCTATAGCAGGCACGCGTTCCAGTTCAGCAGCGGGATAATCACTTTCATGTTACCTTGGACATTGAAATATGGACTTTTTTGACCAGAAGAATTCTGATTTTGAATCTTTTACGGACGCCATGGTGCTGCAACTCCAATGTTGGTAAACTTTTCGTTCCTGATTTACTAAAGAGTGACCGAGCCAGGATTTTTTTTAAACCTGCCGGGTATATCCTTTAACATGTAAGGCGATTCAAATAAAGAAACTATGACTAAGCTGTGACGGATCCAGAGGGGGCGAAGGGGACGTTTGCCCCCTCCACCCCTAAAAAGGGGAAAAGAAAGACAGAGAGAAAAAAAAGAGCTAGCGAGAGTGTGTTAAAAATGTTAAAATTGGAAGTCCTCAACACCCTCTCAATTCCTGAAATCTCACCAGCTTACCTAAAGTTTTTTCACACGGTATGTTACCTTGTAGATCGCGTTTTCTTTTAAAGCTATCTACTTTCCAATAAGTGTTATCTTTTTGTGAACTTCTAATAGATGGCTATAACAGAACTTTGTACATGTATAAACACCTCATTTATAAAGCTGAAAATTATTGCTGTCAAGCAAACATCCACAAATCACTTTATTAACAGCTGTAAATTTCAACAGTCTTCCAGTTATTATTGATAACGAATATCTTATTACAATCATTGTTGAATGATAGACCATAAGGATACTTAATACCATCGTCTGCTGACAACACCGTTTCGTGGTATACTCCTTCGGAGGTATATCGTTCAATGGTATTAGAGTGATATCCGCCAACGTACACGTTCCCGCGGCGGTCGACGGCAACACCTGCTGATCCGGAAACTTGATATTGATACACTTGTGTACCATCCACCTTTACGCAGATAAGATCTCCATTACTTCGACATAAAATGTGATCTTTAATGGCATCGTAATGTAGAAAGTTAATATTTTTGCTCAATACACTGACTGTTGATTTGTGTGATCCCAGATGGTCCAATACGTGGATTTCGGCGTTTCCACCAACGAAAATGTTGTCCTTTGTAGCTGTGATGCCAACACATTCCACACCTAGTTTTACTTTGTTTCCCTTTGTTATGTTAGCAGTATTGATGAACTGTATGGATTGCTCTACAGGTAAGGTAACTACTGCTTTATCTGTATTGGGTATGGCAGTAATACTATAAGGTGCACTGGAACATGTGATTGCCGTACTATATTCTTTGCAGTCTTTATAGATATAAACTTTCGGAAATTTACTGTGGTAGTTTGTGAGAAGTAACTTGTTAGAGATAATGACCATGTTGCGAAGCGTATACTTTTCACCGGACTTGAGCTTTAATTGGCCATCCTTCTTAAACTTTTTTAACTCGGTGATTGGTTTTAAGGCATCTACTGGGATCTGAACTTTATTTCCTCTCATGTTCGCATATATACCAGATGAGATAGATGTTTCTGCGATTGATCCAAACAACTCCAAGTTAGGAAGCTGGATTTCTACAAACTGTATATCAACGTCTAACGAGGAGGCTACTTTCTGAACATTGGCTTCTGCTCTGTCTATGTTGGACAAGATCTGACGTAAAACTAACAGCTTATCCGACCCTTGTTCCCTCAAAGATTGAAGTTCTCTTTTCAATCTTACTAAGTGATCTTTTAATTTCGACAACTCTTCTATCTCTTCGTTTAATTTTTGTTCATTTTTCAGCTTAATGGATCGTAACTGTAAAATCAAATCCTTTTCTAAATCATCGATACGTTTTATAAATCGCGATTTAATTGTTCTGATTTGGTAAATAATTTCTGCTTCTTTTTCATGTAAAGACTTCACGTTACACCCTCTGTTTTCAAGTAAACGATCCGATTCTTGAATTACTTGTGTAATTCGTGTTAATGAATCTTCTATGGTGGCTGAGATTCTTATACCTTCGAATACGTTTTCTAAAGGAGCGACATAAGTGCCTAGTCCGTGCTTGGATGGAACAAATGCCCCGCAGTCGTCATTGGTGCAATTAAAGTCCAAAAAAATTTGTGTAAGGATGTCGCAGTACTTTGTGGTGATTGGTATTTTAGACCCAACTGATGATAAAGCGAGTAAACGGTGAGACTTAAAAGCTTTAAATTTTGAATGAGACACGAAGCATTCTTCACAAAGTTGTTCTTCACAATCTGTACAATAACGAATTGCGACAGAAGATTTATCTTCTCCCAGACAAGGGTTACAAAGAGTCGTAGCTGTCATTATAATCTGGAAGAAAAATATGCCGTGTTTAAGTGTGGTCGAATGTTTACATATAGAAAGGCATTCGTTGTGTTAAAAAAATTGTTTTATTGCTTTGATCTGGCACATATCTTTATTGGTCTCGCATATAACAGAATTGTTCTTGCCATGATGTATTGTATTTTGCTTTGTGTTAATCGATATACTCTTACTTAACGTGTCCAAATTAGCATTCAGAGTAAACCCACGTTCTGAGTTAAGACCAAACACCAAACACTAATTACTGTTAACGAAATGACGTAAAATGTCAGCTTACAAAACAGTTTTTAATACATGTATCTTCAACTAACACATAATGACAGAACAACATTTCAACAAAAATTAACAAAAAACTAATGTATTTCAGAACAAGTACAAACTAGGCATAAATAACTGGCTAGTAACAGACACATATAAGGCGGGGTTACACTGGTTTAAAGGATCTAACCGCCAAAGTTTAACAACAAAGAAATACAGGAACGTCACAAGAACAAAAATATCAAAACTAATGCTGCCTAATATTTTATATTATGTTAAAATAATATTTATAAAGATTTGGACATATGAAACTCCGAAACATTGCACATTCGATGTAATGAAACATCAGACGTAAGTCAAGATGATTGACTACCAAACATTCAGTCTACATTCTAGCTATTGACTTTGGTAAGTCATGATGGTTGACTGCTAAACATACAATCTACACCCTAGCTGTTGACTCTGGTAAGTCATGATGATTGACTGCTAAACATACAGTCTACATCCTAGCTATTGACTCTGGTAAGTCATGATGAATGACTGCTAAACATACAGTCTACA
This sequence comes from Limnoperna fortunei, assembly GCA_944474755.1. Lineage (NCBI taxonomy): Eukaryota > Metazoa > Mollusca > Bivalvia > Mytilida > Modiolidae > Limnoperna > Limnoperna fortunei. Next base: position 52,038,537 of record OX104121.1, read on the forward strand.
TTCTAGCTATTGACTCTGGTAGGTCATGATGATTGACTGCTAAATATACATAGTCTACATCCTGGCTATTGACTCCGGTAGGTCATGATCATTGATTGCTAAACATACAATCTACATCCTAGCAATTGACAATTGCCAGTCATGATGATTGATTGCGACATGTTGTTACATATCTGACAAGGATTTTTTACCTCGTTATTAGAGTTTCCTCTCCACTTTTGTACTTGAAAGTTGATTGTGAACAAGCGTAGGACAAACTGCCAAACATTAAGGTCATATTCTAACATTTGACGTTGTGTTGCGATAGGATTTAACCATCACAGATACAAATCTGAAACCTAACCAAATTGTAGATCCCTCAAAATCTTATGCCATGTAAGAGTTATATTCCTTGTATAGATTAAACTTAATGTGTATGAGTGTATCAAATATTGACATTCTTCTTGAAAATCTTCAATTTTATTTTTACTGACCTTAATCATTGAGAAGGTCACAAAGTTCAATTCGTCCTATTTTTTAAAAATTGTTTCCTTTTCCATGCAAATGATGTGTTTCATCCTCATTAATGTTTAGTTTTTGATGAATAATATATGCAAAAATCAAAGAACAAATGTCAACGTCATTTATACGGAAGTCTTTTAGGGCCATGAAATTTACTTTTATAATTTTTTATGAAAGATTATTAATTTGATATAACAGATTCTTTAATTTGTTATAACAGATTATTAATTTGATACAACAGATTATTAGTTTGTTATAATAGATTATTAATTTGTTATACCAGATTATTAATTTGTTATAACAGATTATTAATTTACCCCCCCCCCCCCCCCAAATCTACGGAAATGAAAACTATATCAAAATTATTCAACTAGATGGCTCAAAAACTTTTTTTAGTGTACTTAAAGAAGCGTTTCATGTTTAAAGGAAAATATTTTGGCCCGAAACATGTCAACTCGGCATGTAATAAATGAAGACAATACATAATTAAAATTCACAAACAACAACAAAAACAGACTTAAAATAACGAAAGCTTACCTCACCACAGATTGTGCAATAGCATTTCCACTAACAGATTACAAACTTGACTGCCTTCCAACAGACTACAAATTTGGCTTCGTTTACTACAGATGTACATTATAGAACCAAACAATGCCTTGTTCGGGACCAGTTCTATATTTTATATACATTGTTCAATCTTTTATATTGTCAATGATTTGTTGTGTTTAAATATACCTTGAGTTATATAAAGTATTTTAATGTATTAGAGCAATTTCAAACCAATATGGGGGAGCCCCTAATCTGCGGATGGGTGGAAAAACCACACGATTGGTTTTTTTGTATATTTTTGTATATAAATTTTGAACAGATCAACATGTCAATGTCATTTTGAACTGATTCTTTAAGATAACATATAGTTTACACATTGAATATAAACGTATTTTAATTATGTTGATTTAAATTATTTATACATGACTGGAATTGTTTTTCTTCTACATTTCGTTCAACTTGAAGAAGCCTTAATTCGCAGTAATTACTGGAAGAATATATTAACCACTTTAGACAGGTGATTGATTTTAAGCAGCAGCTTGATAATAAAAAATATCTTCAATGTCAAAATTAATGTGACTTATTGTTGTAACTTTGTGATTTTACAATATAATTTTTCAATTTCTACACTTTGAAGGAACCATTATCATGATTTTTGTGGCACTAAAATAATAGACTGACGTCAGCAAATTTAACTTTCAAAAATATTACATATATTCATGCAAGTCTTTAAAACAATAAATTGACCATGTTTTATTTCTAACGTTATATCTGCAATTGTGCATCATTTTCAGACAGGTAAATCTTGGAATTTAAAATTGTAAATCTGAATATATAAAGCAGCAGCTTGGCCACAACGCATGTAGCTGCTAGATACCCCATCACGTCAATTGGTGCAGAGCCTGGGCTTTGGCCACAACGCCTGTAGCTGCTAGATACCCAATCCTGTCAATTGTTGCAGAACCCATTGCCCACAAGCCTGTAGCTGCTAGATACCCAATCCTGTCATTTGGTGTAGAGAATGGGCATTTTCCCTAAATGCCTGTATCTGCTACATATCCCATCACGTCAATTGATGCAGAGCCCGGGCTTTGGCCACAACGCCTGTAGCTGCTAGATATCTAATCTTGTCTATTGGTGCGAACCCCGGGCAATGGGCACCACCCCTGTAGCTGCTAGATACACCATCACGTCAATTGTGCAGAGCCCAGGCGTTCGCTACAAAGCCAGTATCTGCTAGGTATCCCATAACTTTGTTGCTACTACACACTTAATTAGACATATATAAATAGACTATACTTATAAAACGCTGTTCATCTTGACTGAATCTAATTTTAATCGCACGGTTATAAAACAGGAAATAAAAACCCGTATAACTGCACACATTTAATTCCGATACGAAAAAGCTTACTATTTACTATTAATTATTTTACTTATCGTCTGAATATTTCGCTTTTCGAGTTTTCAAGTTTCCACTTTTTTATCTTTATAACTGTCCTTGTCAATTAAGGTTGTAAACTTGCTCCCTCTATATAGACACTCTGGGAATCTTCATCCTATTTAAATTGTAATTCGAAAAAGATGAAGTCGAAATAGCCGGAGCAAAGTTCTATACATCAGCCATGATCAGGTGACTTCATGGGAGCCTCTGGATAATAAATCAGGATGAAGCGAACACATACTCTAATATAGCCAAGATAATATACAATCTGGACCACGAAGACTGGTAACATACGTGTTGAAAGTTTTCAAGGAACCAATAGACAAATGCCCGTGTTAGGGAAATTGTAAAAGTTTATTCTAGACGTCTTATGCACAGCCGCTGTTCAAACATAAAGTCATTTATCGCACACAGAACCATGGTGAAAGGGGGGGGGAATCTTTTATGTACACTTTTCACCTGTATACACAGTGCTTAGTCTGATTGACGTATAAACAGAACAGTAATTTTTGAAAATGCAGCAATGAAACCTTAGTTTTATGTGTTTTATCACTGGCAATAGTGTGTGGTATCATGTCAAACAAATGTAAGCAGTTTTTGTTCATTTCGTTCAAACTTAATGTCAAATCCAAAGAACAGTCTCTGAACATACTCATTATCCAATTAAAAAAGGTCTAATTTGCATATTCGGCCATATTAATCATTTAAGAAAAACCGTAAATGCTGTGTCCTAAGGAAACTACAGATCAAAAGGTAGTCAGTTTTTGCTAATATTTTTCTAAGTGACCATGCTGGTTAGTCGCGTTGCAGCGACCATAGCAAAAAAAGGGGGGGGAGCACGTACAAAATTTAAATTTAATTAAATTGAGGACGGGAAAAAAATAATTAATTTTCACATAAACGGTGATCTCTTGACTTGAGGTAGAGGCTATTAGAAAACTGTTGACACTGAAATGTGACAAAAAAAACGCGATTCCTTGACGATAACCTTCATTCAAACGCAAAATACTTAATGGTGAATATTAACTCGTAATTGATTGAATCTGTCATCTAATTACATGTAATGATCAGATGACACAATAAATCCTTACAAAATAAATACTATAGGATTAAGATTATCCAGTGTGGTGTAACAGTTTTGTTGTTGGAGCTAACAGTGTTCGTTACAGATATGTTACGGATATTTTTGGACTAACAATATCTACAGATATGATTATTTTAAATATCCGTACATGTACTATATATTGGAGATGAATTATAGGTTAATCTCTACTAAATAGATTTACTTAGGTGACCATTATAACATTTTATAGAATACTGAATTTACCTTGAGTTCACTATTAGTGACATCCTTATTTTCTCAAATACCATGTCTTCGCTAAAAAATATCTGACCGGCACAACAAGTTTAAAGTCTAACTAGTGCTGATTGTGTTGGGATGCCAATACAGAATGTCTCCCAAAAGAACCCCCATTGCCACTATATTGTTGAGCGTGTTGAAAACCCCCAAATACACATCATATTTTTAGAGTGTGCATTGAAATCTACCTACATATCAAATTACCTTGCAATCGGACTAAGTTTGGGGTGGGGAGTGTGGTGAAACGGCTGCCATTACAAAATGGTGTCATTCGCGTCTAATTTTGTTAGCACAAATGCTCGGGACAGTTAGCTGTATCAGTGTACCAATTTTCATTGAAATTGCTATGGCCATTCCTGATTTCTGAAAACTGCAATTTTTTCTTCAATGGCGGCCATTTTGAAAATTCCAAAAATGGATTGCAAAACTTCAGGTCACCTTTAACATGTTCCCAAAGTTTCATATTGATTGGACATTGCATCTCAAAGAAACTGTGCGGACAAGATTGAACAGAAAGAAAGAAAGAAAAAAGAAAGAAAGAAAGAAAGAAAGAAAGAAAGAAAGAAAGAAAGAAAGAAAGAAAGAAAGAAAGAAGAATAATACTAAGAAACCGGACAAAAACAATATGTCTCCAAAAATTTCGTTTGGGAGACATAATAAAACTGTTTTGCAAAGTTTACAATATGGCGTCACAAATAGAGCTAGTTTCAGTTGTCAGATAGATAGAAACAAGTGCCAGTCTGCGAAGATTCGTACCAAATCTAATACTTGCTTGAAATTAATAAATTTGGATTTATTTCAATTCTAAAATATTTGTGCATCAGATAAATTTAATTTTAAACAGGTTCATTCAGAATTACAATTTTTTTGCAAAGTGAAATGAGATTATTCGTTCTGGAATATATTGATAGGTATTTAAAGCCTTCGACTTCGTTTAGTCTAGTGTCAATTTTCAAAATTAAGCAGCTATGTGCTCGAGCTGCAATACCCACATAATTGTTTATTAAGGAAAAACAGAACTTATCTTATAGTAGCATATATTTTACATGCTATTTCAGTCTGTTGTAGATCAGTTACTTATGACACGAAACATTAGTTGTAAAAAATGCGCAAATCGATAGATATTTAGAACCTACTTGGAAGCTCACCAAACATGCGACAATTATCTTTATTTGATCATACTTGTCATTTAAACTCAATCATTATAATCATGCAACATTAAACCGGTAACAGATCCTATCTGTCAGTAAATTCCAAATTAAAAGGACTATGATTCCAAATATAGTCTTAAGATTTAAAACACAAATTTAATGAAAGGGCTAATTTTTCATGGACAATTAGAAGGTCTTTCCAAGTTCATTTTTCTTCTTCTTTTGTCATGAAATCAATAAAAGATGAGGTTGCTATGCTATTTTAAACTGGAATAACTTATTTTTAGTACAAAGTGTTGCTCTTAACTAAAAATATGTGATTGCTAGAGACTTTTTTAATGCCAACAATCTTTTCAATAGATTTTTATATCCTATGTCAACCTGGTAAATTTCCTAATTCAAATGGGACTTTTTTCAACATAGGAAGTGAGTTTTCTGACAAGAAAATGTTAAGAATCCGAAAATATATGGTTGCTTGGTGTTTTGTTAAAAAAACCAAAACACTTACAGTTGAGAATAATTCGACCTTCTCCAGATGACCAATGGTGAAGACTCCATGTCACTACGACTTTTCGTTTTAATGTTCTGCCCATAACGTCTTGCTGTAACTTGCCCCTTTTCGTTGGATATTTGTTTTGTAGTTCAAGCTCGTATATACTCTCTAAAATTTGTGATGCAAATAGTAGAATGATGCATATGAGAAACGAAATAACATATTGATATTAATATCAATTTATTTTGACAAAACAGAACGACAAAAGGTTACGTTTTCGTTACATCTTGGAAGCAATATGGTAGATCAAAGTATTTCTCAAATTATCTGAGCACATACAATGCCCTCGTACACTGTAAGCTGAAAACACCACCATAAGCTTTGCAGGTCGAAACAGTTGTTGGTGAATGAGGTAATTTTCTTATGAAAATATGATCAGTCTAAAATTTGCGTAAACGCCTTCAATATGATATTTGACTCCATATATAAAGAACTTCATAATAGAATTTGTATTAGTAAAGTAGCACTAAACAAATGAATTAATATGCATTTACTCCAGCTCTAATTATTACAAGGAATTTTTAGTCTTGAAGGATTGATGACAACAAAACGTATTGTAGAACGATGTATATCGCTATTAAGAAACCTTCGGAATTGTCTAAGGGGAATACAACGAAGAAATTTTGTTGGAGTTCTCAGATTTTCACCGTAATGTAATGTTAGCCTAATATGCTAGCATACTACGTCATTTAAGAAATAATACATGGTTGCTTTAGATTTGTGTGGCGGTGATCATGCAGTGGTAAAAATGTATTAAAAAGAATATAGGATGGAGACAATTTGTAACAATCAACTGTTTTGCCGTGGATTGATAGAATGAGGTTTAGCGTCACTTTTAGTACTTACCTTCTACTTTATTCTGTGGCACATGCACATCCCCTTGTAAATTTAACAACAGTAAAACCACGTTTTAAAATTAAATATACATTTAAAAAACCATAAATTTATACTGTGTAGCTGATACATCCATATAAAGTATATTTAAAACTATGAAGTGCTTCAAAAAAATTATTATTATTTATATTTATTTAAGGAAGTTTAGGACACTTTCACGGAAAATAATTTGTAATTGAATTCTCGTTAAACTTGCAATATAGTTATTGTTTATGCAGTTATCTTTATTCAAAATTAAATATAATGGGTTTCAAAGCTTGTTTTCGAGAGGCTGAGTTCTGAAATTTCAAATTTTCTAATAGATTATACAGAGAAGATACTAAACACTAAAATAATAGATACAAAATTCAGTCCATTTAAATTTTGGTATACATTTCGGTAATTGAAAAATAGGAGTCTATAAGTTAAATTTTTTATATAATGGGAAACAACTAGTAAAAAAAATTGTTTTTGGTCAAAATTACCTCCCTTGTTAACAATTTAATTCTCTTTATTTTTGCCTATACCGAACTCGTTTATGTGTATCTACACCATTAATAAATTAGCATAATACTACTTTTTTTCATTTTATGGAAAATTAAGAGTTTTTAATCAAATTATAATTATTTTACCATTAATGTGACATCTAAGGTAACATAATGTCTGCTTTATTGAAAAAGGTTGGCGGTTACTAATATACGCAATAACATCTCCTACCATTCAGCACTTTGTATCATTAGTTAGATATTCTACAGTTATATTTCAAAATTATTATAAAAGTCAAATTATTTTGTGTGTTTTGTTTTTAAATCGAGTGAATGATGTCCCACATCCTTGTCCGTAATATGCTTTCCTGGTATATATATATATATATATACATGCCTGTCTTTTTCTTGAAACACAAAAAATAATTGCGATCAACACAAATTCTTTATTATAATTTATTATTAATGACTAGTGGTATATCTTACCATCCATTTTTAACAACAAACCAACTCACATACAACCGTAATGTAAGCTGGAGGTTCGGAATGCCCTAAAGCCTTTTGACCTTTCTTTTCAAATGCCTGTTCTAAATTATGATTATTGCTGTAGTTACACTGTTTTTGGTGATTGGTTCATGAGTTGCAAATACATGTATATATACAAATCTAGAAGATTATGCAACGATACAAATGACGGTGTTTCTTGTCAAAAATTTAGACAAAGACTGACCAACGAATGGCCTTAGTCATTGAATGTCAATATAAATAAATGACGTAAACCGGTCATAACATATTGATCTTAAACTTTCTCTTTTCCAACTTAACCCAAAATAGTTGCTTCCCAAGTCCGCCAGCCGCGGACGTGCCGTGCTGTTACTTGGCTTTGCTCAAATATTCCAACAAGATGTAATCAAAATTACCAAGGTGACAAATTCTTTACGCCAGACGCGCGTTTCGTCTACTTAAGACTCATCAGTGGCGTTTAACTCTACATGCTTAAAGTATTTTTTCATTCGGTGATGGAATAATATAAGTCCACTGGGATCGTGTAAAAACACAATACAGGTAGTTCAAAATATTATATAAAAGTCTAAAGAGTCTACCAACCAGCAAGCTTATTAAGTATCGGATCGACAAACATGACGATACAGCATAAACAAAAAATAATATACAAGTCTAGAAGATTATGCAACGATACAAATGACGGTGTTTCTTGTCAAAAATTTAGACAAAGACTGTCCAACGAATGGCCTTAGTCATTGAATGTCAATATAAATAAATGACGTAAACCGGTCATAACATATTGATCTTAAACTTTCTCTTTTCCAACTTAACCCAAAATAGTTGCTTCCCAAGTCCGCCAGCCGCGGACGTGCCGTGCTGTTACTTGGCTTTGCTCAAATATTCCAACAATATGTAATCAAAATTACCAAGGTGACAAATTCTTTACGCCAGACGCGCGTTTCGTCTACTTAAGACTCATCAGTGGCGTTTAACTCTACATGCTTAAAGTATTTTTTCATTCGGTGATGGAATAATATAAGTCCACTGGGATCGTGTAAAAACACAATACAGGTAGTTCAAAATATTATATAAAAGTCTAAAGAGTCTACCAACCAGCAAGCTTATTAAGTATCGGATCGACAAACATGACGATACAGCATAAACAAAAAATAATATACAAGTCTAGAAGATTATGCAACGATACAAATGACGGTGTTTCTTGTCAAAAATTTAGACAAAGACTGTCCAACGAATGGCCTTAGTCATTGAATGTCAATATAAATAAATGACGTAAACCGGTCATAACATATTGATCTTAAACTTTCTCTTTTCCAACTTAACCCAAAATAGTTGCTTCCCAAGTCCGCCAGCCGCGGACGTGCCGTGCTGTTACTTGGCTTTGCTCAAATATTCCAACAATATGTAATCAAAATTACCAAGGTGACAAATTCTTTACGCCAGACGCGCGTTTCGTCTACTTAAGACTCATCAGTGGCGTTTAACTCTAAATGCTTAAAGTATTTTTTCTTTCGGTGATGGACTAATATAAGTCCACTGGGATCGTGTAAAAACACAATACAGGTAGTTCAAAATATTATATAAAAGTCTAAAGAGTCTACCAACCAGCAAGCTTATTAAGTATCGGATCGACAAACATGACGATACAGCATAAACAAAAAATAATATACAAGTCTAGAAGATTATGCAACGATACAAATGACGGTGTTTCTTGTCAAAAATTTAGACAAAGACTGACCAACGAATGGCAACATAAATAAATGATGTAAACCGGTCATAACATATTGATCTTAAACTTTCTCTTTTCCAACTTAACCCAAAATAGTTGCTTCCCAAGTCCGCCAGCCGCGGACGTGCCGTGCTGTTACTTGGCTTTGCTCAAATATTCCAACAAGATGTAATCAAAATTACCAAGGTGACAAATTCTTTACGCCAGACGCGCGTTTCGTCTACTTAAGACTCATCAGTGGCGTTTAACTCTAGACATTCAATGACTAAGGCCATTCGTTGGTCAGTCTTTGTCTAAATTTTTGACAAGAAACACCGTCATTTGTATCGTTGCATAATATAATTGTCTATTTATATATGCCCAACATCTGATTGTATTTCAACATTGGATCTTTAGAAATGCACTAAAGATACATAGTTAAGATAAATGATATTTATAAGTGTCTAATGAATTAACCAAACAATGTCGTTGCAATTTCCACTCTGAAAATCATCTGTACACACAGATTTGATTTTTTAGCGGACGGATCTGGTCTAGAGGTTACACCTCTGTCTTTACATGCTAGGCGCAGTAGCCATAGATGTTATAAACTGACACGAGTTCGATTCCCGAGGTGGGACGGCTCAAAAATCAAATCTGTGTGTACAGATGATTTTCAGAGTGGAAATTACAACTACATTGATTGGTTAATTCATTAGACACTTATATATATATATATATATATATATATATTAATATATATATATAATTTGATTGTGTTAAACTTTTGCGTCAATTCCCAGTTATGACAAAAACTGAACTCAGTGTCTAACACACAACCACAATATTGAAAATAAACCAAAAAAAGCGGAAACGATATTAATTTACAAGTTTTTTGGACATGATCTATATTTTTGATATATTTTTTATTAAAAATATAACTGTCTGAATGGACATGTAACAAGTAATAATACGCTTTAGTCGCATAGCGTTATATATAATGGAATAAAATTTAAATTTAATTCCTAAAATTGTAATGACTAACATGTATGGTTCTTTGATGTCTAAGACATCCATACTGTAGGAACATGTTTATTTTGTAATAAACTAACAATAAATATTTATTATTACTGTTAATTTTCACCTCTGGGTCAAATATTGATGTCATTTTATAAAAACATTGAATTTTGTTTACTGTGCATTTGCTTATTGGTAGTTATACGACAATAAAATTTTAATAAATTTGATATAAAAGGGCAGCATAGTCGTCCCTTCTAATACCACTGATACTCCTATACCTTCCTAACAAGTACACCATTCTCAGGGTAAGTATACTGTTTAACTATTAAAAAGTTTGGTCTATTTAAATATTGTTGTATTTTGTTTTCAGGTGTTCTGAAAACTGCACATTTGAAGTAAAAATAATTAAACTTTGCTTTAACTGCTGAACAAATCTGTGTTTCGATGATTTTATTTTTGGTTCATTTCATTTGATACAATTATTTTTCACCTTTTAATGTTTCCATCTAATCCATAGACTGGACCAATTAGACAAATTTAACAAGGCAAGCATTGTCTGAACACGCCTGCGTTGTTTTACCTAACTTTAAGCACAACAGAACAGAACAGAACAGAACAGATTTTTATTTACCAATTAAAGGTAAAGATACACTTGCTAAAGTAAAATCTAGCTCTCTGCTGAAGTCACCTTTACGTTGTACACTGTACACATGAACATCGTCGTCCAATTTTGTACGAATTTCCACCATAAATGTTCCATTCCTAGATCAAGATGAATCGTCTGCAATGCATTGCTTCTATGATGGTTGTTATGGTGGTCTCCGCCAGTGCCAATGGTTACGGAAGAAGGGGTGGTGGTTTTGGAGGCGGTAGTGGTATCAGTGGAAGCATCGGTGGAGGAATTAGTGCAAACCTAGGAGGTGAATATTATCAGTTACCTACGTTATTACCCGGGTGTATGGAAATTGTACCACCTGAAAGTACTTCTGTTCAGCCTGAGGCGAAGCCGAAGGCTGTCCAGAAGTACTTTCAGGTGGTACAATTTCCATACACCCGGGTTATAACGTAGGTAACGGATTTATCCCCGGCTAACAAGTGTAAAAGGCTGAAAATAGGTTCTTTTGTCGTCAGAAATTGCTCAATGGACAACGTCATCACAGTTGCTCACAAAAAATTATACGTTTTTTATGAAGAAAATGCCCATTTTACCAAGTCGAGGATGTTACCTTTGGTAACAACCTCAGACTTAGCGAGTTTAAAGAGTTTTTATTTTGTTTTGCATTGTTTTCCCTACTATCGGTATTTTGGCGCCTCAAGTCACGCTATCATAACGTCAACATACAATGACGTCAAGTTCCGATTTAATTCATATTTATGTTTGTCAGTGTGAATATAGGGCATCTACAGTGTTTGAAAGGAAGTACAAATACAAATATAAAAAGACAGAAATGTTCATTTGTGGAATAACATACACTGGTACTTTAGAACATACATTAGCAACGCACAAACAATACACCCTGCGACGTTAGCAACGAAGACGGGGGCATGGGATTTGTACCGACGTGTAACCAACCAATCAAAAGTCCACATTTGTTGCAAGCCGGGGATAAAAGACTTTGTATACGTAGATCTTGAAATGGTTACGCTGACAAAGCAAAACAGTTTAAGAACAAAATATGTGTTTAATTACATGTATCTTGCGGTGTAAACATACTTCTGTTATACAAAACTGCCAACTGTAATCAAATACTTCTTAATAATGACAACGCGTGACACCTCATTTTTTATTTACGAGTTTTAGAAAGACATTTTGGTATGTTCTGAATAATAAAAAATATATATTTCTTTTCCTTATTAAACACTAAACCTTAATTATTACACGACATCGAACATGATCAAACTCAAAAATTAATTGCAGGTGGCGGTCTAGGAGGAGGACTTGGCGGTGGATTCGGAGGCCTTGGTGGCGGATTCGGAGGTCTTGGCGGTGGATTCGGAGGTCTCGGTGGTGGATTCGGAGGTCTTGGTGGTGGCTTCGGAGGTATTGGTGGCGGATTTAGTGGAATCGGGTCCGGTGGATTTGGCGGAATAGGCGGAGGTGGTTTTGGCGGACTTGGTGGTGGAGCATCACTCAATGCCAACCTTGCTGCTCGTCTTCTTCTGTCCGGAGGTGGTGGACTCGGAGGTGGTCTTGGCGGCGGGCTCGGAGGCGGCATCGGAGGTGGTTTCAGCGGAGGTTTGGGTGGTGGATTCGGTGGCAAACGAAGTAAGTAATTGTGATGTCGAATTTGTAGATTTTTAACACTGGTGAAAACCTAGCCGCTAGGTGAGTACAGGTTTTCAATGTATCTTACAGTAAGGAAAATAGATTGATGAAGGTAAAAACAAAATACCGTACCTGTAAAAAAAGACAATCAAAGAAATCAAGTCCAAGAAACCGGCAAACTTGAGAGCCAACAACCAAAACAAAATAGCAACTACAGCTATGGTCCTGACATAGCAAAAGCATTTCTAAAGAAATGGTTTGTAAAACTAAGTTTTATGGCATGCCAAATCTCCCGCTTCCTTTCTATATTGTGTGAGTTGGCTGTTAATGAAAGAGATGGGTATCATACACCATCAGTCAGTAGCAGGTGTATGCAACGATCATTGTATCACCATGTACTGATTTCAAAATTGGGGAACACTATCGTTATTTCATGTAGAAAGTTGTTTTTGTAAACAATTTGTTAAACAATTGATGAAAATCCGGATATATATAAAGCCGAGTACAAAATGTTAGTATGTGGCCTCTTAATAAAAAATAATTACCCATGCTTATATTTTTATATCTGTTTGTAACTATCTTTGTGTTGTAAAATGAATGTTTGATTTACAGGATACAGAAGAAACGCTGGTAAGTCTTTATTAGTGAACACTTTACAGAACGGCTGTTATCTTGCCATTATATTTGCTGTGTACATATATCATATGACAAACTGACTGTAATATACTTATTTGGAATCATTTCAATCTATACTGGATGAAGTCTATTTGTTCCTAGATTAGTACTTGACAACTATTAAGACAGATCATTCAAAATCGGACTGAAATCTGAATGAAAAAACTTAGACACAAGAATAGCTTTATTGAAAGCTTATGTTACAGGAACTAAACAAATGTAGAAAATGGTCTTTGGTTGTAAAGCAACTGGTTAACTACCTCTTGATCGATTCTTTGTGCACCCCTGCGGCATTACTTTGAGGTCAGCAGTTGGAAATATGTTTCTGTGTTTCATGGTATAGAGTATCTGAAAGAAATGCACATCAATTAGCTAACTTGTAATGCGGTATCGAGATATAACCTTTTACAAATGGAATATATTTCAGCAGGATTTTTTAAACATCTTCTTTTGATTGACATCTCGTACTAATATATATCAAATGTAACGTGTTCATTTCAGACTACGAATACAACCACAACTACTAGACTGTTCTGTCAGCAGACGTACCATTGCTTTTTTTCTTTTGGTAGATGTTTTTCCGCTCAGCATATATAATAAATAAAATATATTATTTTTTCTTCTTTATTTTGTTTGTTTATACACAATTCACATGGTATACGAAAACGTGTGTTTACATTTATCTTTGCTGAAATTAATATACCAATCATTTTCTGCATTGATAGTAATTAAGCCGCCTAAAACAAATTTTGTGTGACTTATCAGGTCTCTTCTTCTGTTTTTTTTTTAAATTTTGCCTTTGCTTTTTTTCTTTCCACGTCAATCATGTTCCCTTGTTTTCTGAAAGATGCAATGTCTGATCAACAAGAAACTTTGTGAGCTGAACAGAAGTTGTGCAATCAACTTTGAAAAAATTTAAGATAGCTGTCTGTTTCAAAACGGCCAAAAAAATAAATAAATTGGTAAACGTTGTCAGATTTCAACGAAACTTGATTCATATGCATATTTTAATGTAACGATTTCAATGAAATACTATCAATGGGGTTTTCGGTGTTGGCATACCAATACAGTATTACTCGTTTACATGTGATTTCGTAATAAAACTTAAATGATTTCCGTTTCATCTGAAGACAAAAGAAATAACTGTGTTATTAACAAGAGGAAAGAAAGAAATTTGACGAAAAATATGTATAAGTTAAATTGAAAAAAATAGACAAGGTTATGACGACAACAAAACAGACAAAGTCGTGATGAGAACACAAGGAACGTAATAAAAATAAAATATAAAAAATAATGTCGCCATATCAATGGGTTTAACTGTAAACTTATTTTCAGCTTAATTCATTGGCAGTTGGTACACATTTTATAGACCTGTACTCTATAACAGGAACGATTGTCTCGTTATATAACAGTTTACATTAATTACAAGAAAAAAAATGTTTTTGTGGTTACAAATGAATCATACGCTACATGACACATTAGATATATAATTTTCGAAAACATTTTACTTTTAACCTATCACATATCGCAATAACGTGTAGAAGGAAAACTTATGTCATATCAAATTATTGTTAACACGCGTTACAACATGTCCGACACCAACATAACATACGATTAGTCTTGGTGTGAATGTCTTTTTGTATATACCGAAACAAAATTCTAGCACGACCAGCATAATGGCGTCTATAAAGCTTGGATTAAAATCATATCTGATTTCTTAAATAATTGCTAACGTCCCACCGGCATCATTTTAGTTATATTTATTACGAGAACACGTTAACAAACAACAAATCAGTTAGGGACCAATGAACAGTAAATTGTAACTGCCACAGGGAAGGTATGGAAACATGGCATCCACTATGGTCCTCGACCAGGCTTTCCGTAAACTGCAAACCCTCAGCGGAAAGGGATCCGTCACGGGAGTACCAAGTATTTTGAATGGAATCCGACACACAAAATTATAGATATTTTTTAAACAATTGATCGAGAAATGCTCCGTCAGACTTGGTTTTATATTCAATGTCCATTGTTCCTTAGCTTCATTGCTCAGAAGGTTTATTGTTCCAAAGGTCTGATTCCTTTAAATAATAAATGCTTATAGGTCTTTATTCCGAATAATGTCGAAAATTGATCGCAACCCATTGACCAAGTGTATTTTTAATACACAAAATCTCATAGTTAGGTCTGTGTGTATTCCGTAAATTTATTTGTTTGTTTTTAATGGTGTCTAACGCCACTTTAAACAAATTTTCAGGTATATCTCTTTGAGTATACATTGCCCGCATTGAGACACGAACCTGAGGTCGCTGTATTCCGTTAGCAGTTGGCGACTGTATATAATGTTTAAACTGGAAATCATGGATTTTATCTTCACAAATTCCTTGAGTATTATGAACGCTACATAAATGTTGTATTAGAAAAAAAAATGTCTCCCCCACAACTTTGGGAGAAATATTGTTTTGTCCTTTCCGTCCGTCTGTCATTCTGTCTGTCACAAAGTTATTACGCTCAACTCCTTTGAAACTACTCAACCAAATCTTACGCAACATGGTACATAGCAAGTACACTATATCTAGTTGTGCATATTACCAGGAAATTCTTATCCTCAAAATTATGTGGGAATTATGGCTGTTAAAACCTAAAATTTTCCAACAATTCCTCACAAATCATGGTTTCCACTCAACTCCCTGGAAACTACTGCACCAAATTTTACGAAACTTGGTATGTAGCTAGTACACCATATTTAGTTGTGCATATTACCAGGAAATTCTAATCCTCAAAATTGTGTTGGTGTTATGGCCCTTTGAACTTAGAATTTGCCGAAAATTTCTCATAAATCACGGTTTCCGATCAACTCTTCTGAAACTACTGAACTATATTTTATGAAACATAGCAAGTACACTATATCTAGTTGTGCATATACCAGAAAATTTGTATCCTCACAGTTTTGTGGGAGTTACGGCCCTTTGAACTTAGAATTTGTCAGGAAATTCCTCACAAATCATGGTTTTCACTCAATTCCTCTGAAACCACTGCACCAAATTTTACGAAACTTGGTATGTAGCAAGTACACCAAATTTAGTTGTGCATATTGAGAGATAATTTATATCCTCAAAATTTTGTCAGAGTAATGGGACTTTGCTGAAAATCTACATGGGGGAACGTGTGATAGACATCGTTTTTGTATGCAAAAACAAACTGTAATTATACTACAATGTTTTTGGAACTTTCAACTTGAAAAACATAATAAAGGAATTTAACACTTCGGAGTAGTGAACCTTTATCGAGACAATAAACCATCGGAATATCGAACGGTTAATGTTCAATTCAAATTGGCAATTGTTAAAAAAAATATAAAAATCTGAAAAGCTGATACATGATACAGAGGAATAACTACCAGAGTCACGAGATGAATTACGCGTGGTTCACGGAAAGCTATAAAAAGTTCGTTTTTATTCAAAATACTCGATTGGTTCAAAGTTTATTGTGCCATATATTACAAACATACAATTGAAAGATTAGCCATTTTAATACAGTTCATTGGTTCTATTATATCTGTCATTATGTCTTTGCTTGAAATAGTCACAGTGTCTTCTTTCTACAAAAATGTACAAAAACATATACAGAGTTATTATACAGTTATCAATCCTCCCCTCTGTCGTTGACGATTTAAAATTAAGACAGGTTCATAAATTACTTTATTCCCCAGTGACATCATCAACAGAATTATCGCCAAGAAACAGCTTTCAGCAGTATTAATGTTTCGTTTCAACAATTTGGCAATTTTTTAGACATGCGGAACATACCTGAATGTTTTCGGAACATACCTGAATGTTTTCACGTTATTTTTATATGTTGTTTGTTATGCCTACATGTCAAGACAAAATGTACACTGCTTTTATTACTTGATCTAGACTTATTTTAATCGCTGTATATAAAATCATGCAGTGTCATAAATCATAGAACCCAGTTCAGGTGTTAAACAATATTTTGTAAGAACAAAATTGAAGAAACTATATTAATTTGTTTCATTAGTGGTACCAGCCAGAGTGGTCACAAACCATGGGTAAGTAATACAGGTATCTATAGATACAAGCCAAGGTAGCAACAAACCGTAGGTAAGAAATACAGGTATCTATAGATACAAGCCAAGGTAGAAACAAACCATGGGTAAGTAATACAGGTATCTATAGATACAAGCCAAGGTAGGAACAAACCGTAGGTAAGTAATACAGGTATCTATAGATACAAGCCAAGGTAGCAACAAACCGTAGGTAAGTAATACAGGTATCTATAGATACAAGCCAAGGTAGCAACAAACCGTAGGTAAGAAATACAGGTATCTATAGATACAAGCCAAGGTAGGAACAAACCGTAGGTAAGTAATACAGGTATCTATAGATACAAGCCAAGGTAGGAACAAACCGTAGGTAAGAAATACAGGTATCTATAGATACAAGCCAAGGTAGCAACAAACCGTAGGTAAGTAATACAGGTATCTATAGATACAAGCCAAGGTAGCAACAAACCGTAGGTAAGAAATACAGGTATCTATAGATACAAGCCAAGGTAGGAACAAACCGTAGGTAAGTAATACAGGTATCTATAGATACAAGCCAAGGTAGAAACAAACCATGGGTAAGTAATACAGGTATCTATAGATACAAGCCAAGGTAGGAACAAACCGTAGGTAAGTAATACAGGTATCTATAGATACAAGCCAAGGTAGAAACAAACCATAGGTAAGTAATACAGGTATAGATACAAGCCAGGGTAGAAACAAACCATGGGTAAGTAATACAGGTATCTATAGATACAAGCCAAGGTAGAAACAAACCATAGGTAAGTAATACAGGTATAGATACAAGCCAGGGTAGAAACAAACCATGGGTAAGTAATACAGGTATCTATAGATACAAGCCAAGGTAGAAACAAACCGTAGGTAAGTAATACAGGTATTTATAGATACAAGCCAAGGTAGAAACAAACCGTAGGTAAGTAATACAGGTATCTATAGATACAAGCCAAGGTAGAAACAAACCGTAGGTAAGTAATACAGGTATCTATAGATACAAGCCAAGGTAGAAACAAACCATGGGTAAGTAATACAGGTATCTATAGATACAAGCCAAGGTAGGAACAAACCTTAGGTAAGTAATACAGGTATCTATAGATATAAGCCAAGGTAGGAACAAACCGTAGGTAAGTAATACAGGTATCTATAGATACAAGCCAAGGTAGAAACAAACCATGGGTAAGTAATACAGGTATCTATAGATACAAGCCAAGGTAGGAACGAACCGTAGGTAAGTAATATCTATAGGAACAAGAAAGAGTGGCCACACACCGTGTGTACGTTATATCTGAAGGTACAAACCAAAGTGGTCATAAACCGTGGGCAAGTACAAGCCATAGTGACTACAAACCGTGGGTAAGTAATATATGTAGGTATAAGCCAAAGTGTCCACAAACCGTGGGTAAGTAATATCTATAGATAAAAGCCATAGTGACCACAAACCGTGGGTAAGTAATATATGTAGGTATAAGCCAAAGTGTCCACAAACCGTGGGTAAGTAATATCTATAGACAAAAGCGATAGTGGCCACAAACTGTGGGTAAATAATATCTATAGGTACAAGACAAAAGTGGCCACAAACCGTGGGTAAGTAATATATCTATAGTTAAAAGCGATAGTGGCCACACACCGTGGGTAAGTAATATATCTATAGATAAAAGCGAGTGGCCCCAAAATGTGGGTAAGTCATATGGGTACAAGCCAAAGTGGCAACAAACCATGGTAAGTCATATCTACAGGTACAAGCCAGAGGCCACGCACCGTGTGAAAGTATCTTTATCTATAGATACAAGGAGAAGTGGCCACAAACCGTTGACAAGTTGTATCTTTAGGTAAAGACAAAATTGGCCACAAACCGGTGACAAGTTGTATCTATAGTTTCAAGCCAAAGTGGCCATAAATCGTTGACAAATGTTATAAGTAAAAGCCAAAGTGGCCACACACAGTGGGTAAGTTAGTGCTATAGATTAAGGAATATGTTTACCGTTTTAATCGAACTCGTTCATCCTTTGCATTTTGTAAGACAGGTGCAGGTCTGTTTGTATGTACAACTCCATCCGCAGTGACCTAGACCTTTACAACATCCACCACAACTCTTTTCGTTACATGCATTTTTCTTGCAGTCTAGAATAGCTCCGGGTTCTGAATCAACAGACATTGGCACTGAACGAAAAACAAAATGCTTAGCAAAATATTACTTTTGTACATGTATGATGATAACATATTTTATAAACAAGACCACGAGGAAGTTTTACTTCCAATTTTACCTCCTCTATTCACATCAAGCAGTACTTTTAGATGCAGTAATGTTGTCCAACAAGCAAAAACCCTTCTACACTAAAATAATCCGAGTTGCTGGATAATGAGTGACTACTTTTTGTTGCCACGTGATAAGAGATTTCTTGGTACAAAACATTAACTGTAAAGTAATGCCATAGTAACAGGCTTTAATGTGTTAGTATTTTGTGCGACTAGAGTTTTACACTTTGCAGGTGGTACATTAAGTTTTACAAAGAAAGCGTGTCTATGTGACGGACTATATCTTAGGACACTAAAAGCATTTACATAGCAAACTGTAAAAAAAGTTCGTTGGTATTAAATAAATAACAAACCACAGGAAATATACCTTGAGAACAGAATTAAATTTAAAAAAAACTTTAAACAAGAAGTTCGGTTTATTTTGTTTTACATTCACTAATAATAAGACATTAGTTTCACCAAAAAAAATTGTATTGGTTACTTACTTATTAAAGCAATCAATGCTACGTAGAATACTGTTGACTTCATGATATGGCTAATCCTGAAAAATTATATTACAGCTAGATAAAGAATAACGAGAAAATAACAAATAAATATAAACACGACCTGCGAACTTTATAACTGTGATGGGATACTTGAAGGTCGTGTAGTGCCTTTAGTGAACTAGTCGTCTGGTCCAAATAGTTCAGAATACTTAAACATTAACGTGGTAATACCGAGTTCCTAAGTAATTGATTATATGACTGCCAGTGTACCTGCTAAAGATTATGCGTCCTCAACAGGTTCTTCCCATTCAACCACCCCCCAATAAAAACTGGGCTATAAGACGATCTTGCTGAAATAAATACTTAAAACCGCAAACAAGATATCAAAAGTTATGGTCTCGATAAGGCGTTGAAATGCCTACTAGTTCGTGCTGGTAAATAAGTAGAGTCCAATGAACCAGACATTCTGCTAGAACTTCATGGCTTTGTCAATTAATTCCGAAACCATAAAAATGTTTTATAGTTTCGGTTATTGGTCCGTACATACTGTACAAATACATGTCTCTTTAAAATATTATAACCTAATATAACATACCGCCTGTGATGGTTAAACTAACACCAGTAGACTACCGTTTTAACTGACGGGAAAACTGGATTAAAATAGAATGCGTGCACGCATGTCAAACAACTTAGCTAATTCGAACAGGAACCTATAAATCAAAGTCCAATTCGAGTAATGACATCAAAACAATGCAAAACATATAAATGAATGATAATTAATGTAAAGCATATAGTATGAGGATACTCATGGTACAAACTTACATAAAAATACAATGTCACATCTGAACGACCTTTAATAAATAAACAAATGCATTTTGAAATGTCAGAAACACGGAGACATCGTCACGAAATACAAAGGTATACAGTTATATAAACAAAATAAACAATGTACACAGGCTGAATTGAATTGGAACCAGCTAGCTCAATCTACTCTAAAAGCTAGGCTGAAACCAGCTAACACACTCACTTGTGCAAGACCACCAGGAAAAAGCACAATCCGACTTATGCTAGAACAACATTCTATCTTCCATAATTTGGTTTGTGCCGATCAACAGTCTCGGATAAATCCGGCTAGTGCAATCGGTTTTGTGCTAGACCAACACGCTGGACTGAAACCTGCTAGAATAGTCCCCTTTATGCTATCTAGAACCACACTCTGGGTTGGATCCACCTAGTATAATCTGCTTTTTGCTAGACCATCACGCTGGGCAGGTACCGGCTAGTACATGTTGATTTGTGCTTTTTGCTAAAAAACTGGACTGGAACCGACACAGTAGCAGACTAGTCAAACGGCTCGAGCATAGTATTTTGTTTAGAAACCTAGAGTATAGGATTCTGCAGTTTGAACAAAGTGTAGAAAACACATATTATTTGGTATTCCCTGTGACAAAAATTCATTTAACCGTGTCATGGTCTAGCACTATATTCTAGTAGTTACGTGTATATATTGTGAACAAACATTTAAATCTAAATAAGCTTCCGGAAGTATTTAAACTTATTCAAATAGTAGAAGTTTTAAATATAAAGTTATAAAGCTTATCTGTACTCATATCTTGGTGATTGAAAAAAAATCATGAACCATTAGTCCCAGAATGAAATTCTACTTTATACTGTCAGTTAGGCAGTGTATATTACAATTGAACCTGATCGATTTGCAATGGTTCGATTATAGTATATAAGAAATTGCAAAGATCTCTAGTATATTGAATAACACAAAAAGAATGTGTATTTTACATTGCTTTGCAGTATTAGTTTAGAATGTGTATGCCTGTGCTTTAAGTTCCATATTACAACGTGGATAAAGTCAGTTCTTTTATAATACAGTAGACAGATGGTCATCAACCTGCCACTTATTTCTTGCTTTAGAGCATATATACCATTTTAAGCTTCTTAAACCTGGCCTTGTATTTGGATGGAAATGCACAGGGTATGCTGTATCAGATACAAACTGATATGTAAATATATAATGCAAAGCATAAACAATGGAGAACTGGCTGCAGTAGTCTTAAATGCAGAAACATAGCTCTTGATGTTCTTAAAAAAAGTGTTTAATTTGGAGGTCCATCTGTATGTCTATATATAAAAGCAAAAGAACCTAACATCAATGGTTCTGCAGCTATGGTAGGCTACAGTGATGGTTTGATAGCAAATGAATGCTTGATTGACTGATCGGTTGATTGATTGGTAAATTAATTGACAGATTGGTTGATAAATTGACTGATTGGTTGATTGACTGATTGGTTGATTGATTGACTGATTGATTGATTAATTGACTGATTGGTTGATTGACTGATTGGTTGATTGATTGAGTGGTTGATTGATTGATTAATTGACTGATTGGTTGATTGACTGATTGGTTGATTGATTGATTGATTGACTGATTGATTAATTGACTGATTGGTTGATTGACTGATTGGTTGATTGATTGATTAATTTACTGATTGGTTGATTGACTTATTGGTTGATTGATTGACTGATTGGTTGATTGATTGATTGACTGATTGGTTGATTGACTGATTGATTGATTAATTGACTGATTGATTGATTAATTGACTGATTGACTGATTAATTGACTGATTGGTTGATTGACTGATTGATTGATTAATTGACTGATTGGTTGATTAATTGACTGATTGGTTGATTAATTGACATATTGGTTGATTAATTGACTGATTGGTTGTTTAATCGACTGATTGACCTATTGGATGATTAATTGACCTTTTGGTTGATTAATTGACCTTTTGGTTGATTAATTGACCTTTTGGTTGATTAATTGACTGATTGGTTGATTAATTGACTGATTGGTTGATTAATTGACCTATTGGTTGATTAATTGACAGATTGGTTGATTAATTGACCTATTGGTTGATTAATTGACCTATTGGTTGCTTAATTGACCTATTGGTTGATTAATTGACTGATTGGTTGATTGACTGATTGGTTGATTAATTGACTGATTGGTTGATTAATTGACCTATTGGTTGATTAATTGACTGATTGGTTGATTAATTGGCTGATTGGTTGATTAATTGACCTATTGGTTGTTTAATCGACTGATTGACCTATTGGATGATTAATTGACTGATTGGTTGATTGACCTATTGGATGATTAATTGACTGATTGGTTGATTGACCTATTGGATGATTGACCTATTGGATGATTAATTGACTGATTGGTTGATTGATTGACTGATTGGTTGATTGATTAATTGGTTGATTAATTGACTGATTGGTTGATTAATTGACTGATTGGTTGATTAATTGACTGATTGGTTGATTGACCTATTGGATGATTGACCTATTGGATGATTAATTGACTGATTGGTTGATTGATTGACTGATTGGTTGATTAATTGACTGATTGGTTGATTAATTGACTGATTGGTTGATTGACCTATTGGATGATTGACCTATTGGATGATTAATTGACTGATTGGTTGATTGATTGACTGATTGGTTGATTGATTAATTGACTGATTGGTTGATTGATTAATTGGTTGATTAATTTACTGATTGGTTGATTAATTGACTGATTGGTTGATTAATTGACTGATTGGTTGATTGACCTATTGGATGCTTGACCTATTGAATGATTAATTGACTGATTGGTTGATTAATTGACTGATTGGTTGATTGATTGACTGATTGGTTGATTGACCTATTGGATGATTGACCTATTGGATGATTAATTGACTGATTGGTTGATTAATTGACTGATTGGTTGATTTATTGACCTACTGGTTGATTAATTGACTGATTGGTTGATTAATTGCTTGATTAATTGACTGATTGGTTGATTGATTGATTGATTGATTAATTGGTTGATTGTTTGACTGATTGGTTGGTTGATTAATTGCTTGATTAATTGACTGATTGGTTGATTAATTGACTGATTGGTTGATTAATTGACTGATTGGTTGATTAATTGACTGATTGGTTGATTAATTGACTGATTGTTTCAGGATTAACATCATATACCAAATTTTTGTTCAGTAGGCAAAAATAACTATACAAGATATAAACTTATTAATTAGTTTTAATCAAGGAATGATATTTTCATTTTTTAAGAACAATAATAAATACAAAATAATATCACAGATAACTATAATATACAGTTATAAATAAAAACACAAGGACCACAATATACCTAGTAAACAATGTAATACACAAATGTATGTAATTCTAGGATTTCAGCTGACAACAATGGGATGGATAGTGTTGGTGGGATAATCTACTGTTACCTAACCTTGATGTCAGGAATTGCACTGTGGATTGATATATATTTTAAGTATTAATTAGTTTTGTTAATAACAGATAATAATGGAAGAGATCTTAGACAAGATAAAAATTAATTTTGTGTTTGACAGATTCAAGTGTGACATATTCGGTGGGATAATGTTTGTCAGAGGTATATTAAAACTTGCTATCTCAATGAGAACGTTGTGGACTTTATTAAATAGATTTATATATCTGTATCAATATTCATCAAGTATTTCAAGATATTCTGGGAAGGACATTACAGTACATTTAAGAAAATTATGAAATCTTAAAATGCAACAAAAAAGGATTATTTATGAGCTTAACTGATACAGAATTATGGTATGCCTATTGTCCAGAATTATGGTATGTCTATTGTCCAGAATTATGGTATGTCTATTGTCCAGAATTATGGTATGTCTATTGTCCAGAATTATGGTAGGTCTATTGTCCAGAATTATGGTATGTCTATTGTCCAGAATTATGGTATGTCTATTGTCCAGAATTAAGGTATGTCTATTGTCCTTTGCAATTTGAAAACTGAATGCTACAAAGAAATATAATACACAAGGAATTAAACAACAAATCATATGTAGATTTTAAATGGCTGTTGAACTTTTAGCAATTTTTAAGCTATATCATGGCATCCGATTTGTATTGGGGTGAAAGCCGACGAAAATCACCACAAAGCTTAAGAAATAATGTTCATCGCTTGTTTGCTGGAATTGTGTTTTATTCTATTCTAACAATTGTTCAGGTATACTGTGGCATTCAGTTTTACTGGTTGAGGAAGTTTTTCTACCGAGTCAAAGAGAGATAACAAAGACAATTTGTATTCATTTCACAATGAATTTTTCAATTACTTCTCTTAACTGTTAAATATATACACAAAATAATTTTTTTTATTAAAAAAACCATTGAGTAACAGTAGATAAATAAATTTTGCGAGAATACTGACATTTGATTGGCTGGAAAATATTTTCTATCAGAGGATGGAAAACAAATTTGATCATCATGGAGACACGTGCCATTTGACGTCATATATTAGTCCACGGGAAACTAACAGATTTTGCATTGATCTCTTTTTGCAAAAATGTCCAGTTACAAAAATTATTGTTGAGTTTTTTCTTTTGTTTTAATTTATTTATAAGTATTAACTACACAAAATATTTTCTCTATTGAGGGATAACAAAATTTCTGTTGTGCACATTTAATATAATGTGCAAAACGGAAATTTTGTTATCCCTCGATGGAAAAATATTTTTTGTAGTTAATCCTTAAATATATAAATGTATCTTGCAGTCACAATGAGATGTCGTGTAGAAGAATCCAAGGTTGGTTAAATGAATTAGTTTAGTAGTCACCCATTGTCCTCTGATGTCAATGGATACGTCACCCATTGTCCAATGATTTCAATGGATACAGCTCGACTAAAATTTTGAAATTAAAAGGTTATTTTAATTACACTTATTGTACATAAACCCATATCAGTTGCTTGACATTTAAATATGATGTCATCAGCTCCATAAAACTAAGTTGGCAGCCATGAATTCTACTGGTTATCAAACTATACAGAATTTCAGGGACAAAGACAGGAATTCATATTAACCAGTGTTTTGTGACACTGATTTGTTCTCAAGGCAAAATTTACAATAACAATCTCAATTTACAATAACAATCTCAAATGTTTTATAATTTGTTATTGAACCAGCAGATATACCAGTTTGTTACAGTAAAATCAATGAATAACGTAAGCGAATATTTAACCAATCCAAATGTTTTGTTCTATAAATATTTAATAATATCATAGTTTGTGCATCAGGAACTTAGAATATAACTTGATTATAAATCAATACCAATCAATCAGAAATCTTGTGCATCAGGAACTTAGAATATAACTTGATTATAAATCAATACCAATCAATCAGAAATCAATAACGCTTTTCAGAATCCACAAAGCAAGCAATACAAGTTCAAGTGATATCAGATGTTAAATTTGAGTCATTCTTTATATTTTCAATTATTACAATTCTTTTAGAAAACCTAGGTTTTTTATCCAATTGATAAAGTGTTAGTAAAATGTTGTTGTTATCTGAAGGTTGTTGCCAACTGAGATAAACAAAAAAACTTGTTACTTAGTAACCAGCACAGCCATATTGGCAACAATATGTTACTCTTTTTTTTTCAAAACACATATTTATTGTATCTGTGACTCCTATTTTTTGCTCAAAGAGAATCATTTATATCTGGCCTGGCCAAAAAACTCCTATTAACGTAAATTATGCTACACAACAAAATTAAAATACACAATAATCAACAATAAAAAATGTCAATGCAGTAAAAACAAGCAAGTGCGCCATTTATAAACAGCAATAATTAATTAACCTGAGTGATCATATAATTTGTCAATAATAATAAATGTCTGTTTAACAAACATATACACAACTGGTTACATGAGACTAATACTACTTCCTGTTCAAAGTGACAACACATTGGAGCGAGGCTAACATAGTAACACAAATAAACATAGAAACATAACATCTTCTTCTATCTAATGTCATGGCAACAGACAGGTGTTCTGAGTTTATACAATTTTTTTAAGTCTGCATTTTTTCATTTTCATCTAAAAATTTTCTGTCATGTTTAAAATTTTTCTTCCAAATACATTTAGTGGCCATATAACCTCAAACTGGGGAGATATGTGAGAATGTTATCTGATGAGTAACAGGGTATAAAAGATGATAAATAAAGCTATAGTATTATTGCAGAGGTAGAGTGAAAACATAATGAACCTACTATGAATGTTTAAAACTATGTATGAACTTCTTGCATTATTTCGGGCTATTGTCACGAACTGGTATAATTTTTAGGGAATTTGTCATGAACTGTTGTAATTTTTGGGGCCATTGTCACGAACTGGTATAATTTTTTAGGCATTGTCACTAAGGAGTATCATTTTTGGGGCTAATTACAGGAATTTATATCATTTTTTGGGGCTTTTGTCACAGTCATATAATGTTTGTGTTATTGTCACAAACTGATATCAATTTTGGAAATATTGCCAAAAACTTGTATCATTTTTGGGGCCATCAAAAATTTCATTGTGGGTGTAGTGGGCATTTTTTTTTATTTAGGAACATTGACCATTGGTCGTCAACTATCATCAACAAAATGAAGCAAAACTATTGTAGTTGTGGTCTATGTTTAAACTATTATCCTTCTTTTCCATTGATGTAATAGCTATTTTCTTAACAAAGACAAATACCAACATGTTAACTGAACAACAAATAAAAAATCTGTGTTTATTAAAGACAACATGTTCAGATAGATGTTCCAGTAAATCACAGCAGAGGGCTAAGAAAGTATATAAAAATTGTGTCTGTGGGACGATGTGTTCAAGCAACATATACGCATGTACCTTACGGGCATGGCACCTATAACTGATAGACATACAACAAGAATCTCCAGTAGAACAACTTTAACGATTGTACAACGAGTATGAACACTATAAACAGCCTTAACAAGCAGTGTCTGTTTTCCTTATTAATCCAACAGATGTAAGAAGTATTTATAAATTATTTGTTTTTTTAAATGAGATGCATTTTATCGTCATTGTCTCATCGATGGACGATAGCCATGAGATGAAACAAAAAGAAAATGCATCAAGTTGTTTTTTTGTAACATTGTGACGTCATGGCGTGTACTTAAGGACATTTTGACAGCGAGGTGAGATGGGATCATTTCACGCCAGTAAAGTGAGATGGGATAATAACGCACATAAAGATCAAAGAAATACTGGAAAATAGAGATAAAACAGGTTTACAATATACTTGTTCTGACCAATTACTGTAAACAGCTGTGTATAATATTGACTTATGGTCTAAAAGATCGTCTGATCAGTATGGGTGATTAAATAACACAAGGATTCAAGTCAAATGGATTAAATATCTTGTAGGAACATTGGATTGGATGGGTAGAATACATCATTAACAAAACAAGATTGTGGTTCTGCTATACATTTGTTCAAAGAGAAAAGGGGAAGTATTCCTCCCAATGTAATATATGGCTATTCCGTTAAAAGGCTTATGGTTGGGTAGGGAAGATGCTGAAGGCAACAATGAAAAAAAATCTCAATTGTGGGTAGATTTATTAAATTTTGTCTCATCCTATCCCTGAACAGCCATTAAAAACTGTTACTTGGAATAAAAATGAAACAAACATTGTTAGAAATAATTCACAGGTAGACAGAGTCTTAACAACATGTGGAAAATAACACCTGGCTGGGAGTGTAAATATTATTTTGTTTTTGAAACTTAAAATTTTGACAGTGTGCGGTAACAGCACATGTAACTTTTTATTTGTAATCACATTAAGAAGTTTAATCAAAGTCAAACATGATGATACATCTGTGTATTTCTGTTGTTGACACAACAGATCACAACCTGAACACACAATGAGTAACACTGCATAAGTACTGGCTCTCCTGTCTCGTTCTGCATGCTATAGCTTATGATACTAGTAATTGCAGCTGTATAACAAGAGGGATAGAAAACTAAACATCAATGATACACAAAACTGTCAAGACGGGGTATGTGGTGGAGCAGGACCTGTCGTCAACACAGGTTGAAATGCAAGTATCTGATCATTGTATAACACAAGCCTTCTTGAAATCTGACTCAAATTCATCCTCAATTTCAGACAAATCTGGTTCTTTCCCTTCCAAATCAGGCATAAAATGACTAAACTCTACATGCTGTTGTTCATAAAATAAAATATAAGCAGAATTTGTGTCCAAATGATCCACTGAAATTTCCTGAAATTAAAAACAATACACTTATATACACTTAAAATTTTTTTTTATCTATTTAAAAAATAAATATATGATAATGAATTGCACTTTGTGAATCTTGAAAATATAATCATGAATGCTACAGAACACATATGATTAAACAATTAGTTATCATATTTTCAATATTCATGATGCTGGATTGATTATCCTGTTTATTACATTGACAAATATTTAATTTGTCGTCTGAAAAGAACTTAGTTTTGAAAGTTCTTGCGCATCAATGTTTGCAAGTACAAAACATTGTGACATCACTTCCAGGGAGTGAAAGAATGGAATTTATTACAAATGTGATTTACTGTAATTTATTTCACTGAGAAAACTCTGTATTTAATTACTGACGATGTAAATATTCTTTATATATTGTATAAGTATATTGAATTGAACAATCAATATACACGTTTCAGTGTATTATTGTTAAAATGGTTTTAGCATTTATTAAGAAATAATTTCACATTTACTCATATATATGTACATATATATAGTTTTTTCTTCTTTAACATTTTTCTTTATGAAATCGTTCACCACCATAGTTAAGTCAGCATTCAGGAAGATAGTTGAATTATATATGAACCACTGAAGCCATTTTATAGCAATACTAAATCAAATGTATAAATATTATCACAGCCAAACTATCAAAAGTTCTCTTCTGGTCGAAGACATTAAATGTTTTTTGGACAGACATAAAGACATATGCTGTTCTGCTTTTTATATTTAAACTGACGGCTTTCTGTCATACACAATAAAATCACAATTTCTTCTATTCTGAAATAATTATATGAATGTTCAATGAACTTACTTTACAGCTACTGTCATTATACAGATACCATTTGTTATTAGGATTTTTAGCATAACAAACATAATGACCACCACCTAGAATCCCAGTGTGACACTGAAAATACAAATCATTGATGTTATTGGTTAACATACAGTCAGTGAGGGAATATGTTCCTTAATGCCAAGAAAATCTTGTTTAGTGTAACCTAAATGAATGAAGTGTTGTATAATTTTTCAAAAACACAATTGTTAGAAATAAAAAAAAAGGGAAGAAAACAATGCAGATTGATTTACCATGAATGTAAAATAATACTGAAATCCCAGAACGAACACAAAGGTTCAAAGTAGTGAAAAGAATGTTGCACATTATAGGTCATATTGATGAGATTATCACTAGTACCCCTTAATACAAACATTAGTCAATAAACAACAGAAGTTATGGGCAGAATACAGATTTGCTTCAATGCTGCCATATGACCTTCCAGGAATGACCCAAATGTTGCATCACTTGTGCCACATATTTTGAATGCCAACAATAAACAACAAAGTTATGGGCTGCCATGTGACCTTGACCTTCAAGCAGAGACCTAAATAATGCACATGACATCATGTCATCCAGAATTTGACAGATAACACCATTATCTTGGAGCTGCAGTTGTATTGTATATATTTTTTTAATATTTCATACCAAGGACCCAAGGAATAATTCATATTTAAGAACTCTACTTACCAACATAGAGCTGAGGTTATATCGTATATTTGTGTAATCTGTTTTATTTATCTACTTACCAACATAGAGCTGAGGTTATATCGTATATTTGTGTAATCTATTTTATCTATCTACTTACCGACATGGAGCTAAGGTTATATCATATATTTGTGTAATCTGTTTTATTTATCTACTTACCGACATGGAGCTGAGGTTATATCGTATATTTGTGTAATCTGTTTTATCTAAGGTCCTATTGTTACTAAAGTTTTCACAGTCTTGATTCTTTGTTTCTTTATCTATAAATAACTTTGTTCATAAGATATGTATATATATAAATATGTGATGGGTTAGTTTATGTTAAATCACAGCGATCATTTTCTGTACAATAATTATGTGAATATTTTAATTTTGGTTAAAGACTCAATAGATGAGCAAAGCTGGTTATTTCGTATAACCTAACTTGGTTTTTCAGCACATGACTGATTGTGACGTTATAATAAGATGTATTGATGACGTTGACTTGACATGAATTCTTCCGCAAACAATAAGTGACGACACTAAAATTGTGAATTGCAAATATTATTTGATTACTTGTAAAATATGGTTCTTGTTACTTCATTTTTACTATAGAATTTAAAATATAAGGTTTGTTTTCAATTGTTGGTTAGATTATTGGATATAAAAACGACTTTGGATCAATTTACGCTGCAACATAAACCGCTTCGCGGTTTATTCAGCTTAAATTGACCCAAAGTCGTTTATATCCAATAATCTAACCAACAATTGAAAACAATCCTTAAATGAATCTATAACTGATACATAAACAAGTACTACTGTGAGTTAATGCTCCCTGATGATAGCCCTACCTAATGCTCCCTGATGATAGCCCTACCTAATGCTCCCTGATGATAGACCTACCTAATGCTCCCTGATGATAGCCCTACCTAATGCTCCCTTATGATAGCCCTACCTAATGCTCCCTGATGATAGCCCTACCTAATGCTCCCTGATGATAGCCCTACCTAATGCTCCCTGATGATAGCCCTACCTAATGCTCCCTGATGGTAGCCCTACCTAATGCTCCCTGATGATAGCCTACCTAATGCTCCCTGATGATAGCCCTACCTAATGCTCCCTGATGGTAGCCCTACCTAATGCTCACTGATGATAGCCCTATGCTCCCTGATGATAGCCCTACCTAATGCTCCCTGATGATAGCCCTACCTAATGCTCCCTGATGATAGCCCTACCTAATGCTCCCTGATGATAGCCCTACCTAATGCTCCCTGATGATAGCCCTACCTAATCCCTGATGATAGCCCTATGCTCCCTGATGATAGCCCTACCTAATGCTCCCTGATGATAGCCCTACCTACTGCTCCCTTATGATAGCCCTACCTAATGCTCCCTGATGATAGCCCTACCTAATGCTCCCTGATGATAGCCCTACCTAATGCTCCCTGATGATAGCCCTACCTAATGCTCCCTGATGGTAGCCCTACCTAATGCTCCCTGATGATAGCCTACCTAATGCTCCCTGATGATAGCCCTACCTAATGCTCCCTGATGGTAGCCCTACCTAATGCTCACTGATGATAGCCCTATGCTCCCTGATGATAGCCCTACCTAATGCTCCCTGATGATAGCCCTACCTAATGCTCCCTGATGATAGCCCTACCTAATGCTCCCTGATGATAGCCCTACCTAATGCTCCCTGATGATAGCCCTACCTAATCCCTGATGATAGCCCTATGCTCCCTGATGATAGCCCTACCTAATGCTCCCTGATGATGGCCCTACCTAATGCTCCCTGATGGTAGCCCTACCTAATGCTCCCTGATGGTAGCCCTACCTAATGCTCCCTGATGATAGCCCTACCTAATGCTCCCTGATGATAGCCCTACCTAATGCTCCCTGATGATAGCCCTACCTAATGCTCCCTGATGATAGCCCTACCTAATGCTCCCCGATGATAGCCCTACCTAATCCCTGATGATAGCCCTACCTAATGCTCCCTGATGATGGCCCTACCTAATGCTCCCTGATGGTAGCCCTACCTAATGCTCCCTGATGGTAGCCCTACCTAATGCTCCCTGATGATAGCCCTACCTAATGCTCCCTGATGATAGCCCTACCTAATGCTCCCTGATGATAGCCCTACCTTATGCTCCCTGATGATAGCCCTACCTAATGCTCCCTGATGATAGCCCTACCTAATGCTCCCTGATGGTAGCCCTACCTAATGCTCCCTGATGATAGCCCTACCTAATGCTCCCTGATGATAGCCCTACCTAATGCTCCCTGATGGTAGCCCTACCTAATGATCCCTGATGATAGCCCTATGCTCCCTGATGATAGCCCTACCTAATGCTCCCTGATGATAGCCCTATGCTCCCTGATGATAGCCCTACCTAATGCTCCCTGATGATAGCCCTACCTAATGCTCCCTGATGATAGCCCTATGCTCCCTGATGATAGCCCTACCTAATGCTCCCTGATGATAGCCCTATGCTCCCTGATGATAGCCCTACCTAATGCTCCCTGATGATAGCCCTACCTAATGCTCCCTGATGATAGCCCTACCTAATGCTCCCTGATGGTAGCCCTACCTAATGCTCCCTGATGATAGCCCTACCTAATGCTCCCTGATGATAGCCCTACCTAATGCTCCCTGATGGTAGCCCTACCTAATGCTCCCTGATGATAGCCCTATGCTCCCTGATGATAGCCCTACCTAATGCTCCCTGATGATAGCCCTACCTAATGCTCCCTGATGATAGCCCTACCTAATGCTCCCTGATGATAGCCCTACCTAATGCTCCCTGATGATAGCCCTACCTAATGCTCCCTGATGATAGCCTTATGCTCCCTGATGATAGCCCTACCTAATGCTCCCTGATGATAGCCCTACCTAATGCTCCCTGATGACAGCCCTACCTAATGCCCCCTCATGGTAGCCCTACCTAATGCTCCCTGATGGTAGCCCTACCTAATGCTCCCTGATGATAGCCCTATGCTCCCTGATGATAGCCCTACCTAATGCTCCCTGATGGTAGCCCTACCTAATGCTCCCTGATGATAGCCCTACCTAATGCTCCCTGATGATAGCCCTACCTAATGCTCCCTGATGATAGCCCTACCTAATGCTCCCTGATGATAGCCCTACCTAATGCTCCCTGATGATAGCCCTACCTAATGCTCCCTGATGATAGCCCTACCCATTCTATGACTATTAAAAAGGTCTAAAAAAAAACATCCCAGGCGGTAAAAAGAAAGTAGGCATCTGAAAGGAATAAGAATGAATCCAAGAATACTGCAAGATTATACAAAGCTAATGATACAATTTCATAATTGCATCACACCATTGGTGTGAAAAACTTGATGGAAAATGGTTATGGACGGACGCTGACACTAACACACACAGACAGACAGAAACACTGTATACCTCTATTCCTATAGGGAGTGGGGTAGAATTATAAAACTTATTTTATAGCCAATGTTAAGAACTCTATTTTATTCTTCATAATCCATTTGAACTGAACTGATATGGTCATTCTTTTAAAAGTTACAGAGGTAATACCTGAAAAAACTATCAGTAAATAACTGTCATCATTTAAAGCATTTCCAAATCTTTATTTCCTAAGATTGGATGAATAAAATCCTTAGAAGAAACCAGCCATCAATTTTGTATGGCGTGATTCAGAATCAATTTAATGTGAAGCACTAACCTGACTCTGACTTCACAGTATCACAAGAATGAGGAATCTTCCCATTTGGCACAATTGCATCTTCACTTTGTAAACTGTCTTTTGATTGGTTACAATTTGCATCATAAATGTTATTATGTTTATCACTAGTCCTTGGCACAACATATCTTGAAGGATCAAAATTTTCATAAGGAAAATTAACAATTTTATGTGATTTTACCCATCTACCATTCAGGAACTGAAATCTTTTCAAGTTGATTATCTAAAAAATAACAACATATATGTTATTATTTTTATTCTAAAATCTTAAATCTCAATTCAACTATTGGCTGTTCTATCAGAGCATTCATGGTTCACATATGAAAACAGGGGCGGCCACCCATAGTAGGAATTGTACATTTTGGTGTGTTAACTCCATAAAGATGTCTTTACAGACCTTTCCAAAGTCAGTGCTTAGAAAGTGTGTTTGGGTGCTGTGTATGTGTTAATGGAACATCTCAAAAGAGCAGATGCACCTTAAGTTTTAATTTACATTGATTCTAAATAGTGATTTTAAATTTTCAAACAAGCATGTATTAGTATTTTTAACATGTTTTATATATTGTTAGTAATTAAAAAAATTTAAAACGTGGCCTTTGTCAGAAACACCATTGTTAATAATCAATACAAAATAGTGGCTGAAATTCAAGAAGCAAATAAAAATATTGGAAAAAAAACCAAGAAAACCATGGTAATTACACTGTACAAAAAATATGCTAAATCATGCAATAATCGAGTAGAAGAATAAGATGCCACATCTTAATGTATTCAGATATGGGAATTATAAAGAGAAAAAACATAAACCCAAGCAAAAAGATTTCTCGTCTCTGAAGAAATAAGATTACTGTCGGGTGGGTTTCCCAACTTTCCTGTCCTGTCCTAGTGTTTGATTATTTTTTTTCATCACTTACAAGTATGGGGGGCAGCCTCCATATGTCAAGCTTTTTAGAAGCCAAACAATGTTTTTTACATTTTGAGCAGTAGTATAACTCATCTTCTCCTAACTCCTCCTCCTTGGTGAAGGCTTGGAGACAGGTGTCGAGGTTAATGGGCTCCTTTTGTTTCCGTCGACTATCTTCAACACTTTCATGTTCTTCACACAGCTGTAAGAGAAGTTACAAATAATTGATTTCTGCTATGTAGATGATGATGTCAAGTTTATTACCACCTATTCTTTGTGATATTAGTAATCATAAAACAGCATTTTTCTGTAACCATGACAAATTTGTACAAAAAATTTACTAAGGGCTTATGGTGTTTGTTAAATAATAAAGTTAACTACATGTAGTAACACATACAAGCTATACATAAAGTCATTGTTTTGCTCTGAAACTTTTTTCTCTGGTTAAAATCAATGTAACAAAAGCCTCTCAATTATCAGTTTTAAATATTTTATACCAAAACTCCTGGTACCTACCCGTTCTAGCGATGTCTGATACCGGAGATGTAAAGCAGTAGGGTCCCAGTCTATAGCAATGAAGGATGAACCAAAGTTAAATTTGTCAGCGTTACATTCCAACTTACACCCTCGACAAAACCTGCAACAACAAAAACTATATTAAACATCTAGTTATCATCGTCTGAAGGATTTGTTGGTCAGTTTAAATATATGTCTGTTATATAGTTTTCAAATTGTAATTTTTAGGTATATTTAGACATAGCTGTGCAAGGTACAACATGCACATGTCAACTGACTTACTTATTCCAGGGACACCAAGGCACATTTCAACTGACTTACCTATGCCAGGGGCACCTTGCACATGTCAACTGACTTACCTATGCCAGGGGCACTATGCATATGTCAACTGACTTACCTATGCCAGGGGCACCATGCATATGACAATTGACTTACCTATGTCAGGGGCACCATGCACATTTCAACTGACTTACCTATGCCAGGGGCACCATGCATATGACAATTGACTTACCTATGCCAGGGGCACAATGCACATGTCAACTGATTCACCTATGCCAGGGGCACCATGCATATGTCAACTGACTTACCTATGCCAGGGGCACCATGCACATGTCAACTGATTCACCTATGCCAGGGGCACCTTGCATATGACAATTGACTTACCTATGTCAGGGTCACCATGCACATGTCAACTGACTTACCTATGCCAGGGGCACCATGCACATGTCAACTGACTTACCTATGCCAGGGGCACCATGCACATGTCAACTGACTTACCTATGCCAGGGGCACCTTGCACATGTCAACTGACTTACCTATGCCAGGGGCACCATGCATATGACAATTTACTTACCTATGTCAGGGGCACCATGCATATGACAATTGACTTACCTATGCCAGGGGCACATTGCACATGTCAACTGACTTACCTATGCCAGGGGCACCTTGCACATGTCAACTGACTTACCTATGCCAGGGGCACCATGCATATGACAATTGACTTACCTATGTCAGGGGCACCATGCATATGATAATTGACTTACCTATGCCAGGGGCACCATGCACATGTCAACTGACTTACCTATGCCAGGGGCACCTTGCACATGTCAACTGACTTACCTATGCCAGGGGCACCATGCATATGACAATTGACTTACCTATGCCAGGGGCACCATGCACATGTCAACTGACTTACCTATGCCAGGGGCACCTTGCACATGTCAACTGACTTACCTATGCTAGGGGCACCATGCATATGACAATTGACTTACCTATGTCAGGGGCACCATGCACATGTCAACTGACTTACCTATGTCAGGGGCACCATGCACATGTTAATTGACTTACCTATGTCAGGGGCACCATGCACATGTCAACTGACTTACCTATGCCAGGGGCACCATGCATATGACAATTGACTTACCTATGTCAGGGGCACCATGCACATGTCAATTGACTTACCTATGTCAGGGGCACCATCCACATGTCAACTGACTTACCTATGCCAGGGGCACCATGCATATGTCAACTGACTTACCTATGCCAGGGGCACCATGCACATTTCAACTGACTTACCTATGCCAGGGGCACCATGCATATGACAATTGACTTACCTATGCCAGGGGCACCATGCATATGACAACTGACTTACCTATGTCAGGGGCACCATGCATATGACAATTGACTTACCTATGCCAGGGGCACCATGCATATGACAACTGACTTACCTATGTCAGGGGCACCATGCATATGTCAACTGACTTACCTATGCCAGGGGCACCATGCACATTTCAACTGACTTACCTATGTCAGGGGCACCATGCATATGACAATTGACTTACCTATGCCAGGGGCACATTGCACATGTCAACTGACTTACCTATGCCAGGGGCACCTTGCACATGTCAACTGACTTACCTATGCCAGGGGCACCATGCATATGACAATTGACTTACCTATGTCAGGGGCACCATGCATATGATAATTGACTTACCTATGCCAGGGGCACCATGCACATGTCAACTGACTTACCTATGCCAGGGGCACCTTGCACATGTCAACTGACTTACCTATGCCAGGGGCACCATGCATATGACAATTGACTTACCTATGCCAGGGGCACCATGCACATGTCAACTGACTTACCTATGCCAGGGGCACCTTGCACATGTCAACTGACTTACCTATGCTAGGGGCACCATGCATATGACAATTGACTTACCTATGTCAGGGGCACCATGCACATGTCAACTGACTTACCTATGTCAGGGGCACCATGCACATGTTAATTGACTTACCTATGTCAGGGGCACCATGCACATGTCAACTGACTTACCTATGCCAGGGGCACCATGCATATGACAATTGACTTACCTATGTCAGGGGCACCATGCACATGTCAATTGACTTACCTATGTCAGGGGCACCATCCACATGTCAACTGACTTACCTATGCCAGGGGCACCATGCATATGTCAACTGACTTACCTATGCCAGGGGCACCATGCACATTTCAACTGACTTACCTATGCCAGGGGCACCATGCATATGACAATTGACTTACCTATGCCAGGGGCACCATGCATATGACAACTGACTTACCTATGTCAGGGGCACCATGCATATGACAATTGACTTACCTATGCCAGGGGCACCATGCATATGACAACTGACTTACCTATGTCAGGGGCACCATGCATATGTCAACTGACTTACCTATGCCAGGGGCACCATGCACATTTCAACTGACTTACCTATGTCAGGGGCACCATGCACATGTCAACTGACTTACCTATGCCAGGGGCACCATGCATATGACAACTGACTTACCTATGTCAGGGGCACCATGCATATGTCAACTGACTTACCTATGCCAGGGGCACCATGCATATGTCAACTAACTTACCTATGCCAGGGGCACCATGCACATGTCAATCCATCTTTCTGTACAACTTTTAGTATAAATGGGTATTCATACCCTAAACTATCATCACTGAAAAAGAATAACATAAAATATTTACATTTCATTCACTAATAAGAGAATGACAAACACCCTCATGAAACATTAAATCCATCTATGAATGTCAACCGAGTGCTTACTGCAAAAAGAATGGTCAACTTGACTAAGAATATGATTTGAATATGTCAAGAAAAACATTTGATATTGTGCTAACAAAATATTTTCATCCTCTTTTTTTTCATCTCAATGGGACATAACTCAATTAACATAATTTTTTAAGGAAAAAATGTTAAAAAATTTCAGAAAACAGCTTTTATATAGGTTTGATTCTAATTTGTGGAGGAATGAAGTTTCTGGAATGGCACTCTAGGTGCTTACAAAATTGTATATGCACAGCTATGATTTAACCAAACCATAAGCCTATCACAACTATGATAAAAATATATAAACAAACATCTATTAGAACTTACCAGTCTTGAGCATGGTTTGTGGTCTTTGCTTCCGAGGGAGGTAATGGACTAACAAGTCTAGAAACTTGGGTCCAGACAAACTGGTATAAACATTGGTTAGTGGTTGAGTCAACACATGGAAGAATAATTGGTGTACCAAATAAACATGGTCGTGTCTTTTGAACAGATAAGAAATACACATCCATCAAAGTCTGCAAAAATGTTACAATGAAAATCAGGATAGTTTTCCAGTACAATGCTTGAACTAGTCCTATTCATCATAAGGGTATACAATACACACACTGTTTTCTTACTGTTTAATCTGAAGCATTTTGTATACGTACTGTTTTAATAAAGGAAATATAATTTGGCAATGTGCCAGAAAAAGCAAGTTCTACAGAACACTTTGAACTCTACTTTAACACAGTGTCACAATCAACATGACAAGGTATCATTAATGATGATGTCAATCATTTCTTTTTATTTCTAACCTTAATAGTCAACACAATCAACAACAATTCAAAATATTAAAAAAATAATCTTTAAACTCAAATGAAAAATCACATTAAAAAGTTAATGAATGTGTTTTTACCCAAGATAAGTATATTTGAATGATTTTGATCCTTTGTAACCAAATGTCATGAGGCATATATGTGGTCCTTAACAAAGTTCCAAGAACATTTATACCATTCTAAAGTATTTCAGAGAACAGTCATGTACTATGATCTATGATATCATCAATAATAATACTGGACTTAATACTTTGTAATCTTCTTACTACTACGTACCATTTTCCGATGAACAGCAATGACAAATCCATTGAAGACGTCCCCAACAGATTTAATACTGGAATCAGGACTAGCTAGGCTCCCCATGGTTGTCATGTCACTAGGGTTTCGGGAATGTGTTGGAGTACTGCTGTTGGAACTGTTATCTGACGATTTATGTCCATTCTCTAGACTGCCATTTTCTTGGATTATCTTTTCTGCAATAAATATAGTTAAAAAGTGCATAATATTTATATTGAAATATGACATGCTCTGCTACAACTGATTCACACCTGACATTTCAGCAATTTTATTTTTAAATTAATTTTTTTTAATTGGTGTTTTTTTAAAAATAACAATCTTACATGTTTCATTTTTAAATAATTCATTTCAGGGATTTTTGGTCAAAATATTGGCATGCACTCCCCACCCCCTTGTTTATGAGCACAAGAAGGTTAACTCCTTTTTTACCAGTCTGGATCCTTCAAATGTTGTAATGAAATTTCCTGCAATTTCAACTGTTGTATGCTTAGCATAAACCAACTTATCAATTTTACAGAAATAATAAATGTACAATTGTTTAGGTACATGTCACATATTGAAGGTCACCAAAGGTCAACTTACTTGCTGCCAATCCTCTCTGAATGTCACTCAAGCCTAAACTTCCCTTTGACCCCTTTTCTTCCTCTAATGACAGAGGTTTGATGTCATCAGGGGGAGGTAATTCATATGCATATAATGTTCCACCAAGTAAAGTCCGTACCTTCTGGCTGTCCTGGGGTAAAGTCTGAAATAAAAAATTAAACATTAATTATTTGTTGTTTTGCTTATAAAATGTATAATAAACCATCTAGTTACCTAGGCACCATAATTGTAAATTATTTATTTTTATCATACATAATTTGCATAATGTAATATAATGGTAGGTAAGACAGGCATACCTTCCCAACTAGGGCAAATCTCCATATTTGTCCTCTCATGACAGGGTACCAATATGGAGCTTCTCACAGTATTTCCTGTGTCAGCTGTTGACATTATAAATCATTCAAAGTAGATAACATGACCTTTCGATAGGGTCCTAAGTAAGTCCTGCAGTGGGGTCTAATGTAAATTTCCAACTTGCACAAACTAAACTGTTTTAGATTGTAGAGGAACATCAACTGGAAATTGTAACCAAGTAATGTTTCACTTTGGCTTACTGGTTACTGAATAAGTTTACCTAATACTGATGGGATGAGCTAACATAGGTTGATTCCAGTTATACCCCCCCCACAAACAGGTTTCAAGGGGGTATAACTAGAACAGATTTATATGCTTATGATGGATCAAGAAAATATATTGATTGGGAGTTGCTATGTCAGAAAACACAGGATAAAGTGAAAAAGATGTCTTTACCAAAATTTAAAAAATTTTTAAAATGATAAAACATCTTTGGTCTTTTCAACTGTAATTTAATACAGCTTTAATCAAAGAGGGACCTGCAATGCTTCAAAAGAATAAAGACGGACAACAACTGATAGGTGAATGTCTCAATAGTTCATTCAACCTACCATTGTGTATTCAATACTACAATCAATGCTTCTGAAGTGGTCAGAAAATACATACCATCACAACCAACAATCAACAACTCATTGATACTAATGATTGATTGGTTTATGTTAAATGCCAAGCAACAATACTTCAGATTCAAGGGAGGGACATTTTGATACTAACAGAAACAAGAGGGTACAAAGAACAGGGAAAAAAAGTGAGTCGTGGTCAGCCCCTTATAACTGGCCAGGATCTTCTGTAGGTGGACACATGTTAGTGATGTGTCACCTGCCTGAACATTTTTAAATGTGTAGGGATTTTTCAGCCTTTATTGGTTAAATACGTAGCAATTGTTCAGTGCACAGCCATTAATGGATACAGCTTTCTCTGATGTAACGTGTGGTGACATATTGTACTGTTGACAAGTCTGCCATTCTGTCCTTTCAGTTCATGTACTTAGAACAATTTACTGTCAAACACTCAACTTTTGTAAGAAAACAGAGATTTAAGTCAATAGTAAGCAATTCAATGTCGACACATTTCTTGATTTTCAAGTCAAAGTAAGACAAGTGAAAGCCTTTTGTTGACTATGCAGGTATTAAGGGATTATGGGATACATTAGAACACCATATGGTTATCAAACTGACTGAAATGACAATGACATTTAATGTAAACAAAAGGTGGGAGATATAAATCGCTACCATAAACATCACTCGCCATAGTTGATTTCTACACAATGGTGTTTATATAAGGAAAATATTGACAATAAAAAGGTAATTGCTTTTATTATTAAGCTTTCTCTCACTGTTTTATTGCTTTTCTTTTTTATTGCTTAATAAGCCAGTAAAAGTTTTCTTTGATACTCTCACAAAATTTATTCTCAGAAAAAAGGAGAAACATTTTTTCATTTCCTACACAAAATAGTTTATTACTATTATAAAATAAATATATATAAAATAATTACCAACATTTTTTAATTAGGAAACATTACATGTAGAATATAATTAAAGACAAACCAGAACCATGCATCTATTTCTACAATCAAAATTCAATCAAATCATGAATATGCTGGTTCTTAAACAGAAATATTAATTCTGCTAAAGTTAGATAATATTTGTAAATGACATATTTAAAGTATCAACCAATCAAACCACAAGACTAAAACATTAATGTTTATTGTCCTTAAATTAAAAACTAAATTAAAAATAACAACTTAAATCAGGAAAACTACATTAAATGAGCCATGAAACGTGGAAATTGACAACACTTAAAAATTTCTCACTGGTCACACAGCTTTTCTAGTGGTATGACT
Source organism: Limnoperna fortunei (assembly GCA_944474755.1). NCBI lineage: Eukaryota > Metazoa > Mollusca > Bivalvia > Mytilida > Modiolidae > Limnoperna > Limnoperna fortunei. The sequence goes on from OX104121.1 coordinate 52,081,292, forward strand.
GCATTTTACCAATAATATTGCTTTACTTCTTTTACAGATTTGCAAGAGAAGATATTAAAGATCCTCACCTCAAAGATCTGTGAAAATGAACACGACTAGTGAATCAACAACAGAAACATCTACAGCACAAACAGCTGGAATCTCACAGGTGTTAATAACTACACCACAAACATCTGCATTAACTACAGGACCAACAGAAGCACACAACATATCAAGCAGAAGCTCTGTCTTTTCTACAGCTAGTCCTGGTATGTCTACTACAAGCTTGCTGGGTACAGGTCAAACATCCCACTGGCCATCCAACAATGTGACATCCTCCATGAGTGTGTATATTTCCAGTAGTTTGACACCAGACATATCTCCAACAGCTACGATAAGTCAACATTTTACTAACACAACAAAAGGAATAATACCTGATATAACAACCATCAGCTCTCTACTGGATACAACACTCAATGGAACACAGACATACTTTAAAGCAAACTTTATTATCCTTAAAAACCAAACAAATCATCAATATTATTACCATGATCTATGCACCACACTGGAATGTATATATGTTAAGCCATATAGACTTAAATTCCACGATGATCTAGTAAATTTGTCCATATTGCTTGCAATAATTGGTATAATCGGCGCTGTTGGAAACACACTGGTGATAATGGTGTTTGCCAGGAACAAAGTGAAGAAAACTTCGACCTATTTCATGTTGACGCTTTCTATCATTGACCTCATGGTGTGTACCATTGTCATTCCTGGTGTAATAGCCCGCCAGTGGAGAATGAAATTATATTCTGACGTTCTCTGCCGAGGTCTGGAGTTCATGCGATCCTTAATGATACCGTCGTCTGCTATGGTTCTTGTTGCTATAACATTTGACCGTTTTTTTCTCATTTGCATGAGCACCAAAGAAATCATGACGAGTTTTGTTATAAAAATTATAATTGTGATGATAATGCTACTCGGAATGTCTCTGGGGATACCTGCACTACTGAGTCACAGTGTTTATGTATCATATGATGATGGCACATTATACAACTCTCAATTTTGCTTTAAAAATGACAGGTATATAAGTGACATAGGTCGATACCAATACTGGTACTTCGTCACAGCACTATTTGGAGCCATGATTGTAGTGATCTTTACCCTATATTTACTTATCTTCAAGAAGGTCATACAACAATCCAACACATGGAAAAATCACAGAAAAATTTTTCCAGAACGAAGAAATACAGCTGGAGCACTTCAAAGCAAAATGATGGTGGATGGAATTTCAAACATCAGTAAGAAAGAATCAGCTAATAATACAATAATAATAGATGTTGAAGGTTTTACTGATCAACAATCGACAATGCCTCAACCTTCAACTTCTGGAGTGAATTCAAGAGAACTTAAAACAAGGAATTCCAAACAAGCCATGTCTATCAACTCCAACACAAATATTAAAACCATGTCCGACATGAGACGAAGATCAACACACATAAAAACCACCCAAGTTCTTTTCATCGTAACACTAGTTTACATTTTTTCATTCTTACCCACATTCTTGGAGACAAATGAAGTATTGCCTAGCAACATGTACTTGACCTATGTCTATTTCATTAATAACGCTGCTAATCCAATCATTTACTCTTTTATGAATGCAAAGTTCAGAGAAGAGGCTAGAAGACTTTACTGTAAATGTATCAAAGCTTAGGTAATAGGCCAGGAAACATTTCAAAACTTAGTGGGAAAGCTAATAGACTTACTGTCAAGATATCAAAGTTAGACTTTACTGTCAAGATATCAAAGTTAGACTTTACTGTCAAGATATCAACGCTTAGCAAAGAGGTCAGAAAGGAATGGCAGAGAAAAATTTGAATGACCAGCAATATTAGTCTAGAGGTTCAGATAGGTTTTTTAATAAATCTTCTGGTTAATGTCACACAATAGGAATTAAATGATTGTTTAATTAAATGTGTTATTAAATACCAATCAAGATTCTGTTCAATCAGACCACTAGTAAACTACAATTTATGCAAACTTACACCTTATAATAAGTAGGAAACAACTTTTAAGACAAATGTTTGTTTGTTTGAATGGTCTTTAACACCATTGGCTTAAATCTACATCCACCATGTGATCAATATTAGGTGACTAACTACCGTAACCACTGAGCTACCAGGGCCCCTATAGACAAACTATTGGTACTAGGGGACTAACTACCTTAACCACTGAGCTACCAAGGCCCCTATAGACAAACTATTGGTACTAGGGGACTAACTACATTAACCACTGAGCTACCAAGGCCCCTATAGACAAACTATTGGTACTAAGGGACTAACTACCTTAACCACTGAGCTACCAAGGCCCCTATAGACAAACTATTGGTACCAGGTGACTAACTACCTTAACCACTGAGCATCAAGGCCCCTATAGACAAACTATTGGTACCAGGGGACTAACTACCTTAACCACTGAGCTACCAAGGCCCCTATAGACAAACTATTGGTACCAGGGGACTAACTACCTTAACCACTGAGCTACCAAGGCCCCTATAGACAAACTATTATAGTCAACTTTACCGTGTCCATACGACGGGTTTTTGCTTGACAAAATTTGAAAACTGCTACCGCGTTTGGTCGAGTTTATGGTCCTTTTGTATATCTCATATTACAGTATTTGAAGGTAACAATTATTTTCCACAGTTAATCGGCTTTTTGAAATGCGGCCTTTTTTTCATTTTGCTAGATCGATTTTCCATAGGAAGTCAGCCATTTTTGTATCATAAGGGGTCTAATGTTGTTTACAAACGTTCGTCTGTTTTCGTAACGTACAATGGTATTCGGACAAACCGCGAGACTTTTCCCGCCTCAACTGCAGACGACAACACCCGAAGGATTTCGAATAGACAACAATGGAATTTTCCTAACGTACAGTTCCGTTCAAAACAAGGTCAAAATTTAGTATGGAAAATCGATCTGGCGAAATGAAAAAACGGACGCATTTCAAAAAGCCGATTAACTGTGGAAAATAATTGTTACCTTCAAATACTGTAATATGAGATATACAAAAGGACCATAAACTCGACCAAACGCGGTAGCAGTTTTCAAATTTTGTCAAACAAAAACCCGTCGTATGGACACGGTAAAGTTGACTATAGTACCAGGTGACTAACTACCTTAACCACTGAGCTACCAAGGCCCCTATAGACAAACTATTGGTACCAGGTGACTAACTACCTTAACCACTGAGCTACCAAGGCCCCTATAGACAAACTATTGGTACTAGGTGACTAACTACCTTAACCACTGAGCTACCAAGGCCCCTATAGACAAACTATTAGTACCAGGTGACTAACTACCTTAACCACTGAGCTACCAAGGCCCCTATAGACAAACTATTGGTACCAGGGGACTAACTACCTTAACCACTGAGCTACCAAGGCCCCTATAGACAAACTATTGGTACCAGGTGACTAACTACCTTAACCACTGAGCTACCAGGGCCCCTATAGACAAACTATTGGTACTAGGTGACTAACTACCTTAACCACTGAGCTACCAAGGCCCCTATAGACAAACTATTGGTACTAAGGGACTAACTACCTTAACCACTGAGCTACCAAGGCCCCTATAGACAAACTATTGGTACTAGGTGACTAACTACCTTAACCACTGAGCTACCAGGGCCCCTATAGACAAACTATTGGTACTAGGTGACTAACTACCTTAACCACTGAGCTACCAGGGCCCCTATAGACAAACTATTGGTACCAGGTGACTAACTACCTTAACCACTGAGCTACCAAGGCCCCTATAGACAAACTATTGGTACTAGGTGACTAACTACCTTAACCACTGAGCATCAAGGCCCCTATAGACAAACTATTGGTACCAGGTGACTAACTACCTTAACCACTGAGCTACCAAGGCCCCTATAGACAAACTATTGGTACTAGGTGACTAACTACCTTAACCACTGAGCTACCAAGGCCCCTATAGACAAACTATTGGTACTAGGTGACTAACTACCTTAACCACTGAGCTACCAAGGCCCCTATAGACAAACTATTGGTACTAGGTGACTAACTACCTTAACCACTGAGCTACCAAGGCCCCTATAGACAAACTATTGGTACTAGGTGACTAACTACCTTAACCACTGAGCTACCAAGGCCCCTATAGACAAACTATTGGTACCAGGTGACTAACTACCTTAACCACTGAGCTACCAAGGCCCCTATAGACAAACTATTGGTACTAGGTGACTAACTACCTTAACCACTGAGCTACCAAGGCCCCTATAGACAAACTATTAGTACCAGGTGACTAACTACCTTAACCACTGAGCTACCAGGGCCCCTATAGACAAACTATTGGTACTAGGTGACTAACTACCTTAACCACTGAGCTACCAAGGCCCCTATAGACAAACTATTGGTACCAGGTGACTAACTACCTTAACCACTGAGCTACCAGGGCCCCTATAGACAAATTATTGGTACCAGGGGACTAACTACCTTAACCACTGAGCTACCAAGGCCCCTATAGACAAACTATTGGTACTAGGTGACTAACTACCTTAACCACTGAGCTACCAAGGCCCCTATAGACAAACTATTGGTACTAGGTGACTAACTACCTTAACCACTGAGCTACCAGGGCCCCTATAGACAAACTATTGGTACTAGGTGACTAACTACCTTAACCACTGAGCTACCAAGGCCCCTATAGACAAACTATTGGTACTAGGTGACTAACTACCTTAACCACTGAGCTACCAAGGCCCCTATAGACAAACTATTGGTACTAAGGGACTAACTACCTTAACCACTGAGCTACCAGGGCCCCTATAGACAAACTATTGGTACTAGGTGACTAACTACCTTAACCACTGAGCATCAAGGCCCCTATAGACAAACTATTGGTACCAGGTGACTAACTACCTTAACCACTGAGCTACCAAGGCCCCTATAGACAAACTATTGGTACTAGGGGACTAACTACCTTAACCACTGAGCATCAAGGCCCCTATAGACAAACTATTGGTACCAGGGGACTAACTACCTTAACCACTGAGCTACCAAGGCCCCTATAGACAAACTATTGGTACCAGGGGACTAACTACCTTAACCACTGAGCTACCAAGGCCCCTATAGACAAACTATTGGTACTAGGTGACTAACTACCTTAACCACTGAGCTACCAAGGCCCCTATAGACAAACTATTGGTACCAGGTGACTAACTACCTTAACCACTGAGCTACCAAGGCCCCTATAGACAAACTATTGGTACTAGGTGACTAACTACCTTAACCACTGAGCTACCAAGGCCCCTATAGACAAACTATTGGTACTAGGTGACTAACTACCTTAACCACTGAGCTACCAAGGCCCCTATAGACAAACTATTGTTACTAGGGGACTAACTACCTTAACCACTGAGCTACCAAGGCCCCTATAGACAAACTATTGGTACTAAGGGACTAACTACCTTAACCACTGAGCTACCAAGGCCCCTATAGACAAACTATTGGTACCAGGTGACTAACTACCTTAACCACTGAGCTACCAAGGCCCCTATAGACAAACTATTGGTACCAGGTGACTAACTACCTTAACCACTGAGCTACCAAGGCCCCTATAGACAAATTATTGGTACCAGGTGACTAACTACCTTAACCACTGAGCTACCAAGGCCCCTATAGACAAACTATTGGTACTAGGTGACTAACTACCTTAACCACTGAGCTACCAAGGCCCCTATAGACAAACTATTGGTACCAGGGGACTAACTACCTTAACCACTGAGCTACCAAGGCCTCTATAGACAAACTATTGGTACCAGGGGACTAACTACCTTAACCACTGAGCATCAAGGCCCCTATAGACAAACTATTGGTACTAGGTGACTAACTACCTTAACCACTGAGCTACCAAGGCCCCTATAGACAAACTATTGGTACTAGGGGACTAACTACCTTAACCACTGAGCTACCAAGGCCCCTATAGACAAACTATTGGTACTAGGTGACTAACTACCTTAACCACTGAGCTACCAGGGCCCCTATAGACAAACTATTGGTACCAGGGGACTAACTACCTTAACCACTGAGCTACCAAGGCCCCTATAGACAAACTATTGGTACCAGGGGACTAACTACCTTAACCACTGAGCTACCAAGGCCCCTATAGACAAACTATTGGTACTAGGTGACTAACTACCTTAACCACTGAGCTACCAAGGCCCCTATAGACAAACTATTGGTACCAGGTGACTAACTACCTTAACCACTGAGCTACCAAGGCCCCTATAGACAAACTATTGGTACCAGGTGACTAACTACCTTAACCACTGAGCTACCAAGGCCCCTATAGACAAACTATTGGTACTAGGTGACTAACTACCTTAACCACTGAGCTACCAGGGCCCCTATAGACAAACTATTGGTACTAGGTGACTAACTACCTTAACCACTGAGCTACCAAGGCCCCTATAGACAAACTATTGGTACTAGGTGACTAACTACCTTAACCACTGAGCTACCAAGGCCCCTATAGACAAACTATTGGTACCAGGTGACTAACTACCTTAACCACTGAGCTACCAAGGCCCCTATAGACAAATTATTGGTACCAACTAATCATGAAGTTCATAGACAACAGACAAATAATTAAACGAATAGTAATGAATGAATATATGTAGAATGAATGAGATCTATGGCATTTACAGCTATTTTCAACCATATACTATTCAGTAATATAGGTAGCTCTGTTGCAGGGGAAGTTGGCATACCTATACGTATGTAACTGTTAAACAAAGGCAAAAGTATATACATTAATTAGGGCCCTGTCATATGCAGCGTCAAATTTTTGTATTAAAACAGTACCTGTTTTGGTTTTGTACTGTCATACAATTATTGTTGGTGATCAATTTTGGTAAATAGTTGAAAAAGATGCCTTTCATGGAGATATATTTTTCACAATATGACATTAACACAACTCTCAGTTGTTACCAACCTTCTGATACAACAAGATGATGTCCAACGGTTCCAACCCAATTAGACAAAATAACAAAATATCGAACAAAGATGAAACTGCCAAAAAAGACAAACCACAAATCAGTCCGAGAAACCAACAAACCAACAGCCAAAACAAAAGCAATGGTCCTGACTTGGTACAGGCATTTCAAAAGAAATGGTGGTTTAAACCAGGTTTTATGGCATGCCAATCCTCCCTCTTCCATTACTGTAGAATGTGACCTGGTTATTTGATTAAACTAGATAGGTATTGTATACCACTAGTCACTAATAGATGTATTCAACAATCATCGTAGCATGTTCAGTTCATTGATAGCTGACTGGATACTGTCATTAATACAACTGAAATATTGGTCATTGAACATTATACAATGGATGACTTTTGGTTTCAGTTGACAGGATTTCATTCAGCCCCAGTGGTGTTATACTTACTACCGGGGTTTATGTATCCTCATGTCAACTGAAACTAAAGGTCATCAAATGTTTTATTAAATGACATTTCTCCCATTTCCATCATGTATGAAAACAGCTCTGTGTCTGAGGGCGAGAAAATTAGTATTTATTTGGATGTGCCGAACTGTTGCATAGATGGTGGATTTATTATTCAATGGAATTTTGATATTTGAGCTGTATTTAAAAAGCAGTTTCATATAGAATTTATAAATAAATATATATATATATATAATTAAAGTTAATTTAAAGATGTCCCCCCCCCATTCCCCACATTTGACCCAGAGGATAAAAATTTCCTTGTAATATGCACAACTAAATATGGTGTACTTGCTACACACCAAGTTTCGTAAAATTTGAAGCAGTAGTTTCAGAGGAGTTGAGCGGAAACCATGATTTATGAGGAATTTTTGGAAAATTCTAAGTTCAAAGTGCCATAACTCCCACAAAATTTTGAGGATCAGAATTTCCAGGTAATATGCACAACAACATTTGGTGTACTTGGTAGGTACCAAGTTTCGTAAAATTTGGTTCAGTATTTTCAGAGGAGTTGAGTGGAAACCATGATTTATGAGGAATTTTTGGAAAATTCTATGTTCAAAGGGCCATAACTCCCACAATATTTTGAGTATCAGAATTTCCAGGTAATATGCACAACTAAATATTGTGTACTTGTTACATACCAAGTTTCATAAAATTTGGTTGAGTAGTTTCAGAGGAGTTGAGCGGAATAACTTTGTGACGGACGGATGGACAGACAGGAAAAAACAATATGTCTCCCCACAAGTGGGGGGAGAAATAATTTGTTAAAAGTATTGGCTGTTTTTTAGCTGATTTGAAAAGCCCATTTTTGGACTGTTTTATGGGTATTTGTGAGTTTCCTTGAGTACCCTTCCGGGTTTTTAAATTTGCAAATTTTTTATCTGACATGACACTCCGAAAATTAAATGTGATATAGCTGAAATTATTCTCTGCTGGTTTTGAGGGGTCTCTCATTACTCAACCAAACTTGGTGCCTAAGTGAGAGCAAAAAAGGTAAATGGTTTTCCCTATGCAAAAATAATTAAGAGGCAGTTATCAAATCCTCATGTCAACTGAAACTAACAGTCATCAAATGAAATTTGCCCCATATTCATCAAAATCGAAAATCCGACAATGAAATTTCAAAACTTTAACAATAAATAAATTGTACAAGAGTACCAACTTTTATTGGCTGGAAAATATTTTCTATCAGAGATAAAAAAAGCAAATTTTATAAGATGAAAGGGAAGTTGAGGATTGGAAAGTTGAAGTCATTATGTTTGTTATAGAGTCCAGTTTGTAGTTTTCCCCGAGTCTCCTATTTCTATCAGTAGGTCTGAGAGGGGGACCTATTGTATTGAAGGTGTCTATAATTTCATGCTTGCTAGGGTAGATTAAATGCAAAATATTCACCAAATTTAACATTGCTGAGGGACAAACCATCATCAACATAGCAGAATGTGAAGTCGATTTCACAAAAAGTCGTAAGTGTAAAATCTATCATAAGTGTTGGAAGATCAAAGGGAAATTCATTGTGACGTCAGCACTTACGATAGATTTTATATTTACTACTTTTTGTGAAATTGACCTCATGCCTTCTAGGAACTCTGCCTTACAAGAGTACAAAAACCGGTGAGTGAGGATATGGCACAATAAGTACTCATTGGAGTACCCACAGTCTGTAGAAAAACATGTCCTCCAAGCATGACAAACATGTTGTCAATCAGAAAAATCTTTTATTTGCCAGATTTGGTCTCTATATATTTATTAATTGATTTAGAGTCATTGGCAAACAAGTTAGTTCTGTCATGGCTAATTACCATTAATTTATATCTTCTGCTTTTTTCTTGAAAAAACAGCTTTTAATAAGATCTTTAAGCCTGGTTTTAAGCTGCATATGAGGAATGGCCAAGCAGAGTGTCGAAAAAATCAAATTATTCAATGTTGTTACATTGGGGAAGAGACCTAGACCTTAAGATTTCTATCAGGGTCCAGTGCCATAAACATTTTCTTTGCTGAGAACATTTTTATTCTCAATTTCATCCAATCAAATCTTTCCTTTTCCTTTGTTGTCATGATAGTTGAGTAAATTCTCATGCTGAGCAAAACATTTTTACTCGAAGTAGGTTTTAGGGTGCTTGGTCCAGGTCTTTTGAATTTTTTAATATCCAGATTTCATTTGTGCTACTCCTGGAGTAGAAATTGTTACTATTTTTGAAGTCTTGTTTTATTGTTGTTAAAATATTGGTCAGGATTTGTGATGGTGGTTTGATGGTACACTTAGATGATGCTGCTATGAAATGCTGTTTGTGAAGTTTCGGTATCCAATACAAGAAGGAGAGATCAGAATCTTCAACTTTTAGAGACCAAAGGATGCCAACACCAATTTGTGATTTTCAAGAATCTCCTCTTTTGAAAGCGTAGTGGATGTGTAAGTAGGATTGCCTAGTGAATTCACTTATTAAACGACCAGAAAAATTCTATATTTCCAAATAAAGAACTTGATAGTATTTTGTCCACATTGTATACAGAAGTTCGTACTGAGAACGGGAAAATGTATAGCAAGGTAACAATGATATCAATCCAACATGGCATAAATTGATTTCTAGGAAATTCTGTTGATGGAAAAACATAGTACATGACAATTATTATTGACTAGGGTTTTTGGCTGCTGTTACAAAAGAATTGAAACAGGAGAAAAAATTTGGCGTTACTAATTACCAACCTATCAAAAAAGATCTACAAAAACTTTACTCTTATTTTGACACTGAAAACAATGTTAAACTTCAAGAAAAGGTATTTGTGGACTTGATGCGAGAAGAGATTGTGAAAATATGAAAATATTGTTAAAAAATGTGAAATTATTAATTTTGATATTTCATTGTATGTTTTTGATCATTAATGTCTAAAGAACTGATATGAGGATTTATAGAAATTATGGAAATAGGCAGATAGGCAAAATGTCATTTAATAAACAGTTGACATAAGGATTTATCAACCCTGTTGGCCTCGGTAAATATCACACAACTGCTTTGATGAATCCTCATGTTATCTGAAACAAAAGGTCATCAACTGTCTATTATTTCAATTTCTAAATGCATTTAAGAAGCAATTTATAAATTCATTTAATTATTAAATAAATGAATTTTTTACTTTAATATTGTTGATGCTCCTACAAACTTAAATAAAAGAATTTATGAATTTTAAAATAGTAGACTGCAGGAATACACTAACACATCTACCTTGACTATTGGACCATTGCTGCCAGGAATACACTAACACACCTACCTTGACTATTGGACCATTGCTGCCAGGAATACACTAACACACCTACCTTGACTATTGGACCATTGCTGCCAGGAATACACTAACACACCTACCTTGACTATTGGACCATTGACTTCAACAAATAATATTTGATTGTTGGGAATACTGGTAAGCTTTTCTAATTCTTTCTTCAACGTTTTGTATTTCTCATCCATGTTTAAACGTAAACCGTACTTTACTGGGACTGAACCATCCAATCGTATCACTGAAATATATTTGTGAGAACATCATTGTCCATTTCTACATAAAAACAGTGTTATACTTGATCAACTGTTTACTTTGGTTCATTATAAATGTCAGAAATGAATATAAAACTTCAAAAATATATTGAAAGTTACCAGTATGATGCATTATAGATAATTTTCAAAAATAGCTGGTTTAATTTGATGCACTGTTGAAGTAACCTTGGCTGGCCTTTTAATTAGGATTAACCTGCATTCTTAATTCATTTCTAATATGGGCTGTTAGATCAACATACTAACCCATGGTAAAATCCAGTATAAACCACAGGGAATTTTTTTGGATTTTGAGGGCTTTGGTCACTTTAGCGGATGCGGGGTATAAGTATCTGCTAAGAAGCATTCATTGTACTGGTGAAATATAATTGTACAGTATAAACAACTATATTCTTTCGATTGCAGTTTGTAAATTTGTTTAAAAAATGATTAAAATAAAATGTTTATAAATTTTGAAAGAATTTTTTAATTTTTAAACTTATTTTAAAAGCGTTTGTTTATCCCTTTGTTACAATGTTTCATTTAGGGCCGTTGTACTCTTCGTTTTCTAAGTGGTAATCATTGGTAATTAGACATATCTTGGAAGTAAACAAATGGCACGTAATCCATTTCAAACACACAAAACAAACACGAAAAATGAGTGAAATACACAAAATTTTTCTAATTTTTATTTGCATTACATATTTAATCAAAAGGTGGAAGTCTGTGCGCATCAGTATGATCTACAACACTTTTTTTGGCATATACTGACCAAGAGCACCACTTTATCATGGTTATCGGATTACCTGTAAAAACATCGATTGACACCTGCTGTATAAAACTATCAAGGTGAAATCATTATATTTCCTGTTAATTGGCTTTGGGGTCATAAATATGTCATTTTACAGCAGAATGAATTTGTAACGAAAAAATTTTAATACTTGTTGGAAATCAGGAAATGAACTTGATTTACGAATCTATCGTCAATTTTCAAATGCTTTCGTCAATGACAAAAGTGGCGAGTGCTAAAAAATTCCCTGAAACCATAACTAACAGATAAAGATGATATCATTATGTGTGTTTTACAAAACATGGTATTACCTATAAAAGGGAGTGTTATCTAGTCAGCCTAATTAAATACATTTTGAAAATTTCCATATTAGACAGGCTGCCATAAATTATTTCTAAGCCAAACTTGTGTAAATAACTGTTTTCCGTGAGACTGTAGTCTTCTATTTGATTACATTGAACCAGAATGATGTCATCATAGATAAAGAAGTTCTTTGACAGTTTTGTACCTACCAGTTAGTTCTAAATGTACACAGCTATCCATAGGTAAAGGTAGAGACAGGTAATTAAATGGATCAAAACGAACGCTTGTATGTCCACATTCCTGACAGCGCACCTGTGACTTCAGCTGACCATGAAACAAATCAACTATGATGGACTGATTCCTTATAAGGTGATTTTCCCATGCCTGTAATAATAAAATGTTTTAATTATGGATTTGTTTGTTTGTTTGTTTAAATAATGTTTAACACCACTTTCAGCAATTGTTCAGCTATACCATGTCATCCAATTTTATTGGGGGAGGAAGCTGGAGTCAACAGATAAAAATTCCTGACCTTCTGTATAAAAACTAGCAATCCTTGTCAATTAAGAATGTGGACTTGAACACACCCTGCCTGCAGTGAGACTCAAACACAGCAGCCTCAGTTTGGACAGTTGATGACTTACTACATAAACCACTCAGCCACTGTGGCCCCTTTTATCAAACACAGCAGCCTCAGCTTGGACAGTTGATGACTTACTACCTTAACCACTCAGCCACTGTGGCCCCTTTTATCAAACACAGCAGCCTCAGTTTTGACAGCTGATGACTTACTACCTTAACCACTCAGCCACTGTGGCCCCTTTTATCAAACACAGCAGCCTCAGTTTTGACAGCTGATGACTTACTACCTTAACCACTCAGCCACTGAGGCCCCTTTTATTTATCTGTCAATATCTTATTTGAAACAATTAAATGTCTGTAACACAGAATGTTTCTCTCATGTTTATTTAATTGTAATGATTATTTTAAATTTAACAAGACATAATGATATATGATAAAAAGTCATGTGCCAACTGTTCTATTTTTTCTGAATTGTCATGCTCATTTCAGTATTTCATCTCCACATGTAGAAAATGAAGGTCAAAGTTTACAGAGCCATAAATGTGATCACTTTATACAGCCATCAACTGGTTGGGTGTTTGGGTGTTTGGGTGTTTGGGTCTTTGGGTGTTTCTTAACTTCCTTAATTTCTTTTATTCTCCTTTTTTGACACAGAACACAAAAATGCAAAAAGGACTCTTGTGTTAGATTAGGTACATTATCAGCAAAAATAGAAGATGGCACCACAAGACACATATTACTAAAACCCTTGAATCAACAATTACTACTCAACATTTATTTTTCTTTCCAAGCAAACCTAGTACTAACAGTCACTTTAATCTCTACCATGTTTTATTCCAGCGACAACATACAAACAATAAATATAGACTCTCACCTCTTGAGCAACAATATCATCAGGTCTGCCGTCACTGTCCTTTAATTCCACGTAAGGTTTGTCATGGACTCTAAAAAATGAAACTGTCATGTACAATAACATTATCAGGACAATATCATTGAGTCTAATATGAATTTAAGTTCTTATCTAGGAAGGAATTCTGTGTACAAAAACATGTTGAAATAAAAACATGTGCCACAAAATACATCTATTGAAAACTTTCCATTTTTTCTATAAAGGCCATAACTCTGAAGTGGCTGTTGAAAATTTCACAATAATTTGGTATTTCACTGCCAACAAACAGAATGATTTGATTTCAGCTATTAAACGTCATCAGTTCTTCTCTCCATCACCTCTTACCTATTGAGATCCTCATGAAGACCATCTAACAGAAAACTTAGTAGCTCTTGGGAGTCATGTTGCTGAAAACCATTAAAACGGGGTGCATATTTCCCTATGGTCCACTGAAAAACAGATTGTATCACATTAAAACAAGGTGCATATTTCCTTAAGGTCCACTGAAAAACAGATTATATCACATAAAAACAGGGTGTATATTTCCCTATGGTCCACTGAAAAACAGATTGTATCACATTAAAACAGGGTGCATATTTCCTTAAGGTCCACTGAAAAACAGATTATATCACATAAAAACAGGGTGTATATTTCCCTATAGTCCACTGAAAAACAGATTATATCATGTAACAGGGTGCATAATTCCCTGTGGTGTATATTATTTTTTACATTAATTACACAGTATGTTAAACATTGGCACTGCATATTTCTTTCTCTTCATACAGTTACCAGTTAGTTCGACCAAATAAACATAGCAAATAAGGTAGTTACTTAAGAAACCTGCACATAATTACTTACATGTAACTTAAGTGGGGCCAGGGTTTTAGAGGTTCATATCAATATACATAATTACTTACACGTAACTTAAGTGGAGCCAGGGTTTTAGAGGTTGATATCAATATACATAATTACTTACACGTAACTTAAGTGGGGCCAGGGTTTTAGAGGTTCATATCAATATACATAATTACTTACACGTAACTTAAGTGGAGCCAGGGTTTTAGAGGTCCATATCAATATACATAATTACTTACACGTAACTTAAGTGGGGCCAGGGTTTTAGAGGTTCATATCAATATACATAATTACTTACACGTAACTTAAGTGGAGCCAGGGTTTTAGAGGTTGATATCAATATACATAATTACTTACATGTAACTTAAGTGGGGCCAGGGTTTTAGAGGTTCATATCAATGACAATATACATAATTACTTACACGTAACTTAAGTGGGGCCAGGGTTTTAGAGGTCCATATCAATATACATAATTACTTACACGTAACTTAAGTGGAGCCAGGGTTTTAGAGGTTAATATCAATATACATAATTACTTACACGTAACTTAAGTGGGGTCAGGGTTTTAGAGGTCCATATCAATATACATAATTACTTACACGTAACTTAAGTGGAGCCAGGGTTTTAGAGGTTAATATCAATATACATAATTACTTACACGTAACTTAAGTGGGGCCAGGGTTTTAGAGGTCCATATCAATATACATAATTACTTACATGTAACTTAAGTGGGGCCAGGGTTTTAGAGGTTCATATCAATATACATAATTACTTACACGTAACTTAAGTGGGGCCAGGGTTTTAGAGGTCCATATCAATATACATAATTACTTACATGTAACTTAAGTGGGGCCAGGGTTTTAGAGGTTCATATCAATATACATAATTACTTACACGTAACTTAAGTGGGGCCAGGGTTTTAGAGGTTCATATCTATATACATAATTACTTACATGTAACTTAAGTGGGGCCAGGGTTTTAGAGGTTCATATCAATATACATAATTACTTACACGTAACTTAAGTGGGGCCAGGGTTTTAGAGGTTCATATCAATATACATAATTACTTACACGTAACTTAAGTGGAGCCAGGGTTTTAGAGGTTCATATCAATATACATAATTACTTACACGTAACTTAAGTGGGGCCAGGGTTTTAGAGGTCCATATCTATATACATAATTACTTACACATAACTTAAGTGGGGCCAGGGTTTTAGAGGTTCATATCAATATACATAATTACTTACACGTAACTTAAGTGGGGCCAGGGTTTTAGAGGTTCATATCAATATACATAATTACTTACACGTAACTTAAGCGGGGCCAGGGTTTTAGAGGTTCATATCAATATACATAATTACTTACACGTAACTTAAGCGGGGCCAGGGTTTTAGAGGTTCATATCAATATACATAATTACTTACACGTAACTTAAGCGGGGCCAGGGTTTTAGAGGTTCATATCAATATACATAATTACTTACATGTAACTTAAGTGGGGCCAGGGTTTTAGAGGTTCATATCAATATACATAATTACTTACATGTAACTTAAGTGGGGCCAGGGTTTTAGAGGTTCATATCAATATACATAATTACTTACACGTAACTTAAGTGGGGCCAGGGTTTCAGAGGTTCATATCAATATACATAATTACTTACACGTAACTTAAGTGGGGCCAGGGTTTTAGAGGTCCATATCAATATACATAATAACTTACACGTAACTTAAGTGGGGCCAGGGTTTTAGAGGTCCATATCAATATACATAATAACTTACATGTAACTTAAGTGGGGCCAGGGTTTTAGAGGTCCATATCAATATACATAATTACTTACACGTAACTTAAGTGGGGCCAGGGTTTTAGAGGTCCATATCAATATACATAATTACTTACATGTAACTTAAGTGGGGCCAGGGTTTTAGAGGTCCATATCAATATACATAATAACTTACACGTAACTTAAGTGGGGCCAGGGTTTTAGAGGTCCATATCAATATACATAATTACTTACACGTAACTTAAGTGGGGCCAGGGTTTCAGAGGTTCATATCAATATACATAATTACTTACACGTAACTTAAGTGGGGCCAGGGTTTCAGAGGTTAATATCAATATACATAATTACTTACATGTAACTTACGTAGGGCCAGGGTTTTAGAGGTTAATATCTATATACATAATTACTTACATGTAACTTAAGTGGGGCCAGGGTTTTAGAGGTTCATATCAATATACATAATTACTTACACGTAACTTAAGTGGGGCCAGGGTTTCAGAGGTTCATATCAATATACATAATTACTTACACGTAACTTAAGTGGGGCCAGGGTTTTAGAGGTTCATATCAATATACATAATTACTTACACGTAACTTAAGTGGGGCCAGGGTTTTAGAGGTTCATATCAATATACATAATAACTTACACGTAACTTAAGTGGGGCCAGGGTTTCAGAGGTTAATATCTATATACATAATTACTTACACGTAACTTAAGTGGAGCCAGGGTTTCAGAGGTTCATATCTATATACATAATTACTTACACGTAACTTAAGTGGGGCCAGGGTTTTAGAGGTTCATATCTATATACATAATTACTTACATGTAACTTAAGTGGGGCCAGGGTTTCAGAGGTTCATATCAATATACATAATTACTTACATGTAACTTAAGTGGGGCCAGGGTTTTAGAGGTTCACATCAATATACATAATTACTTACATGTAACTTAAGTGGGGCCAGGGTTTTAGAGGTTCACATCAATATACATAATTACTTACACGTAACTTAAGTAGGGCCAGGGTTTTAGAGGTTCACATCAATATACATAATTACTTACACGTAACTTAAGTAGGGCCAGGGTTTTAGAGGTTCATATCAATATACATAATTACTTACACGTAACTTAAGTGGGGCCAGGGTTTTAGAGGTTCATATCAATATACATAATTACTTACACGTAACTTAAGTGGGGCCAGGGTTTTAGAGGTTGATATCAATATACATAATTACTTACATGTAACTTAAGTGGGGCCAGGGTTTTAGAGGTTCATATCTATATACATAATTACTTACACGTAACTTAAGTGGGGCCAGGGTTTTAGAGGTTCATATCAATATACATAATTACTTACATGTAACTTAAGTGGGGCCAGGGTTTTAGAGGTCCATATCAATATACATAATTACTTACACGTAACTTAAGCGGGGCCAGGGTTTCAGAGGTTCATATCTATATACATAATTACTTACACGTAACTTAAGTGGGGCCAGGGTTTTAGAGGTCCATATCAATATACATAATTACTTACACGTAACTTACGTAGGGCCAGGGTTTTAGAGGTTAATATCAATATACATAATTACTTACACGTAACTTAAGTGGAGCCAGGGTTTTAGAGGTCCATATCAATATACATAATTACTTACACGTAACTTAAGCGGGGCCAGGGTTTTAGAGGTTCATATCAATATACATAATTACTTACATGTAACTTACGTAGGGCCAGGGTTTTAGAGGTTCATATCAATATACATAATTACTTACACGTAACTTAAGTGGGGCCAGGGTTTTAGAGGTTCACATCAATATACATAATAACTTACACGTAACTTAAGTGGAGCCAGGGTTTTAGAGGTTCATATCAATATACATAATTACTTACACGTAACTTAAGTGGGGCCAGGGTTTCAGAGGTTCATATCTATATACATAATTACTTACACGTAACTTAAGTGGGGTCAGGGTTTTAGAGGTTAATATCTATATACATAATTACTTACATGTAACTTAAGTGGGGCCAGGGTTTTAGAGGTTCATATCAATATACATAATAACTTACACGTAACTTAAGTGGGGCCAGGGTTTTAGAGGTTCATATCAATATACATAATTACTTACACGTAACTTAAGCGGGGCCAGGGTTTTAGAGGTTCATATCTATATACATAATTACTTACACGTAACTTAAGTGGGGCCAGGGTTTTAGAGGTTCATATCAATGACAATATACATAATTACTTACACGTAACTTAAGTGGGGCCAGGGTTTTAGAGGTTCATATCAATATACATAATTACTTACATGTAACTTAAGTGGGGCCAGGGTTTTAGAGGTTCATATCAATATACATAATTACTTACACGTAACTTAAGCGGGGCCAGGGTTTTAGAGGTTCATATCTATATACATAATTACTTACACGTAACTTAAGTGGGGCCAGGGTTTTAGAGGTTAATATCAATATACATAATTACTTACATGTAACTTACGTAGGGCCAGGGTTTTAGAGGTCCATATCAATATACATAATTACTTACACGTAACTTAAGTGGGGCCAGGGTTTTAGAGGTTAATATCAATATACATAATTACTTACATGTAACTTAAGTGGGGCCAGGGTTTTAGAGGTTCATATCAATGACAATATACATAATTACTTACACGTAACTTAAGTGGGGCCAGGGTTTTAGAGGTTCATATCAATATACATAATTACTTACATGTAACTTAAGTGGGGCCAGGCTTTTAGAGGTTCATATCAATATACATAATTACTTACATGTAACTTAAGTGGGGCCAGGGTTTTAGAGGTCCATATCAATATACATAATTACTTACACGTAACTTAAGTGGGGCCAGGGTTTTAGAGGTTCATATCAATATACATAATTACTTACATGTAACTTAAGTGGGGCCAGGGTTTTAGAGGTTAATATCAATATACATAATTACTTACACGTAACTTAAGTGGGGCCAGGGTTTTAGAGGTCCATATCAATATACATAATTACTTACACGTAACTTAAGTGGAGCCAGGGTTTTAGAGGTTAATATCAATATACATAATTACTTACACGTAACTTAAGTGGGGCCAGGGTTTTAGAGGTTCATATCAATATACATAATTACTTACACGTAACTTAAGTGGGGCCAGGGTTTTAGAGGTTCATATCTATATACATAATTACTTACATGTAACTTAAGTGGGGCCAGGGTTTTAGAGGTTCATATCAATATACATAATTACTTACATGTAACTTAAGTGGGGTCAGGGTTTCAGAGGTTCATATCAATATACATAATTACTTACACGTAACTTAAGTGGGGCCAGGGTTTTAGAGGTTCATATCAATATACATAATTACTTACACGTAACTTAAGTGGGGCCAGGGTTTTAGAGGTTAATATCAATATACATAATTACTTACATGTAACTTAAGTGGAGCCAGGGTTTTAGAGGTTCATATCAATATACATAATTACTTACACGTAACTTACGTAGGGCCAGGGTTTTAGAGGTTCATATCAATATACATAATTACTTACACGTAACTTAAGCGGGGCCAGGGTTTTAGAGGTTCATATCTATATACATAATTACTTACACGTAACTTAAGTGGGGCCAGGGTTTTAGAGGTCCATATCAATATACATAATAACTTACACGTAACTTAAGTGGGGCCAGGGTTTTAGAGGTTCATATCAATATACATAATTACTTACACGTAACTTAAGCGGGGCCAGGGTTTTAGAGGTTCATATCTATATACATAATTACTTACACGTAACTTAAGTGGGGCCAGGGTTTTAGAGGTTAATATCAATATACATAATTACTTACATGTAACTTAAGTGGGGCCAGGGTTTTAGAGGTTCATATCAATGACAATATACATAATTACTTACACGTAACTTAAGTGGGGTCAGGGTTTTAGAGGTTAATATCAATATACATAATTACTTACACATAACTTAAGTGGGGCCAGGGTTTTAGAGGTCCATATCAATATACATAATTACTTACACGTAACTTAAGTGGAGCCAGGGTTTTAGAGGTTAATATCAATATACATAATTACTTACACGTAACTTAAGTGGGGCCAGGGTTTTAGAGGTTGATATCAATATACATAATTACTTACATGTAACTTAAGTGGGGCCAGGGTTTTAGAGGTTCATATCTATATACATAATTACTTACACGTAACTTAAGTGGGGCCAGGGTTTTAGAGGTTAATATCAATATACATAATTACTTACAAGTAACTTACGTAGGGCCAGGGTTTTAGAGGTCCATATCAATATACATAATTACTTACACATAACTTAAGTGGGGCCAGGGTTTTAGAGGTTCATATCAATGACAATATACATAATTACTTACACGTAACTTAAGTGGGGCCAGGGTTTTAGAGGTTCATATCAATGACAATATACATAATTACTTACACGTAACTTAAGTGGGGCCAGGGTTTTAGAGGTCCATATCAATATACATAATTACTTACACGTAACTTAAGTGGAGCCAGGGTTTTAGAGGTTAATATCAATATACATAATTACTTACACGTAACTTAAGTGGGGCCAGGGTTTTAGAGGTTCATATCTATATACATAATTACTTACACGTAACTTAAGTGGGGCCAGGGTTTTAGAGGTTCATATCAATATACATAATAACTTACATGTAACTTAAGTGGGGCCAGGGTTTTAGAGGTTCATATCAATATACATAATTACTTACATGTAACTTAAGTGGGGTCAGGGTTTCAGAGGTTCATATCAATATACATAATTACTTACACGTAACTTACGTAGGGCCAGGGTTTTAGAGGTTCATATCAATATACATAATAACTTACACGTAACTTAAGTGGGGCCAGGGTTTTAGAGGTTCATATCAATATACATAATTACTTACACGTAACTTAAGCGGGGCCAGGGTTTTAGAGGTTCATATCTATATACATAATTACTTACACGTAACTTAAGTGGGGCCAGGGTTTTAGAGGTTAATATCAATATACATAATTACTTACATGTAACTTACGTAGGGCCAGGGTTTTAGAGGTCCATATCAATATACATAATTACTTACACGTAACTTAAGTGGGGCCAGGGTTTTAGAGGTTCATATCAATGACAATATACATAATTACTTACACGTAACTTAAGTGGGGCCAGGGTTTTAGAGGTTCATATCAATATACATAATTACTTACATGTAACTTAAGTGGGGCCAGGGTTTTAGAGGTTCATATCAATATACATAATTACTTACACGTAACTTAAGTGGGGCCAGGGTTTTAGAGGTTCATATCAATATACATAATTACTTACAAGTAACTTACGTAGGGCCAGGGTTTTAGAGGTTCATATCAATATACATAATTACTTACATGTAACTTAAGTGGGGCCAGGGTTTTAGAGGTTGATATCAATATACATAATTACTTACACGTAACTTAAGTGGGGCCAGGGTTTTAGAGGTTCATATCTATATACATAATTACTTACATGTAACTTAAGTGGGGCCAGGGTTTTAGAGGTCCATATCAATATACATAATTACTTACACGTAACTTAAGTGGGGCCAGGGTTTCAGAGGTTAATATCTATATACATAATTACTTACACGTAACTTAAGTGGGGCCAGGGTTTTAGAGGTTCATATCTATATACATAATAACTTACACGTAACTTAAGTGGGGCCAGCGTTTTAGAGGTCCATATCAATATACATAATTACTTACACGTAACTTAAGTGGAGCCAGGGTTTTAGAGGTTCATATCAATATACATAATTACTTACACGTAACTTAAGTGGGGCCAGGGTTTCAGAGGTTAATATCTATATACATAATTACTTACACGTAACTTAAGTGGGGCCAGGGTTTTAGAGGTTCATATCTATATACATAATAACTTACACGTAACTTAAGTGGGGCCAGGGTTTTAGAGGTTCATATCTATATACATAATAACTTACACGTAACTTAAGCGGAGCCAGGGTTTTAGAGGTTAATATCAATATACATAATTACTTACACGTAACTTAAGTGGGGCCAGGGTTTTAGAGGTTCATATCTATATACATAATTACTTACATGTAACTTAAGTGGGGCCAGGGTTTTAGAGGTTCATATCAATATACATAATTACTTACACGTAACTTACGTAGGGCCAGGGTTTTAGAGGTTCATATCAATATACATAATTACTTACACGTAACTTAAGTGGGGCCAGGGTTTTAGAGGTTCATATCAATATACATAATAACTTACACGTAACTTAAGTGGGGCCAGGGTTTCAGAGGTTAATATCTATATACATAATTACTTACACGTAACTTAAGTGGGGCCAGGGTTTCAGAGGTTCATATCAATATACATAATTACTTACACGTAACTTAAGTGGGGCCAGGGTTTTAGAGGTTCATATCAATATACATAATTACTTACATGTAACTTAAGTGGGGCCAGGGTTTTAGAGGTTCATATCTATATACATAATTACTTACACGTAACTTAAGCGGGGCCAGGGTTTTAGAGGTTCATATCAATATACATAATTACTTACACGTAACTTAAGTGGGGCCAGGGTTTTAGAGGTTCATATCAATATACATAATTACTTACACGTAACTTAAGTGGGGCCAGGGTTTTAGAGGTCCATATCTATATACATAATTACTTACATGTAACTTAAGTGGGGCCAGGGTTTTAGAGGTCCATATCAATATACATAATTACTTACACGTAACTTAAGTGGGGCCAGGGTTTTAGAGGTTCATATCAATATACATAATTACTTACATGTAACTTAAGTGGGGCCAGGGTTTTAGAGGTTCATATCAATATACATAATTACTTACATGTAACTTAAGTGGGGCCAGGGTTTTAGAGGTCCATATCAATATACATAATTATTTACAAGTAACTTAAGTGGGGCCAGGGTTTTAGAGGTTCATATCAATATACATAATTACTTACACGTAACTTAAGTGGGGCCAGGGTTTTAGAGGTTCATATCAATATACATAATTACTTACACGTAACTTAAGTGGGGCCAGGGTTTTAGAGGTTCATATCAATATACATAATTATTTACAAGTAACTTAAGTGGGGCCAGGGTTTTAGAGGTTCATATCAATATACATAATTACTTACACGTAACTTAAGTGGGGCCAGGGTTTTAGAGGTTCATATCAATATACATAATTACTTACACGTAACTTAAGTGGGGCCAGGGTTTTAGAGGTCCATATCAATATACATAATTACTTACATGTAACTTAAGTGGGGCCAGGGTTTTAGAGGTTAATATCTATATACATAATTACTTACATGTAACTTAAGTGGGGCCAGGGTTTTAGAGGTTCATATCTATATACATAATTACTTACATGTAACTTAAGTGGGGCCAGGGTTTTAGAGGTTCATATCTATATACATAATTACTTACATGTAACTTAAGCGGGGCCAGGGTTTTAGAGGTTCATATCAATATACATAATTACTTACATGTAACTTAAGAGGGGCCAGGGTTTTAGAGGTTCATATCAATATACATAATAACTTACATGTAACTTAAGTGGGGCCAGGGTTTTAGAGGTCCATATCAATATACATAATAACTTACATGTAACTTAAGTGGGGCCAGGGTTTTAGAGGTCCATATCAATATACATAATTACTTACATGTAACTTAAGCGGGGCCAGGGTTTTAGAGGTTCATATCAATATACATAATTACTTACATGTAACTTAAGAGGGGCCAGGGTTTTAGAGGTTCATATCAATATACATAATAACTTACATGTAACTTAAGTGGGGCCAGGGTTTTAGAGGTCCATATCAATATACATAATTACTTACACGTAACTTAAGTGGGGCCAGGGTTTTAGAGGTTCATATCAATATACATAATTACTTACATGTAACTTAAGAGGGGCCAGGGTTTTAGAGGTTCATATCAATATACATAATAACTTACATGTAACTTAAGTGGGGCCAGGGTTTTAGAGGTCCATATCTATATACATAATTACTTACACATAACTTAAGTGGGGCCAGGGTTTTAGAGGTTCATATCAATATACATAATTACTTACACGTAACTTAAGTGGGGCCAGGGTTTTAGAGGTTAATATCAATATACATAATTACTTACACGTAACTTAAGTGGGGCCAGGGTTTTAGAGGTTCATATCAATATACATAATAACTTACACGTAACTTAAGTGGAGCCAGGGTTTTAGAGGTTCATATCAATATACATAATTACTTACACCTAACTTAAGTGGGGCCAGGGTTTCAGAGGTTCATATCAATATACATAATTACTTACACGTAACTTAAGCGGGGCCAGGGTTTTAGAGGTTCATATCAATATACATAATAACTTACACGTAACTTAAGCGGGGCCAGGGTTTTAGAGGTTCATATCAATATACATAATAACTTACACGTAACTTAAGTGGGGCCAGGGTTTTAGAGGTTAATATCAATATACATAATTACTTACACGTAACTTAAGTGGGGCCAGGGTTTTAGAGGTTCATATCAATATACATAATTACTTACACGTAACTTAAGTGGGGCCAGGGTTTTAGAGGTTCATATCAATATACATAATAACTTACACGTAACTTAAGTGGGGCCAGGGTTTTAGAGGTTGATATCAATATACATAATTACTTACATGTAACTTAAGTGGGGCCAGGGTTTTAGAGGTTCATATCAATATACATAATTACTTACATGTAACTTAAGTGGGGCCAGGGTTTTAGAGGTTCATATCTATATACATAATAACTTACACGTAACTTAAGTGGGGCCAGGGTTTCAGAGGTTCATATCAATATACATAATTACTTACACGTAACTTAAGTGGGGCCAGGGTTTTAGAGGTTCATATCTATATACATAATAACTTACACGTAACTTAAGTGGGGCCAGGGTTTTAGAGGTTCATATCAATATACATAATTACTTACACGTAACTTACGTAGGGCCAGGGTTTTAGAGGTTCATATCAATATACATAATTACTTACACGTAACTTACGTAGGGCCAGGGTTTTAGAGGTTCATATCAATATACATAATAACTTACACGTAACTTAAGTGGGGCCAGGGTTTCAGAGGTTCATATCAATATACATAATTACTTACACGTAACTTAAGTGGGGCCAGGGTTTTAGAGGTTCATATCTATATACATAATAACTTACACGTAACTTAAGTGGGGCCAGGGTTTCAGAGGTTCATATCAATATACATAATTACTTACACGTAACTTAAGTGGGGCCAGGGTTTTAGAGGTTAATATCAATATACATAATTACTTACACGTAACTTAAGTGGGGCCAGGGTTTTAGAGGTTAATATCAATATACATAATTACTTACACGTAACTTAAGTGGGGCCAGGGTTTTAGAGGTTAATATCAATATACATAATTACTTACACGTAACTTAAGTGGGGCCAGGGTTTTAGAGGTTCATATCTATATACATAATTACTTACACGTAACTTAAGCGGGGCCAGGGTTTTAGAGGTTCATATCAATATACATAATTACTTACACGTAACTTAAGTGGGGCCAGGGTTTTAGAGGTCCATATCAATATACATAATTACTTACACGTAACTTAAGTGGGGCCAGGGTTTTAGAGGTTCATATCAATATACATAATTACTTACACGTAACTTAAGTGGGGCCAGGGTTTTAGAGGTTAATATCAATATACATAATTACTTACACGTAACTTACGTAGGGCCAGGGTTTTAGAGGTTAATATCTATATACATAATTACTTACATGTAACTTAAGTGGGGCCAGGGTTTCAGAGGTTCATATCAATATACATAATTACTTACATGTAACTTAAGTGGGGCCAGGGTTTTAGAGGTCCATATCAATATACATAATTACTTACACGTAACTTAAGCGGGGCCAGGGTTTTAGAGGTCCATATCAATATACATAATTACTTACATGTAACTTACGTGGAGCCAGGGTTTCAGAGGTTAATATCAATATACATAATTACTTACACGTAACTTAAGTGGGGCCAGGGTTTTAGAGGTCCATATCAATATACATAATTACTTACACGTAACTTAAGTGGGGCCAGGGTTTTAGAGGTCCATATCAATATACATAATAACTTACACGTAACTTACGTAGGGCCAGGGTTTTAGAGGTCCATATCAATATACATAATAACTTACACGTAACTTAAGTGGGGCCAGGGTTTTAGAGGTCCATATCAATATACATAATTACTTACACGTAACTTAAGTGGAGCCAGGGTTTTAGAGGTTCATATCAATATACATAATTACTTACACGTAACTTAAGTGGGGCCAGGGTTTTAGAGGTTCATATCAATATACATAATTACTT
Source organism: Limnoperna fortunei (assembly GCA_944474755.1). Classification (NCBI taxonomy): domain Eukaryota; kingdom Metazoa; phylum Mollusca; class Bivalvia; order Mytilida; family Modiolidae; genus Limnoperna; species Limnoperna fortunei. The sequence continues at coordinate 52,107,942 of OX104121.1, forward strand.
ACACGTAACTTAAGTGGAGCCAGGGTTTTAGAGGTCCATATCAATATACATAATTACTTACACGTAACTTAAGTGGGGCCAGGGTTTTAGAGGTTCATATCAATATACATAATTACTTACACGTAACTTAAGTGGGGCCAGGGTTTTAGAGGTCCATATCAATATACATAATTACTTACACGTAACTTAAGTGGGGCCAGGGTTTTAGAGGTTCATATCAATATACATAATTACTTACACGTAACTTAAGTGGGGCCATGGTTTTAGAGGTTCATATCTATATACATAATAACTTACACGTAACTTAAGTGGGGCCAGGGTTTTAGAGGTTAATATCAATATACATAATTACTTACACGTAACTTAAGCGGGGCCAGGGTTTCAGAGGTTCATATCAATATACATAATTACTTACACGTAACTTACGTAGGGCCAGGGTTTTAGAGGTTCATATCAATATACATAATTACTTACAAGTAACTTAAGTGGGGCCAGGGTTTTAGAGGTTCATATCAATATACATAATTACTTACACGTAACTTAAGTGGGGCCAGGGTTTTAGAGGTTAATATCAATATACATAATTACTTACACGTAACTTAAGTGGAGCCAGGGTTTCAGAGGTTCATATCAATATACATAATTACTTACACGTAACTTAAGTGGGGCCAGGGTTTTAGAGGTTAATATCAATATACATAATTACTTACATGTAACTTAAGTGGGGCCAGGGTTTTAGAGGTTAATATCAATATACATAATTACTTACATGTAACTTAAGCGGGGCCAGGGTTTCAGAGGTTCATATCAATATACATAATTACTTACACGTAACTTAAGTGGGGCCAGGGTTTTAGAGGTTAATATCTATATACATAATAACTTACACGTAACTTAAGTGGGGCCAGGGTTTTAGAGGTTAATATCAATATACATAATTACTTACACGTAACTTAAGTGGAGCCAGGGTTTTAGAGGTCCATATCAATATACATAATTACTTACAAGTAACTTAAGTGGGGCCAGGGTTTTAGAGGTTCATATCAATATACATAATTACTTACACGTAACTTAAGTGGGGCCAGGGTTTTAGAGGTTCATATCAATATACATAATTACTTACACGTAACTTAAGTGGGGCCAGGGTTTCAGAGGTTCATATCAATATACATAATTACTTACACGTAACTTAAGTGGGGCCAGGGTTTCAGAGGTTCATATCAATATACATAATTACTTACACGTAACTTAAGTGGGGCCAGGGTTTTAGAGGTTCATATCTATATACATAATAACTTACACGTAACTTACGTAGGGCCAGGGTTTTAGAGGTTCATATCAATATACATAATTACTTACACGTAACTTAAGTGGGGCCAGGGTTTTAGAGGTTCATATCAATATACATAATTACTTACACGTAACTTAAGTGGGGCCAGGGTTTCAGAGGTTCATATCAATATACATAATTACTTACACGTAACTTAAGTGGGGCCAGGGTTTTAGAGGTTCATATCTATATACATAATAACTTACACGTAACTTAAGTGGGGCCAGGGTTTTAGAGGTTCATATCAATATACATAATTACTTACACGTAACTTAAGTGGGGCCAGGGTTTCAGAGGTTCATATCAATATACATAATTACTTACATGTAACTTAAGTGGAGCCAGGGTTTTAGAGGTCCATATCAATATACATAATAACTTACACGTAACTTAAGTGGGGCCAGGGTTTTAGAGGTTAATATCTATATACATAATAACTTACACGTAACTTAAGTGGGGCCAGGGTTTTAGAGGTTAATATCAATATACATAATTACTTACACGTAACTTAAGTGGAGCCAGGGTTTTAGAGGTCCATATCAATATACATAATAACTTACACGTAACTTAAGTGGGGCCAGGGTTTTAGAGGTTCATATCTATATACATAATTACTTACACGTAACTTAAGTGGGGCCAGGGTTTTAGAGGTCCATATCAATATACATAATTACTTACACATAACTTAAGTGGGGCCAGGGTTTCAGAGGTTCATATCAATATACATAATTACTTACACGTAACTTAAGTGGGGCCAGGGTTTCAGAGGTTCATATCAATATACATAATTACTTACACGTAACTTAAGTGGGGCCAGGGTTTCAGAGGTTCATATCAATATACATAATTACTTACACGTAACTTAAGTGGGGCCAGGGTTTTAGAGGTTCATATCAATATACATAATAACTTACACGTAACTTAAGTGGGGCCAGGGTTTCAGAGGTTCATATCAATATACATAATTACTTACACGTAACTTAAGTGGGGCCAGGGTTTCAGAGGTTCATATCAATATACATAATTACTTACACGTAACTTAAGTGGGGCCAGGGTTTCAGAGGTTCATATCAATATACATAATTACTTACACGTAACTTAAGTGGGGCCAGGGTTTTAGAGGTTCATATCTATATACATAATAACTTACACGTAACTTAAGTGGGGCCAGGGTTTTAGAGGTTCATATCAATATACATAATTACTTACACGTAACTTAAGTGGGGCCAGGGTTTCAGAGGTTCATATCTATATACATAATTACTTACATGTAACTTAAGAGGGGCCAGGGTTTTAGAGGTCCATATCAATATACATAATTACTTACACGTAACTTAAGTGGGGCCAGGGTTTCAGAGGTTCATATCAATATACATAATTACTTACACGTAACTTAAGCGGGGCCAGGGTTTCAGAGGTTCATATCAATATACATAATTACTTACACGTAACTTAAGCGGGGCCAGGGTTTCAGAGGTTCATATCAATATACATAATTACTTACACGTAACTTAAGTGGGGCCAGGGTTTCAGAGGTTCATATCAATATACATAATTACTTACACGTAACTTAAGCGGGGCCAGGGTTTCAGAGGTTCATATCAATATACATAATTACTTACACGTAACTTAAGTGGGGCCAGGGTTTCAGAGGTTCATATCAATATACATAATTACTTACACGTAACTTAAGCGGGGCCAGGGTTTCAGAGGTTCATATCAATATACATAATTACTTACACGTAACTTAAGTGGGGCCAGGGTTTCAGAGGTTCATATCAATATACATAATTACTTACACGTAACTTAAGTGGGGCCAGGGTTTTAGAGGTTCATATCAATATACATAATTACTTACACGTAACTTAAGTGGGGCCAGGGTTTCAGAGGTTCATATCAATATACATAATTACTTACATGTAACTTAAGTGGGGCCAGGGTTTCAGAGGTTCATATCAATATACATAATTACTTACACGTAACTTACGTAGGGCCAGGGTTTTAGAGGTCCATATCAATATACATAATTACTTACATGTAACTTAAGTGGGGCCAGGGTTTCAGAGGTTCATATCAATATACATAATTACTTACACGTAACTTAAGTGGGGCCAGGGTTTTAGAGGTTAATATCAATATACATAATTACTTACACGTAACTTAAGTGGGGCCAGGGTTTTAGAGGTTCATATCAATATACATAATTACTTACACGTAACTTAAGTGGGGCCAGGGTTTTAGAGGTTCATATCAATATACATAATTACTTACACGTAACTTAAGTGGGGCCAGGGTTTTAGAGGTTAATATCTATATACATAATTACTTACACGTAACTTAAGTGGAGCCAGGGTTTTAGAGGTCCATATCTATATACATAATTACTTACATGTAACTTAAGTGGGGCCAGGGTTTTAGAGGTTCATATCAATATACATAATTACTTACACGTAACTTAAGTGGGGCCAGGGTTTTAGAGGTTCATATCAATATACATAATTACTTACACGTAACTTAAGTGGAGCCAGGGTTTTAGAGGTTCATATCAATATACATAATTACTTACACGTAACTTAAGTGGGGCCAGGGTTTTAGAGGTTGATATCAATATACATAATTACTTACACGTAACTTAAGTGGGGCCAGGGTTTTAGAGGTTAATATCAATATACATAATTACTTACATGTAACTTAAGTGGGGCCAGGGTTTTAGAGGTTCATATCAATATACATAATAACTTACATGTAACTTAAGTGGAGCCAGGGTTTTAGAGGTTAATATCAATATACATAATTACTTACATGTAACTTAAGTGGGGCCAGGGTTTCAGAGGTTCATATCAATATACATAATTACTTACATGTAACTTAAGTGGGGCCAGGGTTTTAGAGGTTCATATCAATATACATAATTACTTACACGTAACTTACGTAGGGCCAGGGTTTCAGAGGTTCATATCAATATGCATAATTACTTACACCTAACTTAAGCGGGGCCAGGGTTTCAGAGGTTCATATCAATATACATAATTACTTACATGTAACTTAAGTGGGGCCAGGGTTTTAGAGGTTCATATCAATATACATAATTACTTACACGTAACTTAAGTGGGGCCAGGGTTTCAGAGGTTCATATCAATATGCATAATTACTTACACCTAACTTAAGCGGGGCCAGGGTTTCAGAGGTTCATATCAATATACATAATTACTTACACGTAACTTAAGTGGGGCCAGGGTTTTAGAGGTTCATATCAATATACATAATAACTTACACGTAACTTAAGTGGGGCCAGGGTTTTAGAGGTTAATATCTATATACATAATTACTTACACCTAACTTAAGCGGGGCCAGGGTTTCAGAGGTTCATATCAATATACATAATTACTTACACGTAACTTACGTAGGGCCAGGGTTTTAGAGGTTAATATCTATATACATAATTACTTACACGTAACTTACGTAGGGCCAGGGTTTTAGAGGTTCATATCAATATACATAATAACTTACACGTAACTTAAGTGGGGCCAGGGTTTTAGAGGTTAATATCAATATACATAATTACTTACATGTAACTTAAGTGGGGCCAGGGTTTCAGAGGTTAATATCAATATACATAATTACTTACACGTAACTTAAGTGGGGCCAGGGTTTTAGAGGTTCATATCAATATACATAATAACTTACACGTAACTTACGTAGGGCCAGGGTTTTAGAGGTTCATATCAATATACATAATTACTTACACGTAACTTAAGTGGGGCCAGGGTTTTAGAGGTTAATATCAATATACATAATAACTTACACGTAACTTAAGTGGAGCCAGGGTTTTAGAGGTTAATATCAATATACATAATTACTTACATGTAACTTAAGTGGGGCCAGGGTTTCAGAGGTTCATATCAATATACATAATTACTTACACGTAACTTAAGTGGGGCCAGGGTTTTAGAGGTTCATATCAATATACATAATTACTTACACGTAACTTACGTAGGGCCAGGGTTTTAGAGGTTCATATCAATATACATAATTACTTACATGTAACTTAAGAGGGGCCAGGGTTTTAGAGGTTCATATCAATATACATAATTACTTACACGTAACTTAAGTGGGGCCAGGGTTTCAGAGGTTCATATCAATATACATAATTACTTACACGTAACTTAAGTGGGGCCAGGGTTTCAGAGGTTCATATCAATATACATAATTACTTACACGTAACTTAAGTGGGGCCAGGGTTTCAGAGGTTCATATCAATATACATAATAACTTACACGTAACTTAAGTGGGGCCAGGGTTTTAGAGGTTCATATCAATATACATAATAACTTACACGTAACTTAAGTGGAGCCAGGGTTTTAGAGGTTCATATCAATATACATAATAACTTACACGTAACTTAAGTGGGGCCAGGGTTTTAGAGGTTCATATCAATATACATAATAACTTACACGTAACTTAAGCGGGGCCAGGGTTTCAGAGGTTCATATCTATATACATAATAACTTACACGTAACTTAAGTGGGGCCAGGGTTTTAGAGGTTAATATCAATATACATAATTACTTACACGTAACTTAAGCGGGGCCAGGGTTTTAGAGGTTCATATCAATATACATAATAACTTACACGTAACTTAAGTGGGGCCAGGGTTTTAGAGGTTCATATCAATATACATAATTACTTACATGTAACTTAAGTGGGGCCAGGGTTTTAGAGGTTCATATCTATATACATAATTACTTACACGTAACTTAAGTGGGGCCAGGGTTTTAGAGGTTCATATCTATATACATAATTACTTACACGTAACTTAAGTGGGGCCAGGGTTTTAGAGGTTAATATCTATATACATAATAACTTACACGTAACTTACGTAGGGCCAGGGTTTCAGAGGTTCATATCAATATACATAATTACTTACATGTAACTTAAGTGGGGCCAGGGTTTTAGAGGTTCATATCAATATACATAATTACTTACATGTAACTTAAGTGGGGCCAGGGTTTTAGAGGTTCATATCAATATACATAATTACTTACATGTAACTTAAGTGGGGCCAGGGTTTTAGAGGTTCATATCAATATACATAATTACTTACATGTAACTTAAGTGGGGCCAGGGTTTTAGAGGTTCATATCAATATACATAATTACTTACACGTAACTTAAGCGGGGCCAGGGTTTTAGAGGTTCATATCTATATACATAATTACTTACATGTAACTTAAGTGGGGCCAGGGTTTTAGAGGTTCATATCTATATACATAATTACTTACAGGTAACTTAAGTGGGGCCAGGGTTTTAGAGGTCCATATCAATATACATAATTACTTACACGTAACTTAAGCGGGGCCAGGGTTTCAGAGGTTCATATCTATATACATAATAACTTACATGTAACTTAAGTGGGGCCAGGGTTTTAGAGGTTCATATCTATATACATAATTACTTACACGTAACTTAAGTGGAGCCAGGGTTTTAGAGGTTCATATCTATATACATAATTACTTACACGTAACTTAAGTGGGGCCAGGGTTTTAGAGGTTAATATCAATATACATAATTACTTACATGTAACTTAAGTGGGGCCAGGGTTTTAGAGGTTAATATCTATATACATAATTACTTACATGTAACTTAAGTGGGGCCAGGGTTTTAGAGGTTAATATCAATATACATAATTACTTACACGTAACTTAAGTGGGGCCAGGGTTTTAGAGGTTGATATCAATATACATAATTACTTACATGTAACTTAAGTGGGGCCAGGGTTTTAGAGGTTAATATCTATATACATAATTACTTACATGTAACTTAAGTGGGGCCAGGGTTTTAGAGGTTCATATCAATATACATAATTACTTACACGTAACTTAAGCGGGGCCAGGGTTTTAGAGGTTCATATCTATATACATAATTACTTACATGTAACTTAAGTGGGGCCAGGGTTTTAGAGGTTAATATCAATATACATAATTACTTACACGTAACTTAAGCGGGGCCAGGGTTTCAGAGGTTCATATCTATATACATAATTACTTACACGTAACTTAAGTGGGGCCAGGGTTTTAGAGGTTCATATCTATATACATAATTACTTACACGTAACTTAAGTGGGGCCAGGGTTTTAGAGGTTCATATCTATATACATAATTACTTACACGTAACTTAAGTGGGGCCAGGGTTTTAGAGGTTCATATCTATATACATAATTACTTACATGTAACTTAAGTGGGGCCAGGGTTTTAGAGGTCCATATCAATATACATAATTACTTACACGTAACTTAAGCGGGGCCAGGGTTTCAGAGGTTCATATCTATATACATAATAACTTACACGTAACTTAAGTGGGGCCAGGGTTTTAGAGGTTAATATCAATATACATAATTACTTACATGTAACTTACGTAGGGCCAGGGTTTTAGAGGTCCATATCTATATACATAATTACTTACATGTAACTTAAGTGGGGCCAGGGTTTCAGAGGTTCATATCAATATACATAATTACTTACATGTAACTTAAGTGGGGCCAGGGTTTCAGAGGTTCATATCAATATACATAATTACTTACACGTAACTTAAGTGGAGCCAGGGTTTTAGAGGTTCATATCAATATACATAATTACTTACACGTAACTTAAGTGGGGCCAGGGTTTTAGAGGTTCATATCAATATACATAATTACTTACATGTAACTTAAGAGGGGCCAGGGTTTTAGAGGTCCATATCAATATACATAATAACTTACACGTAACTTAAGTGGGGCCAGGGTTTCAGAGGTTAATATCAATATACATAATTACTTACACGTAACTTACGTAGGGCCAGGGTTTTAGAGGTTCACATCAATATACATAATTACTTACACGTAACTTACGTAGGGCCAGGGTTTTAGAGGTTCACATCAATATACATAATTACTTACACGTAACTTAAGTGGAGCCAGGGTTTTAGAGGTTAATATCAATATACATAATAACTTACACGTAACTTACGTAGGGCCAGGGTTTTAGAGGTTCATATCAATATACATAATTACTTACATGTAACTTAAGTGGAGCCAGGGTTTTAGAGGTTAATATCAATATACATAATTACTTACACGTAACTTACGTAGGGCCAGGGTTTTAGAGGTTCATATCAATATACATAATTACTTACACATAACTTAAGTGGGGCCAGGGTTTTAGAGGTCCATATCAATATACATAATTACTTACACGTAACTTAAGTGGAGCCAGGGTTTTAGAGGTTAATATCAATATACATAATAACTTACACGTAACTTACGTAGGGCCAGGGTTTTAGAGGTTCATATCAATATACATAATTACTTACACGTAACTTACGTAGGGCCAGGGTTTTAGAGGTTCATATCAATATACATAATTACTTACACATAACTTAAGTGGGGCCAGGGTTTTAGAGGTCCATATCAATATACATAATTACTTACATGTAACTTAAGTGGAGCCAGGGTTTTAGAGGTTAATATCAATATACATAATTACTTACACGTAACTTACGTAGGGCCAGGGTTTTAGAGGTTCATATCAATATACATAATTACTTACACATAACTTAAGTGGGGCCAGGGTTTTAGAGGTCCATATCAATATACATAATAACTTACACGTAACTTAAGTGGGGCCAGGGTTTTAGAGGTTAATATCAATATACATAATTACTTACATGTAACTTAAGTGGAGCCAGGGTTTTAGAGGTTGATATCAATATACATAATTACTTACACGTAACTTAAGTGGAGCCAGGGTTTTAGAGGTTGATATCAATATACATAATTACTTACACGTAACTTAAGTGGAGCCAGGGTTTTAGAGGTTAATATCAATATACATAATAACTTACACGTAACTTACGTAGGGCCAGGGTTTTAGAGGTTCATATCAATATACATAATAACTTACACGTAACTTACGTAGGGCCAGGGTTTTAGAGGTTCATATCAATATACATAATTACTTACACGTAACTTAAGTGGGGCCAGGGTTTTAGAGGTTCATATCAATATACATAATTACTTACACGTAACTTAAGTGGGGCCAGGGTTTTAGAGGTTAATATCAATATACATAATAACTTACATGTAACTTAAGTGGGGCCAGGGTTTTAGAGGTTAATATCAATATACATAATTACTTACACGTAACTTAAGTGGAGCCAGGGTTTTAGAGGTCCATATCAATATACATAATTACTTACACGTAACTTAAGTGGAGCCAGGGTTTTAGAGGTTCATATCAATATACATAATTACTTACACGTAACTTAAGTGGGGCCAGGGTTTTAGAGGTTCATATCAATATACATAATTACTTACACGTAACTTAAGTGGGGCCAGGGTTTTAGAGGTTCATATCAATATACATAATAACTTACATGTAACTTAAGTGGGGCCAGGGTTTCAGAGGTTCATATCAATATACATAATTACTTACACGTAACTTAAGTGGGGCCAGGGTTTTAGAGGTCCATATCAATATACATAATTACTTACACCTAACTTAAGTGGGGCCAGGGTTTTAGAGGTTAATATCAATATACATAATAACTTACATGTAACTTAAGTGGGGCCAGGGTTTTAGAGGTTAATATCAATATACATAATTACTTACACCTAACTTACGTAGGGCCAGGGTTTTAGAGGTTAATATCAATATACATAATAACTTACATGTAACTTAAGTGGGGCCAGGGTTTTAGAGGTTAATATCAATATACATAATTACTTACACGTAACTTAAGTGGAGCCAGGGTTTTAGAGGTCCATATCAATATACATAATTACTTACACGTAACTTAAGTGGAGCCAGGGTTTTAGAGGTTCATATCAATATACATAATTACTTACACGTAACTTAAGTGGGGCCAGGGTTTTAGAGGTTAATATCAATATACATAATAACTTACATGTAACTTAAGTGGGGCCAGGGTTTTAGAGGTTAATATCAATATACATAATTACTTACACGTAACTTAAGTGGAGCCAGGGTTTTAGAGGTTGATATCAATATACATAATTACTTACACGTAACTTAAGTGGAGCCAGGGTTTTAGAGGTTCATATCAATATACATAATTACTTACACGTAACTTAAGTGGGGCCAGGGTTTTAGAGGTTCCACTCCATAAATCTTTGACTAGTTCTCCATATCTTTGAGCAATGTGACCCTTCATACCCAATGGATTTGTTCTGACAAAAAAAAGTTTCATAAATAAAAATAAATCATATCTTGTTTAATATAAGCCTGATATTAAACCTTTAAATTACTTAATTTGATAATATGACTTTTTTTTACCAAACTGCATGATCTTTGTAACAATAGAACTTAATGATGACACAAAATAAATTTACAATTTCAAAACATGAACTTACTTTATAAGAGTCTTCTACAATAATTTTGCAGAATAACCCAAAGCAATCAAGTATTTATAGCCCTTTAACCTGAAATATTGCTGGCCAGAAGTTAAACATCAACCAATCAATCACTTTATAAATTTTTCTAATAACTTCTAATCTGTATAGTCCTTCATTCAGACAAAAGCTCATTAAATCTTGTGTTGTATTGTTAAAGTGTACACCAAATTCAAATAAAGTTTTACTTACTTAAACAAATAATGTGTTAGACATGCACAGTATAGACTTACCTGTTTAATTCAAATCTGTACAGTCCTCCTATAAAGTACTGTGTTAAAGGCCACGTGTTAGACACACACTGTACAGCTGCATTCATAAAACATGTGTTTCCTAGATTGTTCAACCCTGTAGCACCTTTATGTGTAGGAACTAAAATGAGAGTAAACCAATATTTAACTTGAAGCATAAAAAAATGCTCTTGTTTTTTTTTATTTGTCATTCTTAAAATATCATTTTATTCCCATGAGTGTAGAAAGAACATGTAAAGTGGAGATAATTCCAACACAAACCAACAGAATAAGAAATAAACAAGAGGAGATAATTCTTACACAAACCTTACAATCTAATTAATCACTTACAGACAGAATAAGAAAGAAGAAACAGCAAGGACATATCTGGGGACGTAAAACTACTGGCTTGGAACAGTCACATATTCTGCCTGGAATGTGTCTTCTTTTATTGGAAAACAACAAAATGGTTCTTTACTTTTCAATGAGCATGACAAGGGGTGTGGCACTTTCTTAACAAATTACCCATTATAGTTTGCACACAGTATTCCATATTATAAACTGACAACAACGCAACTAGACTATCTCCCTTATCTGCCACCCAGGAACCAGTACAAGTCCTACCCAGCTCCATATAAATAAACTATGTTACAAGATTTTAAAAAGTTATACCGTAAAAAGCTGTGTATAGGCCGCGTTTACATATTGGTTGCACCCCTTTCTTGTGCCAAAAAATTGCAGAAAAATTCTTATATGCATGTACAATCTGCACGTAAAAAATTAAAAAAAAAAACGTCTCAAGATGAAGACATAAAGTCCGACTTGGTCACGCTTTTTAACAAGTTTTTACTGTAAAATGTAATTTATTCTCTCTTAAAATATCATTTATGTTTATAGTTTTATTCATTTCTAGTGATTGTAATAAATTAAATAAACAAGTGTGGACACAGAAAAACGTCTCGCCTGCATTCAGCATCAGTAATGAAAATAAATTTTGTCATAAGCATTACGTAAATAGCATTAGTTATCAGCAGCGGCCTGTATACCAAATATTGTCACCATACCATGCATAGTTACAGAGGAACTGTCCTAATACAAAAAATTTAATGTCGTCGCTGGACTGTGAAATTGAGGTCAAGGTCAGGTGAAACCTACCAGACAGTCATGTACTATTCATCAGCAACTTATATAACAAATATTGTCATCCTTACATGCATGGTTACAGGGGAACAGCCGTAACCCAAAAACTTTAACGTTGCCGCTTGACCGTGAAATTGAGGTCAAGGTCAGGTGGAACCTACCAGACAGTCATGTACTATTCATCAGCAACCTATATACCAAATATTGTCATCCTACCATGCATAGTTACATAGAAACTGCTGTAACCCAAAAACTTTAACGTAGTCGCTGGACCGTGAAATTGAGGTCAAGGTCAGGTGACACCTACCAGACAGTTATGTACTAGTCATCAGCAACCTATATACCAAATATTGTCATCCTACCATGCGTGGTTACAGAGGAACTGTCGTAACCCAAAAACTTTAACGTAGTCGCTGGACCATGAAATTGAGGTCAAGGTCAGGTGACACCTACCAGACAGTCATGTACTAGTCATCAGCAACCTATATACATGTACCAAATATTGTTATCCTACCATGCGTGGTAACAGAGTAACCGCCGTAACACAAAAACTTTAACTTAGTCACTGGACTGTGAAATTGAGGTCAAGGTCTGGTGACACCTACCAGACAGTCATGTACTAGTCATCAGCAACCTATATACCAAATATTGTCATCCTACCATGCATGGTTACAGAGGAACTGTCATAACCCAAAAACTTTAACGTAGTCGCTGGACCGTGAAATTGAGGTCAAGGTCAGGTGACACCTACCAGACAGCCATGTACTAGTCATCAGCAACCTATACACCAAATATTGTCATCCTACCATGAATAGTTACAGAGGAACTGTCGTACCCAAAAACTTTAACGTAGTCACTGGACCGTGAAATTGAGGTCAAAGTCAGGTGACACCTACCAGACAATCATGTACTAGTCATCAGCAACCTATACACCAAATATTGTCATCCTACCATGCGTAGTTACAGAGGAACAGTCATAACCCTAAAACTTTAACGTAGTCGCTGGACCGTGAAATTGAGGTCAAGGTCAGGTGACAGGTGACTGACTGGCAAGTACTCATCATAAGCTACCTCTGGACCAAATTTGATGGACCTAGGGCTTCAGCTTACAAATATATGAAGCAAGATGTCAAGTGTTTACGCCGCCGCCGCCGCCAGATTCCCATACATATGTCTCGCCTCCAGCGAATTTCGTCGCAGGCGAGACAAAAATAGTGCATTCTCATAGCATCTATTTTGATCGTTGTTAAAACGGATACTCACATATTATGAAACCAAAACAATTTGTCAACTTTCATTTATCAACGAAAACACAGAAAACAAAAAGATTACATGTTTTATTTTAATCCCTTAATGATTGCAATCAAAACATCGATCTTCAAACATTTGAGGTTACATAACGATGCCATTGGCATTGTACGCAATACAGGTTACACTTCCGCTATTTTCGTATCTGTTTAAATTTTTATTTGTCCTATATAATTATTATAATATTACTAAAAATAATTTAAGTAAAAATTATATCATTACAATGAATATATGGAAGTTTTTAAAAGAATCATGTTAGAATAGGAGGAAAATACTGCATATAGCACAACAAAATGGTGACTGCCATTCACAACAATCAACAGGTGGAAAAAAAACTCTATCGGGTCTGTATTTACGTATAATCCGCACCATTCCTTTCCAACTTGGATTAAAAGAAAAAGACAGCGGACAATATGACCCTAATTACGGTAATCAAGTTTCATTACAATATAAGTCTGCATCTTCACTTTTTCTTAGGAAGGATTTTCCTTTAAATAAGCATAAGGCTTAACATCAGATAAGTTTCTTTTTCAGATAAATCCCACAAAATAATGGTCTACCACAAGGCGGACTTTCCTTTAAATGTATCGTTTACACTCAAGTTACACAAAGGCATCTAAGGAACCAACTCTAGAACATGGAAGGTGCATAATGTTTTATTTGTTTAATGTTGTTTAATGCCACTTTCAGCTATAACATGGCGTCCAGTTTTTATTCAGGGAGGAAGCAAAGTACCTGGAGAAAACCCCGGACCTTAGGTAGGAAAACTGGCAATCCTTGTCAATAAAGGTGCATATTGAAAATTTCAAGAATGATTATAATGATAGATTCTAGCCATGTGATTAAAAAGTATCAGTATCAATTGTAATTTCATTCAAAATAAGTTAAATTATAAATAAGTTATAGTAAAATATACTGACATAGTTATGGACCAGTTAATTACACTGATTATAGTATACGAACACTCTGGAATATGTTTACTGATATGATACAATGATAGGTGGTTGTTTGGAATCAATAAAATCGTTAACATTCTGTTTGCACACAATTTATTCCAAATTCATTAAAGGTATTCAACTAACATATCAACATGGGTAATTTAAATATCTAACGACAATGTTGTAACAATTAATTTAAACATCTATCAATGTTGTAACAATGGCAGCACATCAAATATTACTTCATCAGAGCATGAACATTCACCATACATGTGAGTGACTACAGTCCTGGCATAACTGACTAAAAATCATCTATTCTGATTATAATGGATAATAAAAAAACCTGTCAGGCTCCAAGTATACTTTTGCTATTACATACGTATAACACTTCATCTGGCCTATGCAATCACCTCTGTGGAAAACTGGTATATAAGGATCTTATTCTCTCTACATACTGCATTTCTTGTTAAATGAAGCTGGCCTGTTTTATACAACTTCTCAAATTAAGATTTACTTCAAATCCTGCTCTCCCTCTTTAATAGAATAATTGACAAACAGGAAGTCCCAACTGATTGGAAGTGATCCTTGATTGTTAAAATTCCAAAGAAAGGTGACCTGACACTATGCGACAACTACAGGGGCATATCTCTCTTATCTGTTCCATCTAAGATTTTTTGCAGAATTATTATAAATCGTAAGAGAGACGGAGTAGAACAACAACTCGGAGATGAACAAGCAGCCTTTCGAAGTGGCCATGAAATAACTGAGCAAGTCTTTATCCTACGTAACATCCTGGAACAATGCCAACAATGGAATGCACCATTATACTTAAATTTTATAGACTTCAAGAAAGCATTCGATAACATCATACAGGAAAGAATGTGGGAAATTTTGAGACACTACGGTGTTCGTGATATATATGTTAACATCATTAAGAACATATACATGGGTAACAAGTGCTGTGTCCTGGAAGGCGGAAAAACATCAGATTGGTTAAAACTGGGGTGAAGCAAGGTTGTGTTATGTCAGGTTTTCTCTTCATCATCATCATTGACTGGATAATGAGCAACACCAACAACAAGGGAAGGGGCATCAGATGGAAGTTTACCACCAGACTTAAAGACCTTGATATATTAGCAAGCAGATTCACCGACTTGCAAGAGAAAACAAACAGGTTACATGGTGTTGCAAATACACTGGGCTTAACATAAATGCCAAGAAAACAATGACAATGAGAATGAACTGTAAGAACCAGCAGATAGTCAAAATAAACAACACTGAGGTGGAAGACACAGACTGCTTTCTATATTTAGGAACAACCATGGACAAGAATTATGGTACCGAAAGAGAAATAACAAGGAGACTGGGCTAGCAAGATCTGCCTACTGTGCCCTATCCCAGGTATGGAAATCACCAAAGTACAGTATCAAAACTAAATTATGAATATTTAACACCAACGTAATTTCTGCACTGCTCTATTTCGCAGAGCTATGGAGAACAAAACTAGAGGCTCCCAGGAGCCTGTATCGCTCACCTGAACCTGAAACCAAACAACCCTTTTTTATCCAGCTTTTCTTTGCTATAAGGAATTGCCCAACACTTCTGCAAAAATCATTAATTTTGACCTTTTAAGGGAAATAACACCTATAAGGAGGATCTTTTGATGGTTAGAGGGAAGGGAGGTTCACTTCAAATTTGCTGTACCTGTTATACTTTTTTAACTATCAGTCGAAAACTCTCTTGACTCCACCCCCCCCCCCCCCCTTTTTCTATTTTAAGCTAACGTAGCTATATAGGTAGTCAGGTGTCATGATTTGCACAATTTTGGTAGAGGACGTCCTAAAGATGATGTGTGCAATGTTTCAAAGCAGTCCTTTCATTGGTTTAAGAGAAGAAGATTTTTTAAAATCAAGTAAAATTGATTAAAAAAATGTTCAAGGAGAATAATTCCTAAACGGTTCATCAGACAATCTTGACCCTAAAGTCATTTTTGAAGCCCTCATAGAGCAGAACAATTAAGCAATGCTAACTTTTTCTCTAGTTCTAATAATTTTCAAGATTTTGAGGCAAAAATGTCAAAAATAATCAATTTCGACAATTAAAGGGCAATAACTCCTATAAGGAGTCATCATACAACTTCAACCGAATGGAGTGTTTCGTAGAGCTTTTGATGCAGATGAAGGCATGTCTCTTTGGTTTTCCTGTATCTGTTACACTTTTTTAAATATAAGCCAAAAACTGTATATTACCGACCACCCCCCCCCCTCCTATTTTTAGATATGGTGGCCATGTTGGTTAATCTGCAGCCATGGTTGGTGCAAACTTGGTTGAGGACATTTGACGGATGATGTGAACAAAGTTTCAAAGCAGTACTTTCAGTTGTTTCAGAGGAGAAGATTTTAAAAAATCAATTAAAACCGATTAAAAAAAACAGTTCAAGGGGAATAACTCTTAAACGGTTAATCAGACAATCTTGACCCTTACGTCATTTTTGTAGCCCTCATAGAGCAGAACAATTAAGCAATGCTAACTTTTTCTCCAGTTCTAATAATTTTCAAGATTTTGAGGCAAAAATGGCAAAAGTCATCAATTTTGACAATTAAAGGGCAATAACTCCTACAAGGAGTCATCATACAACTTTGACCCAATGGAGTGTTTTGTAGAGCTTTAGATGCTGAAGAAGGAAGGTCTCTTCGGTTTTCCTGTATCTGTTATACTTTTTGAACTATAAGCAAAAAACTGTATTTTGACCCCTCTGTTCTATTTTTAGCCATGGCGGCCATGTTGGTTGGTCTGAGGCCATGATTTGGGCAAACTTGGTAGAGGGCATTTTACTGATGATGTGTGCAAAGTTTCAAAGCAATCCCTTCAGTGGTTTTGGAGGAGAAGATTTTGAAGAAAAGTTAACGACGACGACGACGACGGACGACGACGGACGCCAAGTGATGGCAATAGCTCACATGACCCTTGTGAGCTAAAAAAGATGAAGAGAGGTTAGACACATTCCACCGCAAATGCCTACGTAGGATTTTGAAAATACATTGGCCTGAAAAGGTCTCAAACACTGACCTGTACACCCGCACCAAGACCACACCACTGTCCCATACAATCAAAATGCGAAGATGGAGATATATAGGTCACATTCTGCACAGAGAAACAAAGAGTAACATCAGAATAGCACTAACCTGGACGCCTGAAGGTAAAAGCTGGAAGACCAAAGAATACCTGGAGAAGAACTGTTGAAAAAGAGAGAAATGAAAATGGATGGAATACATGGCAAAGAGCAGAAACAGCAGCAAGTGACCGACAGGGGTGGCGTAGAATGCTCAACGGCCTCACGAGTCCTTGAAGACCCAGAGAGGATATGTATATGTATGTATGTATGTCAAATCCTTGAGTTTTTCCTGAAATTTTAATTTTCCAGCAATCTGGTTGGCCAATATTTGAGTTGAGGATGAGTTATGGAAATCCTCAAATTTGAGATGTTTTATGAAACCAGACCCTGTATATAAAAACCACATGTCTTTAGTCACCATAATTTCAGTTTCGCTTGAAATGTGACACAGGACAGGTTTCGTTGTTACAGGGTAACTGTTTAACATATATAATTACCTAGACCGGCTTCCTTCCTGAGAGTTTTATTTTTAGCCAGTTGTGACATTTCTTCTGGCCAAGTCAAGTCTTTATTCCTGACTGAAAAATAAACAATACTGTCCAGTGTTAATTTCAACAATCACTTATGGTCAATATCGTACGTTTGCGCTTTATCAGAGGTGTTTACCCCTTTGCTGTACTGGCAGTAATCCTAATTATTTTTTTTCAGTAATTTTGCACATTTATCCGTAATCTGAAACTTTGCAATAAAATGTCAGAACTTAGAACAATACTAAAAGAGTTTCTGGACAGTCTTTTACTATAAAACATCTTTCTGATGCACATTTTATTGATCAAACATTAATAAAAACATGTTTATTCAATATTGTAATACCTTTACAATGTCACAAAATCACAACAGAAAAAAGCATTTTAAAGTTAATTGTAATACCAGTGGTAATGCATAATTTCGGGGTGCATTTCCATGATGCATATTTTTATAGCCAAATTCGGAATGATTCCGGAAAATCCCTAATGGTAAACACCTCTGCTTTATTTACATGTAATGCTTGGGAAAAAACAATGTTCTAATTTTTACAAGAGATGTTTCTGCCGTACATACAGCTGTAAATTGAACATTTATTACAAACCTCAATTTTTCTGAGAAATTATCCAAAACTACAGGAATAACAGTAAAAGCAAGTGAAAACTGCTATAATCACTGATAAAATGTGTATCTTAATGACTTACTAGCTAAGAATTATAGCTACTTGTCACATTATACTCAAAAGCATGAAAGAACCATTACTTGATTTTACACACATCATTACTGGAATCAATGAATGTCAAAGGACAGTATTCACACACAAGGCATTGTAAACACAGCTGTCAGCATAGACAAGATGTACTAACCTATAAAATAATTCACATGTTTCCTACAAAACATTCAGTTCATCTAAAATAAGCTTTTCATTCCTTTTACAACACTAAGACATGTTTTTCTTGGTTACACCTCTTTCTGAATAGCAGTACATACAAAAACACAATTATCTCTCAGTTATACCTACTTTCAATGAGGACTTGTTGGTTTTCTTCCACACATACTTCTTCCAGTGTTTGGTTCTCATCCTCCAGTAATGTCATGTACTGTTAATATAAAAAGCAATATGTTAAAACAGGCAGAGTGAATAATCATCTACTTTTGATCACATGTCTATCTATACTAAGGTAGCAAGTTCGAACCTTACTGTCCTGGACTCATATCATTGGGTACTCTGACATTCTCCCCAACAAAACTGGACATAATCATATAGCTGAGTACTCTGGCATTCTCCCCTGCAAAAACTGGACATCATCATATAGCTGAGTACTCTGGCATTCTCCTAAAAAAAACTGCACACCATCATATAGCAGGGTACTGTGACATTCTCCCCAACAAAAAACTGGACACCATTATATAGCTGGGTACTGTGACATTATCCCCAACAAAAAACTGGTCACCATCATATAGCTGAGTACTCTGGCATTCTCCTAAAAAAAACTGCACACCATCATATAGCAGGGTACTGTGACATTCTCCCCAACAAAAAACTGGACACCATCATATAGCTGAGTACTCTGGCATTCTCCCCAACAAAAACTGGACACCATCATATAGCTGAGTACTCTGGCATTCTGCTAAAAAAAACTGGACACCATCATATAGCTGGGTACTGTGACATTATCCCCAACAAAAAACTGGACACCATTATATAGCTGGGTACTGTGACATTCTCCCCTACAAAAAACAGGACATCATCATATAGCTGGGTACTCTGGCATTCTTCCCAACAAAAACTGGACATCATCATATAGCTGAGTACTCTGGCATTCTCCTCAGCAAAAACTGGACATCATCATATAGCTGAGTATTCTGGCATTCTTCCCAACAAAAACTGGACATCATCATATATCTGAGTATTCTGGCATTCTCCCCTGCAAAAACTGGACATCATCATATAGCTGAGTATTCTGGCATTCTCCCCAACAAAAACTGGACATCATCATATAGCTGAGTACTCTGGCATTCTCCCCAGCAAAAACTGGACATCATAATATAGCCGAGTACTCTGGTATTCTCTCCAACAAAAACTGGACATCATCATATAGCTGAGTATTCTGGCTTTCTCCCCAACAAAAACTGGACATCATAATATAGCTGAGTACTCTGGTATTCTCTCCAACAAAAACTGGACATCATAATATAGCTGAGTATTCTGGCATTCTCCCCAACAAAAACTGGACATCATCATATAGCTATTATAGGTCATATGACATTGTTTTGATGGCAAATGGTTTACTGTTTGGAAAGATTGTGCAAATAAATATAATTAGCTATGTGTATTGCAATAACATGGAATTGATTTGTTTGTTTGTTTGAATGGTGTTTAACGCCACTTTCAGCAATTGTTCAGCTATTACACGGCGTCCAGTTTTTATTGGAATTGACAGCAATATGGCAGCTACATAATGAATATTTGATGGAGTATATATTTTGTTGTCCATCATCAACTAAGCCACTATAAATCAAAGGCTTCCTTTTTTAAAATAACTAGACACCATGGCATAACTGAAAAAATTAGTGAAAATGGCATTAAACACAATTCAAAACAACAATTAATGAAGCCAAATAAATAACCATCATAACAAAAACTTACATCTTCTTTACAACCTATCTTCCATAACCTTGTATCCTCTCTAGAAAATCTAAGTTTAGTACACAAAAATTCATAAATTTGTTGTATGGTGTGTTGACGACTGAAGGTGGCCATATATGCCACATAACGTCTGGGTGTTTGTGTGTTGTTAGCCACCATACTCGTCATTGCTGTAAAGACAAATGAGAAATCTTTTTTGTACTTTTTACATCTTTTTATTTTATTTTCAAAGAATATATTAAAGAAGTGTGAGAAACACTTCAGTATTTTACAGTCCTCTTTGATTAAGCATTTACATAAAATAATAAAATTGACAATAAAAAATATTTTCAAAATCTAAAATTAATGTTGAGCATACTGGTAGTTAAATAGAAAAAATGCATTAGACAGCACCAGTTGACATTTACAGAGAATAATTGTTCAAAAATAAAACTCTTGCATGTTAATGCACATATGGAAGGCCCTACACAAGAGTAATACTTGAGTGTAGAAATATAATTATGTGATAACTGATGGTGTTTACATGGTTATTATTTACATGCATGTACTAAACACATTCATGCAACTAGAATTACATAGGATGCATAAAAGATCTTCTTTAGTATGCAAAAAGTCATGCCTGAATCAAAGTTCAACTATATGGTCGGACTTAGTACACAATTCATAGATAAAACTGAGAAAGTGGTAAAACATGGGTTTTTCCAAAGGGGTAATTGATATCTCAAAAATTGACATCTTAGTTTTCAGGATAAAGCATCCAGTTAGTACTATATAAGAACAGAGAACTAGTGGTTAATAACAGGTAAAACATCATATCAATGCTACATTAACAGTTTACTTTAAAAAAAACCCACTATTTCTATCAGTGCTTTAACTAAAGAGATCTACAGTCAACAAAAGATAAATAGGATAATCAATTGTTCAGCAAATATATACAAAATTTGATCATAAGTGCCATCAGATTAAACAAGTGCTTGGATCTTGTTCCGCGGATCAGTTTAATTTAAATGAGTTTACGCACGAGTGATAATATTTTCAAGATTCTTGATGAATGATTGTTTAAGGTATCCGACCCATAATTGACCATGTGACCACAGCTAGTGTCCCGGATGTCAATTATTTTTCAATGGAGCAGACCTCGGTAAAGTTCGGCAAACATCGGAAATACGATTAGAGTAACTAACTTTTTTTGCACAAAACTGTTACATTGGCTCAAAGTAAAACAATATAATTAATTTGTATCATTAATTGAAAATACATCGATTTAATAAAGGTGTATTTCTTGGTCGAAAAATAAAATTGAACGGAGACTTCAATTATGGGTCAGATACCTTAACCTGTTTATAACATTTATGGACATATGTGGTTGAAAATTAAGAGGAAATTTGTTTTGCACATTGCGATGTTGTTAATGACATACATTGTGATGTCACTTCCAGAGAATGAAAGAACTGACTTTATTTCACATGTGAAGTACTAGAATTTATTGCTCTGGGAAATCTATGTATTTCATCGCTGTCAATGTAATAAACATGTATATGAGTTAAAAAACAACGAAAACTGTTACATATGTGGTATACTGTACTGAAATCTGTCTAAATGTCATTCAAAATTTGACATCACGAAAAATACAAATCTACTGTCTTCAATATATATGCAAGATCAGAATCCTCATTAGCTTACATCTATACTTTGATAGCAACAAATGTTCAATCTATCGTTTGGTATTCCAAACTGTACTGCAGTTTCAGCTTTGTATTTTGTTTATTTTCAATATCTCCTAACAACAAATTTCAGTCCAGTATTTGACAGAAAAGTGGATATCTTACACAGAGCCATTCCACCAATACCTGACATCATGCCAGTAAATGTTGTCATAGGAACAGGTCTGTTGTTAATGAACTGGTGCCGTAACAATTTGACTGTTATTGGATACAGTTCAAGCTCTGGTTGCCCATCATTTGTTATAGATGATATCACCTAGATAACATATTAAATAAAATTCAAGACTATTTAAGTTAAAAGGCTATAACAGTCCAAATTCAGTAGCTTGACCTTAAATCACACAAACACACATGATTTCTCAAACACCTATGAAGTACAGAACTTTTCCCATATATAATCTATGTTAAAATTGCTTATATTTCTAGAAAACTGCAACTAAATTAGCAGTTCCAATAGTAAAAATCTATGGACAAGTGTGGACACAGAAAAACGTCTCGCCTGAATTCCGCGTCAGTAACGAAAATAAATTTCGTCATAAGCATTAAGTAAATAGCATTAAATATGAGCAGAGGCCTGTATACCAAATATTGTCACCATACTATGCATAGTTACAGAGGAACTGTCCTAATACAAAAACTTTAACGTAGTCGCTGAACCGTGAAATTGAGGTCAAGGTCAAGTGACACCTACCAGACAATCATGTACTATTCATCAGCAATCTATATACCAAATATTGTCATCCTACCATGCGTGGTTACAGGGGAACAGCAGTAACCTAAAAACTTTAACGTAGTCACTGGACCATGATATTGAGGTCAAGGTCACGTTGCACCTACCAGACAGTCATGAACTATTCATCAGCAACCTATATACCAAATATTGTCATCCTACCAAGCATAGTTACAGAGAAACTGCAGTAACACAAAAACTTTAACATAGTCGCTGGACCGTGAAATTGAGGTCAAGGTCAGGTGACACCTACCAGACAGTCATGTACTATTCATCAGCAACCTATATACCAAATATTGTCATCCTACCATGCATAGTTACAGAGAAACTGCAGTAACACCAAAACTTTAACATAGTCGCTGGACCGTGAAATTGAGGTCAAGGTCAGGTGACACCTACCAGACAGTCATGTACTAGTCATCAGCAACCTATATACCAAATATTGTCATCCTACCATGCGAGGTTACAGAAGAACTGTCGTAACCCAAAAACTTTAACGTAGTCGCTGGACCGTGAAATTGAGGTCAAGGTCAGGTGACACCGACCAGCCAATCATGTATTTGTCATCAGCAAGCCATATACCAAATATTGTCATCCTACCATGCGTGGTAACAGAGGAACTGTCATAATCCAAAAACTTTAACGTAGTCACTGGACCGTGAAATTGAGGTCAAGGTCAGGTGAAACCTACCAGACAGTCATGTACTAGTCATCAGCCACCTATATATCAAATATTGTCATCCAACCATGCGTGGTAACAGAGGAACTGTCGTAAACCAAAAACTTTAACGTAGTCACTGGACAAAGATATTGAGGTCAAGGTCAGGTGACACCTACCAGACAGTCATGTACTAGTCATCAGCAACCTATATACCAAATATTGTCATCCTACCATGCTTGGTTACAGAGGAAATGTCGTAACCCAAAAACTTTAACGTAGTCGCTGGACCGTGAAATTGAGGTCAAGGTCAGGTGACACCTACCAGACAGTCATGTACTAGTCATCAGCAACCTATACACCAAATATTGTCATCCTACTATGCGTAGTTACAGAGGAACTGCCGTAACCCAAAAACTTTAACGTAGTCACTGGACCGTGAAATTGAGGTCAAGGTCAGGTGACAGGTGACTGACTGGCAAGTACTCATCATAAGCTACCTCTGTACGAAATTTGATGGACCTAGGACTTTGGCTTACAAATATATGAAGCAAGATGTCAAGTGTTTACACCGCTGACGCCGCCGCCGCTGGATTCCCATACATATGTCTCGCCTCCAGCGACTTTCGTCGCAGGCGAGACAAAAAACCATTAATAACTAAAATTATTGATGGCTTGGGTGATTAATTGGTCGTAAAATGTGTGAAGATCAAAGCCATACCTGTAAAATGTCTAGCTTGATCTTTAATGATATAATCCCTAATAATTAACCTAACTGTCATCAATTTATATTTATGTACGCTTTGTCTGTAAATTTGTTGAAATAGGTTTTAATCAATTTCACATATTTGCCAAGAATAAAATCTGAATTGAGGTCATTGACACAATTACCTCATGCAATAATACTTTTTAATAACTGTGAACAAAATTAAACAAGAAAAATAACAGTAAACATTTTTTATTTTAACAAAAGCACAAATACATATGTAAAAATAAGATATATATATGCAATACAATGTAGAAACACAATTTTATTAATAAAATGTGACAGGAAATTAATTGAAATATATAAACAGTTATTAATTCCAGTTAGCTCATGAACCATTTCCAACAATCACAAGACCCTGTTTCACGATTTCTCAAACACTTTTTATTGACCCTTCGAGTTCAATCCAATGAAGATCGACTTTGCGTATATTTATGTTGTTCTCAAATCTGTTGATTTTTTATCTACATTTGATTAATGTGTATGCCTATTCTGACTGGTAAAATCCCTGTAAACACGACTATCTCTCCATATCTTAAAAGATAAAACCTTCAAAGACAGAAATGGCTGGATTTCGTTAAACAGGAAGTAGGTGAGCGACAGACCTGAAATAGAATCCTACGTTATGGGAGGCCATGCTGATGCTGCATACCAAATTTCAAGAGAATGTGATTAGTGGTTGCTGAGAAAACTGTTATGAAAATTTTTTCCTCGCCTACCCGCCTGACATTCACCATATTATAACCCGGATTTTCAATACGTGAAATCCAGCCAAAAATAGGATTGTTTCAGTTTCTGGGACTTTTCTCTTGTATTTTATAATTATTTGGAGTAATTTCCAATACTTAAACACTTACAGTTCTGGGAAGTGCTGTGTTGGCACCATACCAGGTGGACAAGGCCCTCCATATTGCTTCTGGGACTATCTCAAAATCCTTCCCTCTGACTAGCATGACATCTCTCTTCAGTCTTCCACCTTCATTTGTTAATGAGATCACCTGTAAACAATATAATGGAATTTGATGAATTGTTTGCATTACTTTATTAGTTATTAGCCATGAGGGCAAATATCAATATTAGCCCTGGAGACATTTATTTAATTATGTGAGAAACAGATTACTACATGGTCATTTCCATATTGGCCCTGGTAACAGCCCTAGACCCATATCAGCCTCTGGGATGATACCAGGGAAAATATGGAAATTACCATTTAATAATCAATAATTATAAACTCAATTTCCATTGACTGTTAATCATTCTTTTATTCTGTATTCTTATTTTCTTTCATTTGCATACAATTTGACATTAACAACTTACTTTTAACCTACTGGTTATCAGAAAATCAATCTTTTATTCTGCACAGCTTATTTTTGTTTATATTGCACAGATATTTTACATCAATCATCAAACACTTACTTTTGACTGACTAGGTATCAGTAAAGGACTGTTATCTATTGCACCAGGCCTCAAAGGGTTAGAATTGTTCAACTGAAGATTTTTCTTGCGTATTTTTGGTGACTGACTAGGACTCCGATTGACCAGAGGAGAATCAGGTGCATTCAGACATGTTTTTAAAGGACTACCACAACTCTGTGACTTAACGGCACTATTAGAACAGTTATGACTAGGACTTCCACCACTGTATGACTGAGACATGTTGTAACTAGAAGTTTTAGCATTCACCATGACAACACAGTCATCTTCCCAGGGTATGGACTTTCCGGAATGTTTATTTTTAGTAATTCTGTGTATTGTATCTTCACCATTCATCATAGTAAAACCATTTAACTCTCCATTAGTTTCAATGATATTCTAAAAACAATGTCAGAAACTATTTATGATATTCTGAAAACAATATCAGACACTCTACACGACATTCTGAAAACAATGTCAGAAACTATTTAAGATATTCTGAAAACTATGTCAGAAACTATTTATGATATTCTGAAAACAATATCAGAAACTATTTATGACATTCTGAAAACAATGTCAGACACTCTAGATGACAATCTGAAAACAGTGTCAGAAACTATTTATGATATTCTGAAAACAATCTCGGACACTTTACGTGATGTTCTGAAAACAATATCAGATACTATAAATTTAAATAAAGTGATACAATCAAATAGATTTTAAAGTATAGCTAACTTGCAATGAGAGGAAGATAATGGTTTCCAGAAAAACATGCAAAATTTTTGCTTCAAACTAATTTTTAAAAGACCAATAGAAATGTATTGAAAGTGTCTTCCTTTTGGTTAATGTATATTTTTAATGAATTATCTCAAACTTAAAAAGCAAAAAAAAACTCAATGTCACCTTGGCATTGACGTAATCACTCCAACAGTTCCACCACTGCATTGATATAAGGTACCAGATCTGTCCAACTTGAAATGACTTTCTTGATTCCCTTGACAACCATTGACTGAAACAGAAAACATATCATATTTATTACTGTGTGTTGACAAAAATAAGGTACAATATTACTTTCCAATAAAAATAAGGTACAATATTACTTTCCAATAAAAATAAGGTACAATATTACTTTCCAATAAAAATAAGGTACAATATTACTTTCCAATAAAAATAAGGTACAATATTACTTTCCAATAAAAATAAGGTACAATATTACTTTCCAATAAAAATAAGGTACAATATTACTTTCCAATAAAAATAAGGTACAATATTACTTTCCAATAAAAATAAGGTACAATATTACTTTCCACAAAATAAGGTACAATATTACTTTCTTCAAAATAAGGTACATTATTACTTTCCACAAAATAAGGTACAATATTACTTTCCACAAAATTACTTTCCAATAAATTATTGTATTCTACATTTATTAAAAAACCTCTTAAAAGTATCAGTGACAGAAAATTATAACCAAAAATCTCAAGTCTAAAATGGTAGTGTTGCAAAGCAAGTGATTTGATAAATAAGGAATGGTCCACAAATTGTTGGAAGAAGGTTTTGGGTTTGTGTAAAAAATGTGGGAGAAGTTGATTACACAAAATATGTACAGTCTTCTGCAAATGTTCTGAAAAAGTTCACAAGTCTTGAAAAAAAGGAAAAAAATCCTCAAACAATTCCGTAATAGCAGAAGCACAACTTCAATACATGTGCAATCTGCCTGTCAATTTTCATAGATCTGGGTTAAAAACTGTAGGAGTAGATGATTACATAAAATAGTTACCCTATTTTCTCTGCCCGCATGCCAGACTTCACAAAACAATAACACAGGTTTGAAATTCGTGCAACCCGTCAATAAACCAAAAAGCAACACAGATATTAGACCTTTTAAAAATCTGTTTAGATGTTTTGAATGGGATGTAATGCCACTTCCAGCAATTTTTCAAATATGTCAATAAAGTGAACTGTAGGAATTACTGATCATTTTTGAAATTTACAGTTTCACTCTGTTAGAGCTTTTAGGTTTCAGGACAAAAACGAAAAATTTCATACAAAACCGTCATTAAAAGACAATAACTCCTATAAGGAGTTATCTGACAATTTCAGACCAATAAAAGTGAATTGTAGGTCTTGTATTGCTGAATATTTTTGCAATTTACAGTTTTATTCTAGCAGTTATAGTTTTAGGCTACAGGACAAAAACTGAAAATTTCATTAAAAAATTGTCAAGTAAGGGCATTAACTCCTAAAAGGAGTGGTCTGACAATTTTGGACAAACAAAGTGTTTTGTAGGCATTGTCTTGCTGATCATCTAAGCAATTTACAATGTCAAATTAGCTCTTATAGTTTTCAAGTTATATTGTAAAAACTGAAAATTTTGTCAAAAATCATCACTAAAGGGCAATTACTCCTGAACACAACTTCAGACCAATAGCACCTACTGTTGACCTCAATGTGCTGATCAATAGTTTGGTTTGGTTATTTGGTGTTTACTGCCACTTTCAGCCATTTTTCAACTATTTCATTGCATCCAGTTTTTACTGGGGTAGGAAGCTGGCGTACCCAAAGAAAACCCCCAACCTGCGGTAGGAAAACTGACAATCCTTGTCAATTAAGATTGGAGTCGAGTATGCCCTCCCCGCAGTGAGACTCAAACCCACAACTTCAGACAGACCTCATGATCAATAGTAGACAAACTACCTTAACCACTCGGCCACAGAGGCCCTGAGGTAACAGTTATCTGTATGGCTATTATAATTTTGGGTATGAGTTTGGTTTGACTCTATTTATATCTAAATAACCCTCATCACAACCATTTCATTTTAATTATCTTGTTTGTTTGTTTGAATGATGTGCAGTGAGGCTCAAACCCACAACCTGTGTTAACAGACCAAGTGATAACCACTCGGCCACAGAGGACCCTCCATATTAATTATCACTTACAATGCAATGTGTTTAACATCTTACTTGACAATATTTCCTTCCTCCTCGGTTGACTTTGGCTTTAAACCCAAAACAATGTGGCAAATCTACAACACAAACACAAACTACACTTAACACACAATCTATCAGTAAACATTAGTAATACATAGTTAATTTAATCCAGCCAGCATACAAGTAGATTGTGATTGTAGATTGTAGTTTGTTAATAGGAGTTTACACATACGATGTACACATACGAAGTACAATATATTGGTCTGTGAAAAGCACAGAGTCGTAATAATTTAGATGTCAGAGAAGGTAAATGGTTCATGGATTAATTGTTGCCAGAATTAGGTCAATATTTCATGGGTCACCTTTACCAATAAAACAGTTTTATATATAATATTGACATACACAACTTCCCTTCATCATGCACAAATTAAAAGTCAAGAGTAAAAACCTAAACTTCCATATAATGAAGCATTTTCTATTTTCAACAAACTAACATTTATAAGCCATTTGGAATAGAGATTTGCTTGCTATTCCAAGGTCAAGTAGTTTTTAATAAGTTTGAAATTTCAGAATTAATGACAGTGAGGATAATGCTAAACTGAGTGTTTGTTTGTTTGATGGTGTTTAACGCAACTTTCAGCAATTTTTCAGCTATATCATGGCATCCAGTTTTTATTGGCGGAGGAAGCAGGAGTACCTGGAGAAAACCCCCGACCTGCGGTAGGAAAACTGGCAATCCTTGTCAATTAAGATTGGAGTCGAGTACACCCTGCCTGCAGTGAGAATCGAACCCGCAATCTCAGTGTTGACAGACCACGTGATCAATAGTAGACGAACTACCTTGACCACTCGGCCACCGAGGCCCCCTTAAACTGAGTGACAAGTTGTAATCAGTTAATGTACTGAGATACAAGTATGAAGTATACAGCCTCCATTACTTAACAAAGAACATTTACTATTAGTTTATTGAGAATTAGGCACTTATAGTGCATGTACATGTTGTAATCAGATGTAGTGAGAATCATGTACTATACAGCTATGACCAATTTACTGAAATACATGTAGTGTTTTGAGAATCTAGCATGTATTATACAGCTGCCCCAATTTTTTGAAATACATGTAGTGTTTTGAGAATCTGGCATGAACTATACAGTAATTCCAATTTATCAGAGCTCCAGATAAGATTTTCTTCATTGGGTTTTTCACCCCTCTGATGATTTATTTCATTGGGTATTTTTTTATATATCACTTTTATCATTTTTTTTTAACCCACTCAAAAATAGTTAATTGGGTTTTTCACTCATCTAAAATTTATTGAATTGGGTTTTTTATGCTGACAAAAATTTATTTCACTATGGTTTTATACATGTAGATAACCTTTTGTCAACAACGGTGTTAGGGTTAGTTGTACGATAGTTAGATATTGTATTGTTTGGCCTAGAGGATGTCAGGGAAGCCTTTTTTCTTCCACGTTTATTCATGGTGCCACAACAAAATACTAGACTGGTTCTAACAATAAATAAAATTTTGGAAGAAAAGTATATTCAACAGGGAACATGCATCTCTTCTTGTGAAATAAATCTCCATACCTGGAGCACCATATACTGCATGAAATATACATTACATTCGAATACCTAGTTTGTTACGTTGCAAAATAATGAGAATCGTAATTACGCAACTTTGTGTATTTATTTGAATGAATTAATGCAATCACAACAATTTTATGCACTCAGTGAGTGAAATAAGCATGTTTCGAAAAATACATGTAGATTGGGTTTTAGGCCTTTGATATTGCTTTTTGCAACGCAAAGATATACAAATAATTGGGTTTTATGAAAATTAAATTGCGTAATAACGCAAATATGCAGCTTATCTGGAGCTCTGATTTATTGAAACAAATGTAGTGAACTATACAGCTACCTCAATTTATTAAAATACATGTAGTGTTCTGAGAATCTGGAATGTAGTAAACTGCTACGTTAACTGCAGAAGCCATTAGTAATCACAAGAAGAAGACATCATACCTGACTAAGTAGATTGAGGAAGTCATCAGCTAATGTGTTGTTGACAGTCCACACCAAATACTCTTCTTGCGTTATACAGTCATCCTAAATATCATATAAATATCAATAAGGCTTCAATGACAGTCTCTTAAACAACATGTTATAATTGATATGATAAGCTTCAATATTTTTTGCATCAATCATAAATAACATAAAGACTTAAAAAAACAATGAGTAGACAGCAACAAATTCAGCCAGCATGCAACCCTTTAATTTTTCAAAACCTCTGTAACTGCAAAAAAAAAATTATTAACATTTGTGGATTTCATCACTTTACACATGTTAAATTGCTTAGATTCAAGGTGGTTGTACCCCATCTCCCAAAAGAGCCCTACCCTTGTTAGACCCATCATTGAATTATTGCACTCCTAACCTGAAATTCTTGATTGGTCCCTGCTGGATTCAGATGACTTGTTTTGTTCAAACACATTTTCTAAACAATCTGATATATAGCCATTACTAAGAACTATTTAAAACAAGCATATCTTGATAAACTATAAGATATATATGTTTCTTTTGTGTGCATTTATTCTCTAAGTAAGATTTGTTTTGTTTGTATGTTGTTTTAATGGCACTTTCAGCATTTGTTCATCTATATCATGGCGTCCAGTTCTTATTGAGGGAAAAAAAAAGGAGTAACCAGAGAAAACCCTCGACCTCTGGTAGAAAAACTGGTACTCCTTGTCAATTAAAATTGGGAGTCGAGCACACTGCCTTCAGTGAGACTATAAACTCTCTAAGTAAGAAGTATAAGCCTTGATATGTTACAAGTTTAAATCATTAAATTTTGTTCTACCTATGAAGTGTTCATGAATGTAGAATGTTTAACAACTTTAGTTGATATTTTGACATGTTTTGTTGTTTACATGCCTCAAAACAACCCAAAATATTAGTTACCTTATCAGAATCATGACATGCTAGTATTTCCATGGCAACTGTTTCTGGATTCAAATTATGAAATACATCAGATTCCTACAAAAAGTTATAACATTTAAATGTATTCTATATATGATATACATGTATCACCAGGGGCTGGGCATTGAATTTTCTATAATAAACACCAAATTTCAAAATACAATCGAGCAACATTTCAGGAAACTCATGGGCAATAAATTTGGAGAAAATTTTCCTCTTTAATTGTTTGCTATTTTCTGATTTTTTAATATGCATTGAATATAAATAAATTAAAATTTGTAGGAATCTGTTCTAAACAAATCAGAATCTCATGAAAACTATCACAATATTGAATTGGGACGATAATCATGGCATCTCGATGGGAGGTATTGATAATGAACACCGCAGCCATCTGAGCACACAGCATATGGCAAATATGACCACTGCAGCCATCTGAGCACACAGCATATGGCAAATATGACCACTGCAGCCATCTGAGCAGACAGCACATGGCCAAAATGATGACTGCATCCAGAGGAGTAGACAACAATTTTTAACAATGAACATTGCAGCCAGGTAGGTAGACAACAAGTGGTCATAATGACCATTGCAACCAGAAAAGTTGACAAGTGGTGACAAGGACACAGATGATAACAATGATCGCTGCAGCTAGATGAGTGGAAACTGTATTTTTCTACATTCCTACCAATTCATGGCTGGCTCTGTTTTCAGATCTCACAGTTAACATGGCTGACAACATCTGTATCAAGTCTTCTTTACGTAACTTTCCATTTTTCTTTTTACAAAACACTTTAAAACAAACTGCAAAAATATTAAATAAATATAATAATCAAAACAATGAACAGAGCAAATTGGCAATCTGATATACAGTAGTCCCCCTCTTATAAGACCACACCATCTGAGTCATGAAAGTGGTCTTATAATGGGGTGGTCTTTTTTGAGGGGATAAATAAAGGTTTATAGAGCTTGGTCGGTTGATTAGCAGCATGAACTGTGAAGTGATCAAGAATCACACAAAATAAATAGAATTCATGCAGTTTTTATCCGTTAAAAATGTGTAATGATAATATAACAATTCCAAGTCTTCTTAACCGTGAATGTTTCTGTTCCTGTTTCATCTGTATTATCGTTGTTTTTATCACTTTTATTGTCTGCCCAGGTTATTGTCTTCCTAGTTTATAAAGGTTCCATTTAGTTTGGAAATATCCAGGTTTTTCTCTCGTTTCCAATTACCCAAGTTTTTGACATCGTTTGTTGTAAATATTGATTTATGATTATGTTGGTACATTGTACTATTATCTACTTGTTGAATATTTCAGTCTTCTTGTAATAAACACAATTTCTTTAATGCCGAAATCAATCCTACTTGTTTTCGTCCTTAATCCAGATTTAAAATGTTTCTTTTACGCGATTACGACATTTTGTTAATATATTCATTGAAAGGAAATTTTGAATTTTATTTGGCTTAATTCTGTATGATGTTTTTCTTCGAATTGTAGGTCAGGTTAAAAACTTTCTAGACATTTTATTATGACCTACATGAAAGAAATAGGAATGTTGTAGTAGTGATACGTACATTTTTGTCTTTCCATTCCTGGACCTCTACAACAGGCTGATATTCCACAGGCCATTTCTTTAAAGTCAATATGGTTATCACAGTTTTCATCAAAAGCTTTAAATAATCCTACAATTTACAGGTTTCAATTTAGATTCCAAGTCTGCTGGTATATATTCACCATTATTACCATTTAACGTGTATTAGACAGATGTCATACAAATAGACAATATTCCCACATTGGTAGGTGAATACATAACTTATTTGAATGAGCCTTAGAACCAGGTAGAAATTCAAGACTGCCGAGTACAACTAAAAGGAATATTTTCTAACAATGTACAAATATTGTTTTTATCATTTTCTGATAGAAAGCAACAATCTTATTCGCTAACTTCTTGTATAGCAAATGTAAAAAACTTAATGACCGACATATACACTTCATAGTCTGAACTACCAACATTTACTGTAACTGCTTGTAGCAGTGGAATTTACTGAAGTCACAGTGATCAACCAAGGTTGTCTTTTTAGACTTTAGATTTCCCTCAGACAGGCACCAACAATAATTTATATGTTCAAAGTATGTTTTGACAGACATGCAGTCTTCACGAAATTAGTTCTTGGCTTGTCGGACCTAAACACAAATACTGCCGGACCAATTTAACATTTTTGTTGTAAATTTAACACATTTGCCAGACCGGAGTTAAAGTTGGCTGTTTTTTGCCGGTCGGGTCCGGCGGACCGGCACATTTCGGGAAGACTGGACATGGAGACTGCATAGTTGTCTCCCTTTAACACTGCTATCATCTACTGTAACTTAGGACACGTTCCTGACCTTGCTTCTTTCCTTTGTTTAAGTGTTAAGTGTATTAAGTAAAGTATAACCTTGGACCATGAGTGTAAAGGTTTTTTTATTATCACCAAGAAAAAAAAAACTGACCTTCTGTGATATCACTTGGTATAGGGGGACAAACCAGATTCTGAAATGTCTCCTGGTCAAACTTTCCTGTCTTTGATAGAGCTTTTAACATCCAATATCTCTTCTCTAACTCACTTATATCTGTTTCTTCCACTGAAACACAACAAAGAATATATGTATAATTATACAGTCAGACAATCCTTGTTGGGTTAATTCTTCAACTTAACTTCATTGTTACTCCTCCTTTACTTGTACCTTAAATACTTAAATTAATAAAGCGTATTGATTTTGTAATAAAGCTTAATTTAAGTTAAAAATGAAAAAGATCATGTATTTTTCACTGAAACTAAATACATACATTCATGGTCAAAGATTTTCATTTCTTATACTCTATAGCTGAGCAACATTGTCCATTTCGTATAATCTAACTTGGTATTTTAGCCACGCCCCAGCACATGACTGATTGATGACGTTAATGATGTTGACGATATACATGTATTCTTCCGCAAACATTAATTGACAACGAATCGTACATATTTTTGATTACTTGTTAAATTTTGTTTTTCTTATTTTTTTTTATAATATTGAATTTAAAATATAAGGATTGTTCTTAATTGTTGGTCAATTTATTGGATATAGACAATTTAGATCAGTTTAAACTGGACATAAACGGCTATGTGTTTTATTGGCGTAAACCAACCCAAAGTCATCTATATCCAATAATCTAACCAACAATTAAAAACAGTCCTTAACTGTCATAGAATAACTAACATGAATGTATCACCACAGCTACACAAAAAATGTTCTGCAGTATTTAATAATCTATAACACTAGTTTGTCAATTCTTTACTACATACAATGTGTTACTCCTGCAAGAGTCTGGTAAAATGTAGGCGTGTCTGTGTCGTTAGATAAACTAATTGTGATTTCTTCCATCAATAGCCATTTTGTTATTATGGTGGCATTTGGATTCTGAAAAATCCAAATCCTGAATTGATCATAGGTCAACTGGTCTCTCTGAAATAACAAAATATCTTGACAATATTTATTTAACATAAATAATTTTGTATGCTACCTGTTAAAATATCATAACCATGCACACTTCAATTCTAGTCAGAACAACTAGAACTTACCAATTTTGTCACCATAAAGAAATTTAAAAAGACAATTGGCAAGTATTTTAGCAGCAAGCAATGTGTTTTTATGGTACTTTTTTTAATTCCTACGAATTTAATCGGAGTAAAATTATGTAACTCATAAAACATCACTATTGAATGGTTTTGCAAATATTATGCACAAAAAAGAAAACTTGCATAGTTTTATACAGTTGTACCTCTAAAAATAACTCAGAGACAGCATGTGATACTTGACCCTCGGTTTCTATAATACACCGATCCATCTCATCTTTCTGAACAAAACTGTAACTATCATCTGCATACATTCCAAAAATCACTACAAAATACAATAGCAATACACCACAATAAAATACACAGAGAAATAATATATCTGAAATAAGTAGACAACAATTTATACATCACATGACTAAAATCTATGAATTAAATGTCTAAATGTACGTATCTAAGAAACCAGGGGCTTTTAGGAGACTGTCACAAGTCAACAGAATAAAATGTGACCAAGATAAAGTAATATCATCAGCAAAATCATTTACTTAAATAATAAACTCATTATATCTTTTAAACTAGACAGTAAAATTGGCCCAGATGTTTGGGGAGAAATATTATAGTATTCATGGTATTTTTTGTAAGTTAGACTAATATGAATACTCATCAAATCAACAACAATATCTCTTTTGAAAAAAAAAAATAGAATGAAAGTTGAACTACTACTCTAAAAGAGACTTGAGAAAAATGATAGAACAATGGAATAGTATCAGTCATGGGTTACTGAAATGACCTAGTTGAGGTGGTGGCATGATTCAACCTGCTATGTGATTTAGCAGGTTGGAGCAATTCAATTTTTACTGAAAATGTAAATTATAATTTAGCAATCTTAAAAGTTAGTCAGGCAAAAATCACTGTAGGGTTCCGCTTATACTGTGCACCCTTGTCATATTCCCAGCTTTTGAACCAGACTAAATTATAGCGATAACTGTGACTGGAGTTATACGATAAGATTACTTTACATGAAAACTAAGCACGGCTCACCACACTGGGCGAAGTGGGCGACAAAGTCGCCCTACTGGGACCTGAAGTCGCCCTATGGCCCCTCAAAAGCAAAGTCAAAGTCGCCTTGTTATTTCCCTAAAGTCACCCGATGGTTCACAGTAGATACTTGCATATGATCTGGTCCCAGACTACCAATTTATCAGTAAATGTGTAATTCAAATAAAAACGGCAAACAATATGCGTATTTTACATTTTTTCAAAGGATTTACGTCTGTCAACTTGATTACGTGCCATTTGTTTATTTACCGGATGTGACTAATTACCGGTAGTGAACAACGCAGAAAAGTAAAGTACAACGGCCCATACTGAAATCGTAATTTGTTTGATAAACAAACACTTTCAATTGGTTTCAAACTTCAGTTCTTTCAAAGCGTATTGTATTTTAACAATTTTCTTTGATAAACATATGAGCTGCACTGGAAAGAATAAAGATGTATAGTAATTATTGACATCATGAAAAGTTCTATAGATGGGTGTCCCATGAAGCAATGTTGATCAGCACAACTTTGTCCAAGTGGAAGTGTGCTGAACAGAAGAATTATTTCTGGGTTTAATGTTGTTAGTTTATCTTCTTTGAAAATTTTGCTCAGATAAACATGGCATGTTCATAACAAACTGTTAGAAATATTATGATGTATACAAGAACTTCATGAATGATGTTTATGGCTACACCTATACAAATATTTTTAGTTGATATATTTTTACTTGTGAATACCTTGTATGGCTACAAGTACTGAAGTAGATAGAAAAATAGTCACTATATCTGGTGCTTTTTTACATTGATTTTATAATAATTAAGGTTATGTGCTATTTGATATTGCATACCATTAATAATAATGAAAAAGAAAGGAAAACAAACTGAATCTAAGTGTGTTATGATTTAAAAGCACAAGAGAAATAATCCTGGAAATCCACAATTATACAAAAAATGATGTAAATAATGAAAAATGTATATAACTACTGCAAAAATTTATTATTGGTACGGTCCCCCTGACTTCTCCCTAACGTCTCCTGAAGTCTCCCTATCAGGGCCTCACTTCTCCCTGTTTGGCTGCCAGGGAGAAGTCACTTCTCCCTACTTTTTTAGAGTGTGGTGACCCCTGCTAAGATTGATTGATTGATTGATTGATTGATTGATTGATTGATTGATTGATTGATTGATTGATTGATTGATTGATTGATTGATTGATTGATTGATTGATTGATTGATTGATTGATTGATTGATTGATTTCCAGCAAGCAATATTTAAGTTATATTCAGGACTTAAAAAATTAACAATAAAGTGGGAACACTGCATACATGGAGCTGATATAAATGTCTGAAACAACATGTTACTTAGACCCTTATTTTTCCTGTTTTAAGATGAAAGCAGATTGAGATACTTCCACCTGGGTAGTAATTATAAGGATACCACAATACGACAGGACTTTCTCTATTCCTGTTTGTGGGGTACGTGAAGAGTGTAAGTCCCAGAAGTTAATCTCAAGTAGAGATTTCCCATTAGGTAAGTAGTATGTTGATGTAGTTGGGTATTTATCAGACTAGAAATCTTAGACAAACTGGTTCAGAAGGTTCTAAGAATATGCCAGTGTCTGGGTGAATGAAAATCAATGTCAGGTTACACATGGGCACATAAGATTATAACAAAATTAGGAAGCCCAGAAATATCAGTACAAACTTTTAATGAAGAATTGTCTTAATTTACATTTTTTGTTATATCATCTTTTTTATTTGGGAATTATGGATGTATGAAGCCTGTTTAATGAAACCTTACATTTAATTCGTTCTTCCTTTGTGCCTTTGGTTAATACTACAAGTCCACTTATCAGATCCTTGTATGACAGTCCTTTGGAAGATCCACCAAATCCTTTATAAATTAACTGTAAATATTTGTTATAAAAATTTAAAATGTGGATAAAAAAAAGAACAAAACTGCTTATACAATATACAAGGTTTACATTTGTGAATATATCGAAAATGTTAGACACAAAACTTGCATAAAATTTAACACAATTAAACTGGTTTGTCACTATCATATGCTGCACTATTTTCAATGTATAACAGAAGGTTAGTATAAGTACCACATTCATCATTTTGAAAAAAAACAGTTGTGAACAAAAATGGGTGAGCCTCAATCATAATGCAACAGTATGATATCTTCGTTAATCAGTAACTCTGATGCTGAAGTCTTTGGCTATTGTCTTTATATGTAATTAATCAGATATATCCCATAAAAGTAAAAAGTCCAAATTGCCATGAAAAGTCTGAAGGCAAATTATGCATTGAAAATACACCTCATTACACATTCATTTATATGACAACTGAAACCATACGAATCTTTGAAAGACCAATAAATTAAAACCAGGCATTATAAATTAAAAATACACCTATACTATTCCAACTCATATTATTTCATTAATCAAATAACAAGCTATTTAAGTACTGCTAATATTAATAAAAACACAACCATTATTCAATCTCTATAATTGTACTGATAAGCTAAATTTTTATTCAGCCATACAATTTACTCTCCCAAGAATTTATAAGAGAAACTTCTTATTATAGTGCTTTTGATCATTAATTATAAGTGTATATATATGTTATTTTGCATGCCTTGTTATCACAATCAGTTTATAGGCGATGATTCTTATAGGCTTTGTCTGTTATCCAATACTTTTGTTTGTAACATGAATCCTTTGTTCTTTTTTACGAATAAACAAGAGACGACGAGTAGGTATGCTCTAAATTAAAACACTTGTATAATATTGCATGAAAGGTCACGTGTGCCTGTTAAACTCAAGGGAAAATAGCCATGCAATAACCAACTACAATTAGATCCGATAATGCACAGTAAAACTCCGCCTTAATTAAGTCAAATTTTATTGATTTTCACTGCAAAAGGATAGCACGAGCTTCCAATATTAGCTTTTCATTTGATTAGTCAAATATCGGTCGCACCATAATAAACACCGCCCTCTTTATTTATAACCAATTATTAATGGGCGGGATCTAGGGGCTTATTCATGTTACAAATCATTTATAGCACCGCCTTCCTCGTTAGACAAATACACCTTCTCGCGCTAAAGCACGTGAAGGTGTATCTGTCTAACTCAGAAGTCCATGCTATAAATATAACTTATTCAATAAAATGGTTTAATAATAAATCAATTAAAAATCTTCATTTCCAGACTTAATATGTTACTCTGAAATTGAGCATGTCAGGCAATCATTTATACGCATATTAAAAGTAACATTTCTGATACAGAGCTTTCTGGAACAGTAATACTACTCTTGATACAATGCTCACTAATTTCTGATACACACTGTCAATAATACATAACAAATTATTGTACTGACTTTAGAAACTGCTGCTGGAACACCATCTCCTAAAACTTCTGTAGAAAACATGGACTCTGTCATCAACCCTCCAAATGTTGAGGCCCTTTTAAATGCATCTTTCAATCTTTTCTGTTCCAAATCTCTCACTAAATCAACAACATTAAAAAAATAAATTACAACATAACTACTAACAGCACTTAGGCAAATGAAAATTTTATGATTTTTAGTGTACATGTAATCAATATTTGGAACAAATATCTGAAAGGCATTAAATTTGGTAATAAAACTTATGCAATTTCTTAGTTTTCCTCCAAATCCAAATTCCTTGGCATCTATGTTTTTTAATTCTACTTTTATTAAATAATGTGGTATGCACATATCTGAAGAAATGTGGCTGAAATGCCTAGCAAAAAACATTCAAAGACAGTGTTCTCCCCAGGCCGTTTTAGCATCCCTGCACCGAGACGCTAACTTAATCTCAGACATACCACCTGTAGCTGTGAAGATGGTAAAATTTTTAACATGGATAATTCACTCTATTGTATGAAACCATTCAGCTGACTACAACAACAAATATTAACATTTCTTATAAATTTTATTTGATCACATGTAATTTAATATCAGAGCTAATAAAGTAATTACATAGGTGGTAATTGCCCTGATTTACTGTTACCAAGCAAAATAACACATGACAAGATTATTATAATGTTCTTGCCAATGACAATAGTTGACACTACTAAACTATAAAAAATCATGCACCTCTGACATCACCTGGAAGATGCGATTTTCATAGCTGATAAAATGATTGGTGAAGCAATTGACCCATTTCCAGTTTTACATGATTTATCTCCCTTTTTACTTCCAGTTAAAAAAACTATGGCTATCATCACTAAAAGACTATGATATTGAAATAAAGATTTTGCATTGTTTTTGTAATGTTCGTCTATGCCAATTAAATTATCTAATTAACCTCATTAGAAGATGTTACTATAACTATAGGCAACAGGTGAGTTTGAATATATTGGAACATGTATGTCACTGGTAAGCTTGTTTAATTAAGCTATAAAACAGCTGGGGTTCTACCTTTGATTAGTATCAGGTAAATGGGGTAATAAACATTATGGTTAATTAATTAACAATCATGTTTACACAGCATGGGGTTTTAATAACATCTTCAATTAGATTTTGACAACTGTAATTAACATAAAGCGTTTACCGTAATTAGGGTTGTATTGTCCGCAGTTTTTTCTTTTAATTTTCGTTGGAAAGGAATGGTGCGGATTATACATAAATACAGACTCGATTGTTTTTTTTCGCCCCGTTGATTGTTGTCAATGGCGGTCGCCATTTTGTTGTTGTGTCATTCGCGGTATTTTCGTACTATTCTAACAGAATTCGTTTACAAACTTCCATATGTATACGTTGTTATGATATTAATTTGTACTTAAATTATTTTTAGTAATATTATATTAATTCTATAGGACGAATAAAAATTAAAACAGATACGAAAATAGTAGATGTGTAACCTGTATTGCGTTAAATGCAAATGGCGTCGTTATGTAACCTCAAGTGTTTGAAGATCGATGTTTTGATTGCAATCATTCACGGATTAAAATAAAAGGTGTTATCTTTTTGTTTACTTTGTTTGGTTGATGAATCAAAGTTGACAAATTGTTTTGGTTTCGAAATGTGTGATTTTCCGTTTTTAACAACGATCAAAATAGACGATATGAGAATGCTCTATTTTTAATTTAATTTACTACAATCACTAGAAATAAATAAAATTATATACATAAATGATATTTAAAAAGAGAATAAATAACATATTAAAGTAAAAACTTGTTAAGAAGTGGGGCCAAGTCGGACTTGTATGTCTTCATCTTGAGACGTTTTGTGAAAACTTGTACGTGCGCATCGTACATGCATATAAGAAATTTTTCCGCAATTTTATGGGTCAAGAAAGGGGTGCGGACAATACGTAAATGCGGACTAAACACACCGTTTTACGGTAAATTTATCAAAGGTAATTGCCCATTTCATAAGTTTTCAACAGAACAAACTGCGGCTGTAGCCGCAGTTTTTAGTACCAGAAGTGGACACTAGGTGGCATTTTTTAAATTGGAAAGTCGTCAATTGATATATTGCTTTCAGTTGTCAGACCCTAATAAATAACTCGACATATAAATCTTACAAGGAAGAAACTTGATTTGTAACGGTACTCATAACAGTAATTGCTAAACCTGAAGGAGAAACGAATTTCAAGTTTTTCTCTTTCTCTTATAGATTATCATGAAAATCTGTCTGCATAAATGCTGTGGAACAAGTGCCTCGTGAGATTTTTACTTTTAACACAGAATTATCATTTACTACAACTTCCTCAAAAATTTATTCATAATCTCTTGGTGCAAAACGATAAAATGTGGATATTTCACTGCTAATAAAGCTGCAATAACAAAATTCACCAACATAAAAATTTTCTTCAACTGTTTTTATCTACACGACCAAGAAAACAGGATGTAAATAATTTTTTGACAGACGAAATAATATGTCAACATAAATTTGCAATAATAAGACGTTCATTTTGAATCATATTGGATCTTACGTCGTCTGACAGCTTCTTCATAAGGTATATAAGATAGTTTTGATTCTTTTCCGCCCATTTTGATGTTCAAAAATCCCTTTACATGATAAACATATAATTTTAACCGTTGGGATTGTCAGATTTCAGAAATCGTCATCCATGTTACATCACGCGATGTTGATGCAAATCTCGCGAGAAAATAAATAATTAGGGATTGGACCTCAAGTTTTTTCGCGCGATGTTTATAAATTGACCCAATAAAAAGTGTTGTGTTTTTATAGTTAAAATTATATAATAAGGAATAATTTCAAATTTCTGAAAAGGTTATATAAATACGGGTAGCCAGACAACTCGGCCCGACAAGTCGACACGGTTTAGGATAACTCGGTCCACATTAAGACAAGTCAGCCCGAGAGAGAACACCTCGGACCAAAATAATAAATAAATAAATAAATATGACAATAACCTAATTTACTATCATACTATAGAAAATAAGTGACTACTTTTTTTTATACAAATGTGATTTTTCGCCGAAATCTGAGAAATTACGTTGGTTCTATATGAAGTCAAGTTAAAAACATAGTCGGTGTTTCCAAAATATTACAGAAACCTTCACATTTTTTTCCAGAAATTATGTATTGCATATAAAATAAATATATCATTTCATTTGATATTTTGAATATTTGAACAGAAATAGTAAATTATACAT
This sequence comes from Limnoperna fortunei, assembly GCA_944474755.1. Lineage (NCBI taxonomy): Eukaryota > Metazoa > Mollusca > Bivalvia > Mytilida > Modiolidae > Limnoperna > Limnoperna fortunei. Next base: position 52,151,108 of record OX104121.1, read on the forward strand.
ATACATCTTAATTACAAATGTTTTAAGATTAGTTAATTGTGTACTGTTTGAAAAGGTCAATAATTCAATAATATAATAAAAATAATTAAGTCTTTAGTACATTACACAAATTAAATCAAATTTAGTTAACAACAATTTAATTATTAGAAACCGACTAGCTTAATTACATGCCATAGTGTGGATCAAACAATTTTAATGACTGCAATTGAGCTTGTGGGATTTTAAATGGGTAGTTTAGGAGCGGTTCCTGTTGATGTTAGCTTGGCAAAGCCACACAGTGACATGAATTTGGTAAATGTCAGTCAACAGCAAACAGTGTTCTTGTGCCATTCGACTTCGTCAAGAGACCCTACTATGTAATTGCTGTGACAAGTTCTTTCACAGGACATGCACTAGATTACCGAGAGCAGAAGGAACTTAACCGACGGGTTACCTTCCTCTGCTCAATGTGCACCACCTTTGTCTCCCACCAAGCTGCCGAGAGTACCAGACTCTACGAAACCGCTGAACAGTTAATTCCATACGAAGATCTAACTATTCCATACCCAGACAACTCCATGGGTCCCATCAGTATCAACCAGTCATCATTCGACATCACAAGACAGTCCTTCAGAGTCCCTACAGAAACTCTAGAGTCATCAGCCCTTCACAACCCAAAAGACCCATCAGCATGCGTCACAGCCAGGCATACTCACTGCAGTGAAGATTGCAAAGGAGGTATAATAATGCAAAAAACTACCCTAGTACTACAAAGAATTCTTAATATATTAAGCTAATTAAACAATTTACATTGTAATGATAGTTTTAATATATTTTGTGTATAACATAATTATATTTTCTCTTTTTGTTTTTCAGATTCGTTCCAAAGCACAGCAGAATGTCTTCGACTCCGCACCCAAACTTGTCGACGAGATCCTATCAGGACATGCATGCAGACCCACGAGAACCAGAACACAGCAGACCTAATATACCAACAATGCAAGAAACCTGAACCGTAAGCGACAAGGACTTTGACCATCTGATCCACAGATACGACCTTTGCGTTAGACACATACTACCTTAATCAGATCAAACCACAGCAATTCTTCCGTGCAGACGTAAACGTAGATGAGCTCCGACATCTTGTCTTCGCCACAACCAGACAGCTTGAACAACTCTAAAAGACAAAGGATGGTACTTCGCAAAGGTCCCGTACAATCGTAATTGTGTTTTCTAATATTTATAGTGCTGATTTAGTGCTATTTACTTTTTTATGTAAAACATCTCGTCTGAATAATACTATTGTTACTGTACTGTTAAGTGTAATAAATGTAATAAAGGGATAAAAAAAATAATAACTTGCTAAAAAAAAATGATCCATATTAAAAGACATCAAATACATTTAAGATTTATTAGTAAAATCTGATGAAATGTCAAGTAAATTTCACATTTTGATGGGCGGTCCTAGTTGTCCTCTATCGGGCCGACTTGTCTTACTGCGGTCCGAGTTGTCCTGTAAACCGGGCCGACTTGTCGTGAATATCGGCAGAGATGTCACGGGCCGAGTTGTCCTCGGGTCGAGTTGTCTGGCATTTTTTATAAGATATAGATAACAGGGTCTGGGTGTGTTTACATTTATCAGGCGCAAACGGACACAAATCATATTATATCGTATATAACCTGTTGAGAAATTTGAAGTATTTAAGAAATTCTGAAATGTGTTAACTATAAATCTGACAATACATTTGTAAAAATAGCATATTTAACGTCATGTCACTATTTGAATTTTGACGACGTAAGAATAGCTTATGTGACGAACGCAAGTTATATCGTATAATATGGGTTACTCTATGTGAATTGGCCAATCAGATTTCAGCCTACAAAGATGATTAAATTATTTCTTTTATGATGTCCCTGATCGGCTTGATATATTGTGGTGCAAAATATTGAAACAAATCATTTCAATAGATTGGAATAACTCATAATAATTATCCAATAAGAGCCTTAATATGAAGTTCAATTAATAGAAAAATATTAATCTGTTGTTTCAGGGAACACTATAACTAGAAATATGATATTCGCTGCCAAGTCTGTAGTATACGGTACAGTACGCAGTAAACGAGACCGAACAATGCAGAAAAAAATAATGCATTTTAAAATTTTAGTCTAGTGACTTACTTACCGATTATCATGACTATGTTTGAGCTTTTTAATAATAGGTATAAAAACGTAAATCGCGAACAATAATTTGTGGTCACTATTTTTATTAACCGTTTTGACAGATTCATTCTTTGTTACGTACATTCTCGTAATGAAAAAATTAAAAGGTATTTAGACCAACCAACAAGTATTTTTGTCGCATTATTCATATATTATTTTTGTTATGAATCTCTTATTTAATTTCGGATGAGGAAGCATGAAATGTTTGCCGGTTTTCTGGAAGTTTTCAAACAGTCCCTTTAAATGCAAACGAACTATGAATGTATTATAAACGCAGTATTCCTTTTTTCTGTCATATTCTGAAAAAGAATGTTTTTAAATACTAAAGAAATAGATCAGAATTGAGAATTCGATGAATACGCATACTTTTGTGCCCCCTTTTCGAACACATTTATTAAAGCATCCTCACAAGTCAGGGTTTCTGTGTCCACATGTGTACTCGAAATCCTCACAAGTCCACGGTTTTCGTGCACATGTGGACACGGAACCCTGACTTGTAAGGATGTTGATTAAGTCAGTTTTGAGATCCCGGACCGTAGTGGGTAACGTGTTTGGAGAGTGCCACGCTCCGTGCACGATAAAGACCCCTTTTGTTGATTTCGAAAAAGAGTAGGCTCATTGTAGCCGCTACAAAAGGCTAAATTTTCCGCCCCTACCCAAAACTCCATACTTTTCCAGTGGAAGTCAAAATTGTACTCCCTGTGACCCATCCCACCCATATTTTACGTTGATTAATTGTTTGTTAACTTGTTCCCGTCCTTAATATAGCTGAAATACTGCTCGCTGGACGCAGACATCCAATCAATCAATCAATTATAATAATTATACACCAAATTTCAATATTCTTGTATTACTTTTAATATAATACAGGGAACTTTTCCTGTATTGATATCATTTCCAATTTCTGAGATATACCATAAAGTTCAGTCTATTCTGTGTTATTTTAATCAACAAACAAAAAACTGAATGTCAAATTGAAGGTAATAAAAAAATATCAAACGCCAACCAAACATATAGCATATATGGTCCTGTCTTGGTACAGGCATTTCAAAAGCAATGGTGGGTTAAAACAGGTTTTATGGCATTCCAAACCTCCCGCGTCTATTACTGTAGTGTGTTATTTGGTGCTATGATGAAAAAGGTTGTATATCATACACAGTGCCGTAACTACCATTGAGGCAACGGAGGGAACGGCCTCCTCTAGGTTTACAACCAAAAATAAAATAGTGGAGAAATGTGTAATTTTACGTTTTGCAAAATTTTCTTCCTTCCCTCGGCGGCCCCCAAGCCCCTGCCTCCTCTATTTTCTGACCCTAATATTCAGTAATAGTGAATTCAAAGATCCTCGCAGCACAATCAATATGTATTTAATTCAAAAATGGGAAAACTATCTGCAATCATATTGTATTCAGAAAGTTAATGTTGAAATATACTCACAATTTAGCCAATGAATCCTACAGTGTTGAAGGACTGGCACATAACTTGTAAGAATTGGTGGGTTTTGTGCAGCATACCAAATCCCCCGCTTCCATTACTGTATGTAAGTTGGTTTGGTGATGAAAATGGATTGATTGATTGATTGATTGATTGATTGATTGATTGATTGATTGATTGATTGATTGATTGATTAATTGATTGATTGATTGATTGATTGATTGATTGATTGATTGATTGATTGATTGATTGATTGATTGATTGATTGATTGATTGATTGATTGATTGATTGATTGATTGATTGATTGATTGATTGATTGATGGTGTTTAACGCCCGAGCAGCATTATTTCAGCTATATTCAGGCGATGAACATGAAATGGATGATAAAATGAACATGAAATGATGATGAATGAAAATGGGATGGGACACAAGGAAAAATAGGGGTAACGGATTTTAGATTGCCACTGGCAAATGGGAGGATGGAAAGGGTCGGGCAATTCAGCCTCCTGTAGCGGGATCGAAATCCCTACTCATAGCGAATACTACAGCAGCGTTCTTTAACGTGCGAGGAACGTGGCATTTTTCCCAACACGGTGCACTAATATGGTTTGCGGTCAGGTTTTCCGTATTATGGCCTGACAACCCCAGCTTGCCAGGGGTACCCCATTCAACCACCTGGGGCACACATCCCAGTCGGTCTTTAGGCAAACCGACCTGACACGCCGGTCAGGGTACTGGGCGCTATTTAGTCGCCTTTTACGACAAGCTAGCGCTACTGCGGTCTATTCTTTTGGCCACCCGAATCCCGCACGGGGCGATGAAAATGGATGGGTATCATATAGCAGCTGGTCAGCAATAGACGTATCCAATACTGAGTACTAACTTCAAACATTGGGAAAAATATCTGCAATCTTATTTTTCAACGCTATAGCATAGTAAATGGTATCTATAGTATTTTACGCGTACGAGTTGTTTATCCCGAAGAAATTGGTGACGTTTGCAAAAATCGTTATAGTCACTACAAGCTCTTGCATACCTGATCATTTGACCTTTGCGTCACATTCTAGGTGGTCTATAAAAATGATGTCTACAGATAAAGGTGTGTATGTGGTTTCTTTAATTTGGATATATTAACGGAAGCCACTCAGCAAATTGAGGGTTATTAACTGAAAGGACATCATCTTTTGAAATTAAATAACCTAGCTTCTAGAAAATAAGCTCAAATAAAAGACCGAGAATATGTAAATTTAGATTGTGTTTCTTCTTCGAAAATTGAAATTTTAAACCAGGTAATGTTCAAAATTCAGGCGCGGATCCAAGGAAAGGCGTACCGGTTGGAGAGAGAGAGAGAGAGAGAGAGAGAGAGAGAGAGAGAGAGAGAGAGAGAGAGCGAGCGAGAGAACGAGAGGTTAAAACGGAGAAAAGGAAAAGGAATATGATATTTCATTAAAGAAAATTCATTATTTATGGTCAAAGTTGAATGATAAAGCCAGCTAAAGGAAGGGGCACAAGTAAAAAAAACGAGTCTAGAAAACTTTGTCTGGATAGCTACCAAATGCTTAGATTCCCGGAGCTTCCGGGGGGTCTTCGCCCCTGTCACCCCCCCTACCAGGGCGCTGCCTTGCACCTGCTGGATGCCTTCTTCTTCTTCTTCCAATACGGAGTTAAACTCATTGTTGAGTGTATGTAAACTCCACTCGGTAAAACAGGAGGCTTTGAACAATAAAAGGTCCCAAAAAATTTTAATACTGTACATATTTACATATTTACAAAGGTAGTTAAGCCTTAAGCGGCCCCTAGACCCCTCGCCGAACTTTTACGCCTCACCTAACATATATTCCTGGATCCGCCCCTGAAATTTTTTGCTCAAAGTCGGTTTAGAAAAGAAGTATTAACATATTAAGTTTTTAGACTTTTAAATTTTTCCTTAAAAAAAAGAAGAAAGCCCGGACACGAGTAAAAAATTGCGGAGCTTCCGGAGAAAATCCGGATCATTGGAAGTCTCGGAGTTCGAAATTAACTACGGAAATCGTTCACCGGTAATCCAGACCGTACTTCAAAATTATGTTCATTAACGGGAAACAACTCGACGACGAACTAACTGTGATCAGCAAAAAATTAGAAACACCCAAAGCCAACAAAATATCAGTCAAGATTATTTTGCACCACTTTTATTGTTTAGTTTAAAATGAAGTAAATTAGTTGCTCATTTATCACGCCGTCAAAGTATATAAGATTTTTTAAAACAGCCTCGGACTGGTCGTAGCGGGAATCGCCATTCTCTCCTGCGGCATTGACCAAACCGTGAATAAAATCCACAACCATCCTTCTATTATGGCTGATGATAAGGTAATACACTTTTGAAGCGACTTAAGAAATATGTATTTCTTTAAAGTTTTAAGATTTTCTTCGGTTGAAAATAGTATTTATGGGTTATGTCAATACCCACAAAAAGGGGGAGGGAGTGGTATGTAAATACATTAAATGTAGATCAAGAATAATTGACTTTATGTGTGTGTATACAAGTATGTCCATGGCGAGTTTTTAGTTTAATACACGCATTGATTAATGAATTGATAATGCAATTAGTAGTGAATGTTGTGCTAAAGTGCCATACAGTACAAGTTATCTTGAAATTTGGCTGGTACAAAACTTTTCTGCCATCCATTGATCCACAGGAATTTGACCCCATATCATTTGGGTCGAAATATGGCCAGACAACGAAAAAAAAGTATTGTCGCGAACGAAGTGAGCGAAGGAGTCTAACGCAAAAGTAAACAATTCCTACCCCCCCTACCTTTGTTGTTGAGTTTGCTTTGAGAATTTGCACTGACAACATGATTGTAGGTGTTCTACTTACTCACGGACATTTATTCTTTAAGATTATGACATCGATTCATTTAATATATCCATATTTTTGCAACCGCGAAACTTTTTCTTGGACTGAAACACTTTCTTTACTTCAGGGAAGCTTCCATTGTGGATTGTTCCGCAGTAAATGACAAAAAGTTAAACGCGAAGTCGGAACCAGAGAAAAATTATCCGGAAATTGCAAACCGAAGAGCACATGGCTGATGTCATTGGGTTACATCCCTTTATCAACAGATGTGCTAGAAATGTAAACAATTCGATTAAAACTCAATTTTACAAAAAATAATTAAAATTAGGATTTAAATATTATTTCATTTACATACAAAGCAAATTTTTTTTTTTTACCGTTTTATCCCATTTAATTTTTGTCATTTACTACGGAACAATCCACAATGGAAGCTTCCCTGAAGTAAAGAAAGTGTTTCAGTCCAAGAAAAAGTTTCGCGGTTGCAAAAATATGGATATATTAAATGAATCGATGTCATAATCTTAAAGAATAAATGTCCGTGAGTAAGTAGAACACCTACAATCATGTTGTCAGTGCAAATTCTCAAAGCAAACTCAACAACTAAGGTAGGGGGGTAGGAATTGTTTACTTTTGCGTTAGACTCCTTCGCTCACTTCGTTCGCGACAATACTTTTTTTTCGTTGTCTGGCCATATTTCGACCCAAATGATATGGGGTCAAATTCCTGTGATTGATCCAACGGTATTTTAGACTTTGATGGCAGCGTGGGACCACAGGAATTTGACCCCATATAATTTGGGTCGAAATATGAGTAAGTAGAACACCTACAATCATGTTGTCAGTGCAAATTCTCAAAGCAAACTCAACAACAAAGGTAGGGGGGTAGGAATTGTTTACTTTTGCGTTAGACTCCTTCGCTCACTTCGTTCGCGACAATACTTTTTTTTCGTTGTCTGGCCATATTTCGACCCAAATGATATGGGGTCAAATTCCTGTGATTGATCCAACGGTATTTTAGACTTTGATGGCAGCGTGGGACCACAGGAATTTGACCCCATATAATTTGGGTCGAAATATGGCCAGACAACGAAAAAAAAGTATTGTCGCGAACGAAGTGAGCGAAGGAGTCTAACGCAAAAGTAAACAATTCCTACCCCCCTACCTTTGTTGTTGAGTTTGCTTTGAGAATTTGCACTGACAACATGATTGTAGGTGTTCTACTTACTTAGGACATTTATTCTTTAAGATTATGACATCGATTCCTTTAATATATCCATATTTTTGCAACCGCGAAACTTTTTCTTAGACTGAAACACTTTCTTTACTTCAGGGAATCATCCATGGACATTGGTTCCGCAGTAAATGACAAAAAGTTAAACGCGAAGTCAGAACCAGAGAAAAATCCGGAAATTGCAAAACCGAAGAGCACATGGCTGAGGTCATTGGGTTATATCCCTTTATCAACAGATGTGCTAGAAATGTAAACAATTCGATTAAAAAACAATTTAAAAAAAAATAATTAAAATTAGGATTTAAATATTATTTCATTTACATACAAAGCAAAGTTTTATTTTTACCGTTTTATCCCATTAATTTTTTGTCATTTACTGCAGAACCAATGTCCATGGACGATTCCCTGAAGTAAAGAAAGTGTTTCAGTCTAAGAAAAAGTTTCGCGGTTGCAAAAATATGGATATATTAAAGGAATCGATGTCACAATCTTAAAGAATAAATGTCCGTGAGTAAGTAGAACACCTACAATTATGTTGTCAGTGCAAATTCTCAAAGCAAACTCAACAACAAAGGTAGGGGGGTAGGAATTGTTTACTTTTGCGTAAGACTCCTTCGTTCGCGACAATACTTTTTTTTCGTTGTCTGGCCATATTTCGACCCAAATGATATGGGGTCAAATTCCTGTGGTGGGACATTAAACAGCTTTCCAAAAACCAGAGTTTGTGATACTGATTTAGTCTCACATTTCACAGGGATTTTCCTGCCTTTATTCTGCCCCATTCTGAAAGGCAAATACCGTATTTTTTCCCAATTATGTAAGTGAAAATTCCCAGTTTAGAAAGTAAGTAAGTAATTTTTTTAAAATTCAGCATATATATACATAATAACAAAGAAACATGAGCTCTGAAGAGCTCTTTAAAAGACTATAAGCAGACAATACATACATGAAATCACATACACAGACAATATAAACAATACCAAACATAATGCATGTGCAGATACTAGTAAACCAAATAGACATGCATAAAAACATTCAATGATCAAAGCATAAACAATTGCACATATTAAAGCAAAGCTTAAGTGAAGCATGATCAAATATAAGTTCATTGGTTCTACCGAACAAATGAGAGGCTTTCCACTTATCGCAAAAATGACCTTGACATTGACTTTGGTTTATGGAAATTGACTTTTCTTTTCAAAATAAACACACGAAAGAAAAACCATTCGGCTATCTTTCGAAATAAAAAAGGTAAAAAAATAGGACGTTAATTGACATAAATGTTCTTGATCAGCAAGTTTTTGATATTTGCATACTTAATGCTTTAAAAACAAAGCATTTATTAAGATTTACCATTTAATTTACACGAAAAAGCAGAATTTCCGAAAAATATGTTTTGACCTTGACTTCTGTCAATATGACCTTGACCATGCTGAGGGTCAATAAAGGACAAACAGTGCAGATCCTATGTCAATATGTCGTATAATTATGAAGAAATGACTATTTATCATAAATACCAAAATTTATAAGATGACCTTGACCTTTGACCTTGTTTCTATTTTCAAGGTCAAGGGTCATACTGGTCTATAGTGAAGACCCAATGCCTCTACTATCAATAGTTGATAAGTAATTAATGAAAACCTAATTATCAGTGGTAGTAATGGGGGATAACTCCTATAAGATGAAGTCGGATCCTTTCCCTCCAAATGTAAAAAAGTTGCGCCTTAATGAGACCAACATTTTATCTATTATAACTTATAGCTTATCTTTTACCGTTTCAATGCAATAGCAATGACAAGACAATGTCAAAATTTCAAACGTGACCTTGACCTTTGACCTTGTGTCCATTTTCAAGGTCAAGGTCAATGATGACCAATGATATAAGGTTTCATATAAATATCTGTTATAGTAACTGAGATATGGTGATATAATGTAATTCACAATATATTTTATTGGTCTAGGGGAGATAACTCTTATAAAAATGTCAAATAAAAAAAGTGACGATTCAAGATCTTAATATGATACACATTTTGGTAAAGGTTTCAGTTCTCTATCTATTATAGTAAAGGAGGAGATCTGCACACAACAAAGGGTCAAAAATTAGAACATGACCTTGACCTTTGACCTTGTGACCTTTTTCAAGGTCAAGGTCAATGATGACCAACTGTGAAATATCTAGTCTCTATCACCTCTGGTTCATGAGTTACAATGCTACAAAATGTACTTCCAATAAATAAGGGGAAATAACTCCTGCAAGGAGTCGTCAAAATACTTTGCGCGATATGTAACAAATTGTCGCGATCAATAGCTGGCCATTTTGCAAAAAGTTTTATTGCGAAATCTTTTACGGTTTCATAGTTTATCTGCACACAAGCTTTTCTGTAACAGGGGAGATAACTCCGTAAAGAACAAGTGTTCGGTGAGCCAGGGTTAACTGCGAAAGCATAATGTCTCATACATCCATAGTACAAAATGTCTTTACGACATGTCGCGAAACAAAATTTATAATGGGAAAAGAAAACTTGGCGGAAAAAAAAGAATAATAATAATAATAAACAGACAAATAACAGGAAGGCTTTCCACTCGGAAAGTGGAAAGCCTTAATAAATTGTTGAGAGTAAAATACAAAGCATTAGACAGGAACATACAATGTCAACTAAAGCACATATTATAATTACAGTAATGCATAAGCAAATATATGGTATAAAAAGCACTTAACTGTTATTACCCAGAATATTTTTACCACTCATTATAGCGGGTTTAGCAATATAACATGACAAAATATAAGGTTTTGTAATCCCAATTCTAAAAATAAATTAAATCGTGCAAAGCTGAAATATTAAAAAGATATGAAACCCTGATTACTTTCCCTGAACTTCGGTTTATAATTACTGTTCCCAGTATCTATATTTATCATAACAGTAACCAGTTTTATATTTAGAACTGCCTTTTTTATGACAAAACATGTCAAGTTGAGAAACCGGTTATGGCATGTCCAGTGATTCCGCGCATGTTAGGCATCTTTTAGTTTTGGTATTATTTTAAAAAATATATATTTAACCTTCCATGGACGAATTGTTGTCTTTATATATTACATTTTCGGACATTTGTTTCTTACATATTATAAAAACCGCTAACCTGAAAGACTCAATCTTAAAACACTTCAACAGTCTTCGAAGTAAACCGATAGTCTGATGCCCGCGGTGTGTAAAATTAAGTTTGGGCCTCTAAAACTCTTAACTATGGACGCCCAGCTGGCTTGTGCCAAGAAATAAGCTGTTAATTCATTTTGATAATAAAAAACTGTCAGAGATGCACAAATTAATTTATTTTAACTTGCGGTATCATAATTTCTTGCAAACACAACATCATAACAGATGCGTAAAATGAAACTGGTTCCGTTAGTTCAATAAATTTTGTAACCAGTCTTAGTATAGCTGGTTCCCGTATATCTTGTTCCATTAACATAAAGGGTTGCGGGAAAATAAGAGCAGATACCAGTTCAAAGCAAAAGTGAAATATGGGAATTTCCTGAGTGGATATGAACATGGGGCCGGAGATTGCAGATAACGATGCTGCTGGTATTGTTATGAGTGTTGTAAAGGTTTAAACAGTCAAGATTCTGGCAATAACTTTAATTTTGATCTGTATATCTATTTTAAGTAGTGCATTTTACATTAAATACATAATATTATATGTTTGACAATGTATCCATTTTCTACTTCTAGTTCTACTTTATATTAGCCTATTCACTTACATGTATGTACTAAATAAACATTTATTTTATTTAACAGTCTTGTGGCCGTTGATTCTTTTTCATTGTAATGTTGAATATTTATGGACATACTGGATGAAGTTAATCAAACTGTGTAGTACTTAGGCCATATAGAATTAATTGTTGGTTTCCCCTAACATGGCCAGATTTTGTAGACCCGGCAGGCAGGCTTTTTTTTTTTTTTTTTTTTTTTACTTGAAATTGAGCATGGTGTAGATGACATGATTTTAGTAGAAGTGAAATGCTACATACATGTGTTGTAATATTATCTGCCATATTGTTTTATTTCTGTATCTTTAATAAAGTACAAAATTTTTATATGTTCATTGTTTGTTGTAAATTAAAAGCCTTCTAAAATACCAAGCTCCACACACACGTCGACTTGGTCTTTAATGCATTCAAAATCTACATACATGTATTCGATGCCAAAATTTGAAAAGTCACCAACTGACAACCCCCCTTCAACTTTAAACAGCTCTCCGGTAGTCCGACTTCTGCAAATTATATTGCAGGATGAATTTTTAGCTTTGTATTTAAGAAAGTTTGCATCACCCTTGTTTCTTTATTTGTATGGGAGCATTTCTTCATATGGATGGCCAGGATCGTGGCGCTTGCCATCCCGACAGCCATGCTGCTCTGGTTTAGTACAGGTCTGATAAACGCTTTACACTAAAGCAATCTATCGGTAGGGGTCACAGCACTCTAAAAAAGTAGGGAGAAGTGACTTCTCCCTGGTAGCCAAACAGGGAGAAGTCAGGCCCTGATAGGGAGACTTCAGGGAGACACTAGGGAGAAGTCAGGGGGGACCGTACAAATAATTAATTTCGCAGTAGTTACATACATTATTCATTATTTACATCAATTTCCAGGATTATTTCTCTTGTGTTTTTAAACCATGACACACTTAGATTCAGTTTTTTTTCTTTCTTTTTCATTATTATTCATGGTATGCAATATCAAACAGCACATAACCTTTATAATTAATCAATGAAAAAAGCACCAGATATAGGGACTATTTTTCTATCTACTTCAGTACTTGTAGCCATACAAGGTATTCACAAATAAAAATATATCAACAAAAATATTGTATATGTGTAGACATAAACTTCATTCATGAGTTCTTATATATCATAATATTTCTAACAGTTTGTTATGAACATGCCTTGTTTTTCTGAGCAAAATTTCCAAAGAAGATAGATAGAATAACATTACATTAAACCCAGAAATAATTCTTCTGTTCAGCACACTTCACTTGGACAAAGTTGTGCTGATCCAAATTGCTTCATGGGACACCCATCTGCAGAACTTATCATGATGTCAATAATTACTATACATCTTTATTCTTTCAAGTGCAGCTCATATATTTATCAAAGAAAATTGTTAAAGTACAATACACTTTGAAAGAGATAAAGTCTGAAACCAATTAAAAGTGCTTGTATATAAAAAAAATTACGATTTTTCATTATGGGCCGTTGTACATTACTTTTCTTCGTTGTTCACTTCCGGTAATTAGTCACATCCAGTAAATAAACAAATGGCGCGTAATACATTTGAAAGACGTAAATCGTTTGAAAATAAATATGTTAAATACGCATATTGTTTGCCGTTTTAATTGGAATTACACATTTACTGATAAATTGATAGTCTGGGTGAATTATTTGGACCAGATTTACAAGTATCTTATGTGAACCATCGGGCGACTTAATGGAAATAACAAGGACTTCGGTTTTGAGGCGCCTTAGGGCGACTTCAGGTCCACTTCGCCCAGTGTGGTGAGCCTTGTATCGCTACGAGTCGAGCGATATAAAATGGGATAACGGAAAAACACGTAAAATTTCTGTTTTTTCAAATCCGGAAAAACACCTGACTCGGTCGTTTTATTTTTTATTTTTCTTTGAAGTTAAAAAAACATCGGAACCGGCAGGTTTTGAGAGGCCCGGTCGGGTTAGGGGAAACCAACAATCTTTTTTTGTTGGCCTTATCAATAATTTAAGTTAAACTGCTTATATTAAGATAAACCCATATAAAAATAAAATTGCACATATCAACACTTAATGATAAAAACAAGTTCTCTTTTTTCTATTCCCTGAGAGACAATACTAATGTCATTTTCAAGAGAATAAATGACTGAAAATTATTTAATTGATTTTTACTGCAACTTTATTGAATATTTCAGAGTATTGACACTTAAAAAATTTACATGAAATATACGGGCTTGTTAATTTTCTTGTGGGCCTGTAAAATTCTGTAGGTACAGGCCCATTTGGCCTGTGACCAAAAAAGTTAAGCGTGAAGACTGCTTCAATCAATCTTTAGTATATGTATGACAATGAACTTTAACAGATTATGTCATATGTTTTAAAAATAATATATTCAAAGATAAAACATTCAATTTTCATGATTAAACATTTTTTCTGAAACTATAAAAAAAAATTTCAAAAATTTCCTAGGTGCACCATAACACTGGACTACTCTTTATTCCGGTACAATTTAAAAAAAACAGAATTTTGTTATAATGTTGTAATATTATTAGTAATAATTCTAGTTATATTTACAATGTCTATTACCAGTATTCATGATTCTGATTAAACTTTTGCTATCCAATCAGAACGCTCAGTTATAATTAGCCGATGTGTAAACAAAGCTTCCTCCATCTTTGTCCCACAAGGAAACTACTTTTACAGTTGTGGGAACGGCATAATTTTCAATTGTTTTAAGAAAATGGTTCTTAGATGTGAATGGGGTACATGTAATTCTAATGAAAGGTACCCAGATCGAATGCAAGGATACATTTTTTTACCATTTCCAAAAATTGAAAGAGATTTAGAGAAATGTCTACGCTTGAAAACGCGAGGAAGTCCCAATGATCAGCTCAATATAAACAAAATAAATAAACACAAAGCAGCTGCAATCCTTGTAGAGAACAATGCCCGCTTTGTCTCTACAAGAATAAATGATTACGTGATGGCGTGCAAGTCTTCAATTTCAAATTGATTTTATTAAAATTTTAAGTCTGTTAGTGTTAGTGAATCTACCCTAATTCAATTATGATATACAAGCAATGGGACAGGAACAATGGCTCTTTTTATGTTCCCATGTAAAAACTATTGTATTTATATATAATTATATAATGGACTTTGAAAGAAGCTTGTAGCGCATAGAAACAATAACTAAGGAGGCGGAGCTTATCTTCTTATCTCGGAATCATGAATTATAGACCGGTTTTAGGTTTAAATAGCGTTGTCTAGAAAGGAATAAGTTGCAATCTTGCATATGGAATGAAGCATGACCCTGCAGTGTAACATTTTAAATGAAAACATAGTATTGCACAACACTAAATAAGATGGCGCATTGTATAGAAAACTAGAGAATTGTTTTTGTAGAAATTAGATAGCCTTAATGAATAGAAAATTATGTCTTCTTGCACCCCTGGATCCATCAATCCATTGGCATTCAGCCGAACCATTCTACCGACCCTTGTCATTAAATTTGCCTACGAATCAGGTTTTACTAAAAGCCAAAGCAATTTAAATTTTCTAGTGTTTTGTATATCTGATTTAGTTTTTATCCAGTCATTTATTAGAACTCTAGAACAGACAAGAGTGAGAGTGAAAGTAAAATCTTAAAAAGTGATGTTTGCAAGGTAGGCCGAATACATTCTAACCGGTCTATTTATACAAAATTCAAACATAATATTCATCTTCTTTACGTTATTAAAGCTTTAGACATTGCAAAACTAACAGGAAACGATCTTTATTGAAGAAATTTCTTTTTTTGTCTTGGAAGGTGCACATGGAAAATGCTATGTTGATCATTTTCCCGTACAGTACGCCCAGAGTGTGTGGTGACTCAAACACTCAAATTAGAGAAATTTCTCGGTGATACACGGTGTATCACCGAAATTTTCTCAGTGTTTCAGAGTGTTGTTATCTATCACCACTTAAAAATTAATCCCCTTGATGTACCGACTTTCGGGTGTAACACGGTGTGACACTGTGTTTTTCCGATTTTCAGGGTGTAGAAAATATATTGTATCGATTGTTTATTGCAAGCAAAGAACCAGCTAATGTCTTGCATTTCTCATTACTTCATGTACAAAATTAAAATGTGTTCAATCTTCGAACTTCACGATTTTTCTTTTCAACTTTTGTTTGTGCGCATGTAGAAATAACTTGTCGGTCTTTATCTATATGTCTATCTATATTTAAAAATTAATTATAAATAATTAGCGTCTTTAGTGGTTTCAACAACGTTAACAATTTGATTTATTGCAATCCTGGAAGTCTGAGGAGAGTGAGCTGTGCTAGTCAATTCACAGTTCACAGTTCAGTTTCACTTCGCAAATTATGCAAATCGTGCGCATGCCTGGAAACCTACTTTTATTTATTCCTATTTCGGTCAGAATTGTATTTTCAAAACTATTTAACGTGAATTTTTTTTCAACCAGAATTTACTATTTTTTTAATTTCGGCAATACTGAAGTTAAATGTAAAGCTTTTATCCCGAATTATACATTATGCAAAGCACGCGGTAAAACAGGTCAGTTGTGTATTTATGGACATGTTACACGTGGCTTTAGTCTATAGAGTAGGGAGAAAAATACTTTAAGTGTATGCCTACTGTCAATTTGTTGGACAAACGAAACTAAATTCGCATATTATTTCAGTGAAAACCTAATGAAACAAGAACGATTAAAACAACAATCATCGTTATACCGGCAACAGTTACTTGGCACATAAACCAATCGATCTATTTTTATCTCTAATATGTGTCAAATTCGGTGTAAAAAAAAATTGACATTTTTAATGTGTATACGGATAATGTTTTTTAAATGAAACTTCTATTTTTTTTCTATTTTTTTTTTCATGGTTTTGGTACATTAAAGATGTAAATGTATATTTGACCTCGATTACTTTCTGCTGACCGCGTGGTTAAACAGTTGTGATTTATTTTTGTCACGTGCACCTTGTCTAGAGAAAACGTTAACATTAGTGTATTGCCGGCAAAAAAAACGAATTGATATGATGTATATGAAATAATAAGGACAAAACACATCATCACTGGTATACCGTTTGTTGTTACTTGAACAAAGGACTGTATATATGACTTTATCTTTAATTACCGTACATATCAAGTTGTTCTTAAAAAAATCAGTTCTACTGCAAGTTCCGATTTATTTACGAAAATTATTAAAAAAATTATACATTATTCGTATTGACATGACTTTACCAGTCTATAGCTGTTGGTTATGCAAGAGTGACTAACAACAAATTGAATAAACAATTATTTTTTGCAATTTGGGTTAGAGATAAGCTGTGGGTGATTTTGAGTGTCTGCACTCAAAATTTTCGGTGTAACACCGTGAAACACTCTACACTGTGTAGAGTGTTTGAGTGACCATACACTCTGGGCGTACTGTATATGGATAATGTGACTTAATTTTGTTATAAACGTGCTAATTTGCATACTTTAACAACCATTCCATGGTAAGAATCCAGTAATTAACATATGTATTACCCAAGATGCAACTGGCCATTCATTTTCGGGTTTCTCAATGTTTTTCATATAGTAAATGTAATTAAAAAGAGGCACGAATATTAATTAATACACAAATCACACTGGGTTATTAAAAATGGCAATAACTATCATTATACGTATCATTAATGATGGATTTTAAACATGAAACCCATGAAAAAATGGTGACACTGTCGAAAGATATCAAGATCGACCGCGTCTGATTGTATATGCAACTTCTTTTGGACATCAAAGTGCCAGGAGTGATACACTCCCACTCTGCTACATTGCGAGTAATGGGATTAAATTCATACCCTTGCCAAAAAAAAAGCGAGGGTACGATTATTCGTTCTATTTGCAAGGGAGATGAGAATTAATTCTAAGATTCCAGGAAATTTTTCTTTTTTTAGTGTGATGTCAGCACATTTGGCTGTATATGTGAATTTTGCTGACTTGTTCCTATTTCTTTATGAAAACTGTTTTGAATTTGTCAGTTTTAGGATCACACTTAGAAATTTCATATTGTCATTCTTCGCTAACCAACAGACAAGAAACATTTTTATTAAAAAAAAAAATTGATGTTAAAAAGCAATGTTTTTACAGATTTATTCAGATTTAAGACTATTTTCCCCCCAATTGTGGAGTTAACATCGTAATTTTCACAATCAACAGGGGCCCAGACCCCATTTGAGAAAGTTAGGAAAACCTGTGTCATAATCTCGGAGTAATTTTGGCAGAATTTCTCAGAATTTCATACAGAAAATCCTCTCCAACACTAGTAACTTTTATTGATCGCAATGAAAAACTCACATTTTATTTTAGAGTCAAAAAGTTTTCTTAGTTGGTTCCAAAATCAGTGGGTTTTTTTTTTATTTGATCATTTTGGCACTTAAAACTTCATATTGGAAAAAGCGTTTATCTGTTAATGGTAATGTTAAAATAGAAAAAAAGAGCTTCTGCTGTAGTAAAACATTGCTTCACAAGGTCATTATTCCTATTTGTCATCAGCTGGGGTTGGCATCTCGCTAATCTCTCATAAAATTGTCAGGAAGGTGAACCAAGGGTCCGGCAATTTTCATATTTGCTGGCATAACTTTTTTAGCTCACCTGGACCGAAGGTCCATGTGAGTTTATGCTATCACTTGGCGTCCGTCGTAAACTTTTTCAAAAATCTTCTCCTCTGAAACCACTGGGCCAATTTTTTTCAAACTTGGCCACAATCATCCTTAGGGTTTCTAGTTTCAAGTTTGTACCCAGGGTGTTGATCAACGGACAAATATGGCCGCTGTTACTAAAAATAGAACATGGGGGTCAACACAGGTTTTTGATCATTATCTAAAAAATTATAATAGCTATAGAGAAAACCGTTACTTCAAATTGATCAGTACATTAAGGTCTACAATAGTTGCTATTAGTGTGAAGTTGTGTATTGGCTTCTTGTAGGAGTTATTGCCCTTGATTGATGATTTTTTACCAAATTTTTGGTATTTACAATATAACCTGAAAACTATACGAGGTAGAGTGAAACTGTAAATGGCAAAAATGATCAGCAATAAAAGCCCTACAATTCACTTGATTGGTCTGAAATTGTCAGATGACTCCTTATATCAGTCTTCACGAAATGCGTCGGTCCGACGGACAAAACCGATATAATAACGCTTGGACCGGTAAAAAATCGTGTTTCGTCGGTCCGAAAGTCCGACATTGTTATTATCGAAGTTCAAGTTGCCCTGATGGTTCATTCACAGAAAATACTTATATATCTGGTAGTACTGATTCACACAGACTTCCAACTTTTGAGTAAATATGTAAAACCAATAAAAATTGCAAAGATCCTGCGTATTTAACTCATTTTTGAAACATTTTAGTTTGGCAAATGGATTACGCGCCATTTGTTTATTTCCGGGATACGTCTAATTACCAACAGCGAGAAATGAGAAAAAAGTAGACTACAACGGCCTTTAATGAAAAATCGTAACTGTTTGATAAACAAACACTTTAAAATGGAGTTGAAACCCAAAAGTTCATTTAAAACATATTTTATTTTAATCATTGGCTTTGATAATATATATAATATATACTAGTAAGCTGAAATTGAAGAGTAAAGATAACTAGTTATCAATGACCACATGATAATTTCTGTAGATGGGTGTCCCATTGAGCAGTTGCTTTCAGCTTTGTGAAGTAGTTCTGTGTATAATAAATGTTATTTTATTTATATTCTTTAGACACATTTGTCCAGATATACACAGCTTGTTTATAACAGTTATGAATAGTATGATGTTTACAACAACTTTTATGTATGAGATTTATGTCTGTATCTACATGCATATAAGGTAGCTAGTTAAATGTAAACAATGGCAACATCAGACAAATTTGGTCCCGCAAAAGCTGCTTCGGTCCAGCATTTCTGGGGAAGTTGGTGGACCGAATGTCCACCATTCTTTGGAAAGATTTCGTGAAGACTGTTATATGAGTTATTGCCCTTAAATGGTAATTTTTTATGAAATTTTCCGTTTTCGTCCTGTAACTTGAAAACTATAGCAGCTAGATTGAAACTGTAAATTGTACAAATGATCAGCAATAAAGGCCCTACAATTCACTTGATTGGCCTGAAATTGTCAGACAACCCCTTAAATAAGTTATTGCCCATAAATGACAATTTTTTATGAAATTTCCCGTTTTTGTCCTGTAACTTAAAAACTGTAACAGCTAGAGTGAAACTGTCAATAGCAAAAATGATCAGCAATACAAGCCCTACAAATTACTATAAAGTCTGAAATTGTCAGATGACTCCTTATAGGGGTTATTGCCCTTAAATGACAATTTTGTTATGAAATTTTTCATTTTTGTTCTGAAACTTGAAAACTATAGCAGCTAGATTAACTGTAAATTGCACAAATGATCAGCAATAGAAGCCCTACAAATAATTGGTTAGTCCAAAATTGCAAGATGACTCTTTATAGGAGTTATTGCCCTTTCATTATGAATTTGGACAAATGAAGTTTTTGAATTATAAATTAGTCTATAATACACCTATTAGTAGAGTAAAACTGTAAATTTCTAAAGTACCCTAAGGACAATGCCTTAAAACCATTTAATTTTCAGAAATTGTCTGATGGCACCTTAAAAGGAGTTATTGTATTTAACAAAAAATTTTGAAGAAATGTTTAGTTTTTGCACAGTAACTTAAAAGCTAGAACAACTTTCGTAAGTTTCTCTGTAACCATGCATGGTAGGGTGACAATATTTGGAATGCAGGTTGCTGATGAAGAGTACCTGACACTGGCAGGCGTCACCTGACTTATGACCTCAATTTCAGGGTCCAGCGATTATGTTAAATTTTTGGATTGGGGCAATTCCTCTGTAACCATGCATGGTAGGATGACAGTATTTGGTTGCTAATGATTACTACATCAGTGTCGTGTAGGTTTCAACTGACCATGACATCAATTTTATGGTCCAGTTAAAGTTTTTGGATTAGGTCTGTTTCTTTGTAACCATGCATTGTATATTGTAAATGATAACAATTTAATGCTATTTACGTAATGTTATGAGGTAATTTTTTTTTGTTACTGATGCCTAATTCAGGTGAGACGTTTTCTGTGTCCACACTTGTTTTTGAAACCTCCCATATATCATTAAAGGGAGATAATTTGACTTGAAAGCAAAGCAAGGGGTATCCATTTGTGAGCGTGCTTACAGTCCACACTTGTTTACATGGTCAATAAATAAAATCTACCCTAACAGGGCTCGCGTTGGAGGGCGACTCGGGCGAAGAAGTCGCTTTATCGTGGTCCCAAAAAAATCGCCAACTGCAATTTTCCGTCGCCAGTTTTGTAAAAGTGTCGCCATATTAGAAATCACTAGATCACTATATGACATGGCGAAATTGTTTAACATCATGTGTGACATATTCTGTAACGTCGGACGAAAATTATCCAAGTTTGCCAGACTCTTAATTCTATTTTTCAAAAGTTTGGTCTCAAGCAGCCTGTACACTTATTGTATTTTAATCATGAAAAGATGTGTGAGTGATTTCTTGTTGGCAGAAAACCAAAATTTTACAGTAATTTATTAGAATCATCTATTCCTGTGAATGAACATAAAATGGGAAATACTGAAAATAGAACTACGCATGTGTAAGAGTTTTCTAATTACGAAAATTGACGGACATCCGGTCCGGAAATCACTCAACAACGACGTCAGTTTTCATACCTGTATTTTATTAATTACATTATAAAAAAATATTACTACAAAAATATGTTTGTTTTGTTATTTTTATAAAATAATTAACAGCATCAATTGTTTTATTACACGTCTACTCAAATGTGATGCAGGTAAAGCTGCTTTTCATCAGACAACTTTGTTGATTCATTTATTGCAGATTTATTTGGAGTTATTAAACTCCAAATAACATACATGTCACTCGATACTACACAATACACGTGTATTTACGACCATAGAAGCTGACAAAGGATCTTTAATGATGCAATCGCCGATTACCGATAAATTTAAAACGTGCATGCATCGTTTAACACTATAAAACCTTGGCGCAAAAAAAATCGCCAGACGCAATATTTTGTCGCCAAATGAAAAAAAAATCGCAATTGGCGACATTGGCGAAGCCCAGCGCGGCCCCTGCCACTTCGCCCTTGATCATCTTCCAAAGCGAAGTGAAGTCACCCTATAGCTATCATTCTGTAGGGTCGCCCAATGTCACCTTTAAAATTGTATTCCCATTTTGGTAAGAATCGTCATATTTTTGATACCACGTCATGTTTATTATGTTTACGGGCCACAAAGTCGACTGGTACCCATACAACCTTTATTAAGTATATAAAGCGTAGGTTTAAAATATGATCGAAAACCAGTTCAGAGCCAAAAACCATTAGCGGAGCGGAGCGGATATGAATGTTCTACGCTGATAGGTATTACTTCTAGTTCTGATAGTACTTCCTTATAATTTAATCAAATTGTGCAAAAAAAATGCAAATGCCAACACTTATTTAAAAAAAAACAACGAAAACAGGACGCTTTCACGACATATAATGTCCACCCACTTCTCCCTGTTCTATCCTCACTTCTCCCTGTCAGCCATCCAAAAGAGAAGTGACTTCTCCCTACAATTTTGATCCAGCGTGAGCCCTGCCCAAACTGTCGCAAGTTTTATCCATGTAATGAAAGAATATTGACCTTCAGTTCTCAACTTCATTACAAAATGTTTCGTCTGTTGCCAAACTATACATTGACAAAAAAAAATTTTTTCCCCCAGCATGAAGAAGTGGAAGAATCTCCGGAAATCCATTTTGAACCTGTTATAAAATTACCAGAAGTGGAAGTCAAGTCTTTGGAAGAGGAAGAGGAAGAAGTATTAAAATTGTGAGCTTTTTGATATATTGACATGGTATAAAGTTATTAATGTGGCCAAATACTGCTACTTTTTGATGTTTATTGACCTGGTCAGATGATTTTTAATGGTTTTATTGGTCTGATTGGGGCCATCAGGGCCATAACATTAGAAGTTTCTTCATGGTTTAAAAAAGGGGCAGAAGAAATTTTATAAGTAGTAAATACATGGATACATGTTGGCTTTCATGGGGGAAGAAATTTCAAAAGCAATTTGTGCTCATGTTTAATGTTCAACAATTTATATTGAGTTGACAGTTGTTTTTTGCATTATGTAATTGTATACCATACATTTCGGTAATATTTTAATGTTGATTTGTAGACGAGCTAAGCTGTTCAGATTTGACAACACTTTCGACCCCCCAGAATGGAAGGAAAGAGGGACTGGAGATTGTAAATTGTTAAAACATAAAGAATCTGGTCTGATTCGTTTGTTAATGCGACGTGACAAAACATTAAAAGTGTGTGCTAATCATTACAGTAAGTACAATACAGGGTCATGGGGTCAATGTACTAATAAAAAGACAGATGGACAACATGCCAAGGGAATAGGAGAACCATTGGTTTTCTCAGTTTTGTAGCTTTAAGCATAGTAAACAGCATCTGTTTTATGTGATGATACAATTGTGACGGGCGGACTGAAATCTGCATGTGGATTGTCACATTTCTGATCAATTCAGGAATTGTTTATTATATTGCTTGATGTGAAATATTTGTTTATGTTTGTCACACCTGCTTCTCACAACTACTGTACACAATAGTCATAGATTAGATTACAAGTCATGTATTGCTATATCTCTGACAAAAGATGGCTTGGGTTGCAAGCATCCTCACAAGTCAGGGTTTATGTGTCCACGAACCCCTGACAAACTTAGCTAGGAAATCCCGGGCTCATTGTCACTATTTTGATTGGCTACATCATACCTTGATGTAGCCAATCAAAAGCTCACTTTCATTCGCGGCTTGGTTAGGGGATATCCCGATGTCGATTGTAAATGTGTTGCATAGACCATGTAAAAGTCAGTGCATTTTGTACTATAGTGTTAATAGTTTGTTATTACCGCGTTATTTATTAGTTGCGTTACGTTTTCTTCCCACTCAAGAATGAGTAAGAATGACTTCTGCCAAATACTTGCTTCTTTCAAGCAATTTCATTGGTTGATATTTTGAAGGATTGACGTCAAATGAAAATCTTCTAGCCCGGGAATTTCCTAGCTAAGTTTGTCAGGGGTTCGTGGACCCAAAACCCCTTACTTGTGAGGATGGGTTGCAAGTGGACTCCATAATCTGCCATTTATCTACATTTTATTATTGCATATCCCTGCTTACGTGAAAAATTTTACCATACATAGTATATTGAACAAATGAAATTGCTTGAAAGAAGCAAGTGTGTGGCAGTAGTCATTCTGGCTCATTCTTGAGTGTGAAGAAAACGTAACGCAACTAAATAATAACGTGGTAAGGCCAGAGTTTTTTTATTATTTGGTCTACGGGACAGATTTTGAAAAAATGGAGTAGGAAGGAATAAGTAAAAATAAAAATAAAACAGCTGAAATGTAGAAGTCGATGAAAAAAATAAAAATAAAAGGTCTAGATAGTTGAATTTTTTTTATTTTAGCATAGTTCATTTTCTGGTCTTTTTTGTCTTGACAGCATTCCTCGTTACAATGGGTTTGTCAGATTGAAGACTGTGTTGCATAATGGGCGAACTATCCCAGAGTTCTCTCTAAGTTATTAATATAGTCATTAGTGGATACATCTAAGTCCCCACAATGGATACAGATGGGATCAAACATCATGGTTACACCTGGAACATAACAAGAGTCAATTTGTTATCAAATAAAATTCTTCTTTAGTAAAACAGAGGATAAAACAGCATTATCAAACTTGCAAAAAGTGGAGAGAAAAAAATCAGGTTTATAATACAGACTTGCACTAGAAATGATCCCAACTTGGTACAAAATATAAATTCTTTGGTATCAGTGTCTAAAATATATATAGTGTAAACAGATTGATGTATTGATCTATCAAACAAGACAAAGGAAAAATATGTCCCCACTAACCAGCAACCTAGGTTTAAATAATATAAAAAAAAGGTAATATTAATCAAACTACTGAACAGGGATGATTTATCTCATCAGTCCAGGAAGAAAAAACGCATCAAGGCAAAAACTTTCTGGAAATACTGAAGATCACAATGGTCCTGACTTGGTACAGGCATTTCAACAGAATTTTCAATTGTTTTACAAACAAGAATATGTCCAAAAGACATAATGCCCCATCTTGCAACATTTGGGACGGACGGACGAACAGACCCAAACACTATATGCCCCTACTTTCTTAGATGGGTCATAAAAAATATACCTGACTAACTTCAATTTGGCTGTTGCAATTTATTCCTTCTCTGGTAATAATTATTTATGCCCAGAAAACAGGATTGCGCCGCACACATCGACCAGTGTTCCTATAAAAATAGAAAAATACATTGTATGCATGGTAAATAAAAGGGCATGTACAGATCTTAATGAGCTGATCAATTTGCTATTAACCTTTTTCTAGCCCTTAAGATATTAAGGAAAGACAGAAAAAATCATGAAATTTACAAGACAATTTAAAAAGACATACATGTATATGGGCATAGCAATAGAGCAGTGTACGTGTGCATGTATTCAATTTCAAGACATTTTTAATTATGATTTTATAAATATAAATATTTATAGAATATTACAGTGTGAAGCGATTCCAGTCCTGTTGCCAATTATTAGCTCACCTGGACCGAAGGTCCATGTGAGCTATTGCTATCACTTGGCGTCCGTCGTCCGTCGTCTTTCGTCCGTCGTCCGTCGTAAACTTTTTCAAAAATCTTCTCCTCTGAAACCACTGGGCCAATTTTTTTCAAACTTGGCCACAATCATCCTTAGGGTTCCTAGTTTCAAGTTTGTACCCAGGGTGTTGATCAACAGACAAATATGGCCGCTGTTACTAAAAATAGAACATGGGGGTCAACACAGGTTTTTGATCATTATCTAAAAAACTATAATAGCTATAGAGAAAACCGTTACTTCAAATTGATCAGCACATTAAGTTCTACAATAGTTGCTATTAGTGCGAAGTTGTGTATTGGCTTCTTGTAGGAGTTATTGCCCTTTTTTGACGATTTTTGACAAAATTTTTGGTATTTACAATATAACCTGAAAAATATACGAGGTAGAGTGAAACTGTAAATGGCAAAAATGATAAGCAATAAAAGCCCTACAATTCACTTGGTTGGTCTGAAATTGTCAGATGACTCTTTATATGAGTTATTGCCCTTAAATGGTAATTTTTTATGAAATTTTCCGTTTTTGTCCTGTAACTTTAAAACTATAACAGCTAGAGTAAAACTGTAAATAGCAAAAATGATCAACAATACAAGCCCTACAATTCACTGTATTAGTCTGAAATTGTCAGATGACTCCTTATGGGAGTTATTGCCCTTAAATGGCAATTTTTTATGAAATTTTCCGTTTTTGTCCTGTAACTTGAAAACTATAGCAGCTAGATTGAAACTGTAAATTGCACAAATGATCAGCAATAAAGACCCTACAATTCACTTGATTGGTCTGAAATTGTCAGATGACTCCTTATATGAGTTATTGCCCTTAAATGGTAATTTTTTATGAAATTTTCCGTTTTTGTCCTGTAACTTTAAAACTATAACAGCTAGAGTAAAACTGTAAAGAGCAAAAATGATCAACAATACAAGCCCTACAATTCACTGTATTAGTCTGAAATTGTCAGATGACTCCTTATAGGAGTTATTGCCCTTAAATTGCAATTTTTTATGAAATTTTCCGTTTTTGTCCTGTAACTTGAAAACTATAGCAGCTAGATTGAAACTGTAAATTGCACAAATGATCAGCAATAAAGACCCTACAATTCACTTGATTGGTCTGAAATTGTCAGATGACTCCTTATATGAGTTATTGCCCTTAAATGGTAATTTTTTATGAAATTTTCCGTTTTTGTCCTGTAACTTTAAAACTATAACAGCTAGAGTAAAACTGTAAATAGCAAAAATGATCAACAATACAAGCCCTACAATTCACTGTATTAGTCTGAAATTGTCAGATGACTCCTTATAGGAGTTATTGCCCTTAAATTGCAATTTTTTATGAAATTTTCCGTTTTTGTCCTGTAACTTAAAAACCATAGCAGCTAGAGTGAAATAATAAATTGCACAAATGATCAGCAAAAAAGCCCTACAATTCATTTAATTGGTCTGAAATTGTCAGATGACTCCTTATAGGGGTTATTGCCCTTAAATGACAATTTTGTTAAGAAATTTTCCATTTTTGTCCTGTAACTTGAAAACTATAGTAGCTAGATTAAAACTGTAAATTGCACAAATGATCAGCAGTAGAAGCCCTACAAATGATTGCTTAGTCCAAAAATTGCAAGATGACTCTTTATAGGAGTTATTGCCCTTTCATTATGAATTTGGACATATGAACAGTTTTTTAATTATAAATTAGTCTATAACACACCTATTAGTAGAGTAAAACTGTAAATTTCTAAAGTACCCTAAAGGACAATGCCTAAAAACCATTTAATTTTCAGAAATTGTGGATGGCACCTTATAGGAGTTATTGTATTTAACAAATTTTTTGAAGAAATGTTTAGTTTTTGCACAGTAACTTAAAAGCTATAACAACTAGACTGAAACTGTTAATTTCAAAAATTTTAATATAGTTTAAGTCATTTGGATTCCAGGTGAGCGATTACAGGCTCCTGGGAGCCTCTAGTTAAGTCCGGATTTATGAATTAAATCTGACATATAAAAATGGTTCGCTTCAAATATTTTGCTTAATCAAATGTTTTAGTAATAAATTACGCTTTATGGATTGGAAGTTTCCATTTTATTTCAAGATTTTTCGTTAGAATATCAACAATTCCAGTGGCAGGAACAATTACTTATTTAACTATTTACCGTTTATTTTCCAGTCCATTGAACACCAATACTTTAAAATAGCACGATTCATGTTGCCATCGTTCATGGGAGACAAATCTAATACTTCCGGTTTTTCGGCTGTTTCTGATACTCTCCATACTATTCACCCGAGGAGTTCCGACGGAGTTTGGAACAATGTAAATATCAAGTTGTACGATGGATCTTTGCATTGCACTTATCATAACAATTGAAATGAAATGCAGTTTCAAAATTTTATTTTCGTTGGTAATTTTTGTTACAACCGGGTGGGAAATATAAAATAAAAAACATTTGATACAATTTTATTTTTATTTTGAAATCATCAGAATTAGGACCGGCGGTCCCGTAAACCAAGTAATAAAAAAACTCTGGCCTAATAACAAACATTTAACACTACTGTACAAAATACACAGATTTTCACATGGTCTATGCAACACATCCGTTTGGTTTATTTACAATCAACATCAGGATATCCCCTAACCAAGTCGTGAATGTAAGCGAGGTTTTGATTGCGTACATTAAGGTATGATGTAGCCAATCAAAATCGTGGCTTCTTGTCCAGAAATTTCCTAGCTAAGTTTGTCAGGGTTTCGTGGACATAGAAACTCTGACTTGTGAGGATGTGGTTTTCTCAGTTTTGTATCTTTAAGCATAATAAACAGCATCTGTTTTATGTGATGATACAATTGTGACGGGCGGACTGAAATCTGCATGTGGATTGTCACATTTCTGATCAATTCAGGAATTGTTTATTATATTGCTTAATGTGAAATATTTGTTTATGTTTGTTATGGAAACGCCTGCTTCTCACAACTACAGATGGCTTGGGTAGCAAGTGGACTCCATAATCTGCCATTTATTATTGCTTAACCCTGCTTACGTAAAAAGTTTTACACTACTAAGTATATTGTAAAAATATGAAAAATGTGCTATGGACTAGCAGCATTGTTATAGTGGTACAGCATACATTTAGTAGGGTACTCTGTTACCTTGACCTTGCTTTTTGCTAAAATATGTGTGATATTAAACCTGATTTATCCCAAATTGTACAAATTAAACTTTTTTTTCTTTTAGCCCCAACAAAATTTAATCCAAATCTATTTGTTTCATTCTGAAGATAGAAACTATGTGGTACATTATTTGGCCTTGGCATCCATCCATAATTAATCCTTAGCAAACATTTTCATGATGTGCAAAAGATGCAGTTTTTTGCCTCGACTTGTAAACTAACTGTCGGACATTTATTATGCATTTCAGTAACTGCTCAAATGGAGTTAAAGCCAAACTGTGGTAGTGATAGAGCATGGTTATGGAGTGTAGCAGCTGATTATGCAGATGAAGAAGCAAAGCCTGAAACATTAGCTATTAGATTTGCTAATCCAGAGAGTAGGTTTTGTCATTAAAACATATGATAATTTCTCTAATTATGGGCTAGGACCATACTGGAAGGGTTCCCAGTGCTCTATATACAGAGCAGCCCAGCATGTCCCTGGTTGGCGTGTAGAGGAGACCCTATCAACATATTAAAAAACCAGATTTTTAAAATTTTTATTGGTGCCTACAGCATTCCAGATTGTTTCAGACTTAATTCTGTATTTGATATAAATCTATTTAGTGTCAAAGACGTGGGTGACCTTTGTACATATTTTCAAACATTTTGCTGATTTAATTTACTAAAAGAAAAATAATTTTTCTAGTGTGACATTGCAGAAATTCATGATGATAAATAAATATATATTTTTTTTAAATTACCTAGTCAAAAATAGCACGTCGGAGAAGGGTAAACATATTTTTACATTTGGTCCAACATCAGGATACTGGTATAGTCCAATGTTTAAAATCCCTACTCGTTCAGTCGTCGACACCCATCTAGATTGACCCCTGACGACCAAAAGTTGTATCCCACTCATTTATGGGCCACTGCCGATTTTGTGACAAACTATTTATTTCAACAAAATCAGCTTCTTGTCTATTTGTCATAATGTAACCTAATCCATGAAAACTGAACTACACCATGATGTTAATACTTTTTGGAAGAAGTCCCATATTTTCTATAGATTTCACCTTCGAATTGATACATGTGTGTTCTCAATCTCTAAGCAAAGTATTCTGGGTACACAGGGAAATATTGTTCATGTGAAATTCACGTGAAATCAGGATTAACGTGAATTTCACGTGAAAAGTTCACATGATTTTCACGTTAAACTAGCATATTAAGGTGAATTTCACATGAAAATTCTGAAAAATGAGATTTTATTTCTAAATATTTATAGAATTGCATTAAAGTTAAAGAACATTAAAAATGTTGAGAACATTTTTTCACACAAAAACTCACGTTAAATTGCTCATTTAAAGTGAAGTTTACGTTAAATTTTTCACGTGAACAAAATTTCCCTGTGTATCCTTCATCAAAAACAATCGCCTCGGCCTCACCAGTGGTATGACACCATGAGAGATATCATGGCAGATATGCCTCAAGTACAAACAGTACTTTCTATCTAAAAATCGTATCAAAAATGTTTAAAAAATAGTATCTCATGTATTTTGTTTTACAAACATGGGTAGATGACGAATGTTGTGACAGAGGTTATATCTGGGAACCAGTCATGTTCTGGGTGCCTGATCGAGAGCATTGTGTTCTTTTAACTTAAGTTTAATTTTTTTTTTTAAATTTTAGGAGTCAAGTTCAGTTCAGACAAAATTTTGTCAAAGTTGTCTGATGACCATGAAAACATATTCAATCACTAACACATTTAGTCCTGAGCAATTTTCTTGGAACTTGTAATAAAGGAATTTAATTCATGTCACAAGCAGCTGCACCTAAATAATTAGCGCTGTTGGTTAGTCCACTAGATTTACAATTGTTCTAATCATTAACAATATGTTATCAATAAACAAACCAATACACTAGGAAGAGCAGGTATTGATTTTCATTCTCCCAATGACGTGTATTTCACAAAGAAATTTTTGAAAGCCTGATTATTGGACACTTGCAAACACAACCCAAAAATTGCATGTTAAAATTTAGCAGGCCAGATATCCTTTCACATGGAACCAAAGCAATTATGAAAATATAGGATGAAAAGGATAAAAGTGTAGTTTTTTCTCGTATGCTAAGGAAAACGATTTAGTAATAGTAAGGGTATACATTAATTCCTCGATACTCATAAATGCAAGGAAGAAAAAAAGGGGGAAAATCCTTTTTTTAATAGCACAAAAATTAAATTGCCTTTTTTCCTTTTTTTTTTATTAATTTGGAAAATAAAATGCCATGTATTTTGATATATAGGGTAATTCTAATTGGGGCCCCGCCGACGCCCTATAGTGATCAGTCTGTCCGTGCGTCCGTCCTTAACTAATCATGTCCTGGCTGCAACTTTTTTATCTTTTGAGGTAGGCTTTTGATATTTGGAATGTGGGTAGATAACATCAAGGTGATGTGTTGCATACCATGGTTGTTGAACTTTGACCTTAAGGTCACATTATTGCTTTCTGAATGACAAATTCATGTCCGTGCTGTAACTTTTTAATTTTTTGATGTAACTTGCTTTTAATATTTGGAATGTGGGTAGATAATATCAAGGCGATGTGTCGCATACCGTGGTTTTTGACCTTGAACTTTCACCTTAAGGTCACATTATTGCTTTCTGAATAACAAATACATGTCCGTGCTGTAACTTTTTTAGCTCACCTGGACCGAAGGTCCATGTGAGCTATTGCTATCACTTGGCGTCCGTCGTCCGTCGTCCGTCGTCCGTCGTCCGTCGTCCGTCGTCCGTCGTCCGTCGTCCGTC
Source organism: Limnoperna fortunei (assembly GCA_944474755.1). Lineage (NCBI taxonomy): Eukaryota > Metazoa > Mollusca > Bivalvia > Mytilida > Modiolidae > Limnoperna > Limnoperna fortunei. The sequence continues at coordinate 52,182,272 of OX104121.1, forward strand.
GTCCGTCGTAAACTTTTTCAAAAATCTTCTCCTCTGAAACCACTGGGCCAATTTTTTTCAAACTTGGCCACAATCATCCTTAGGGTTCCTAGTTTCAAGTTTGTACCCAGGGTGTTGATCAACAGACAAATATGGCCGCTGTTACTAAAAATAGAACATGGGGGTCAACACAGGTTTTTGATCATTATCTAAAAAACTATAATAGCTATAGAGAAAACCGTTACTTCAAATTGATCAGCACATTAAGGTCTACAATAGTTGCTATTAGTGCGAAGTTGTGTATTGGCTTCTTGTAGGAGTTATTGCCCTTTTTTGACGATTTTTGACAAATTTTTTGGTATTTACAATATAACCTGAAAAATATACGAGGTAGAGTGAAAGTGTAAATGGCAAAAATGATCAGCAATAAAAGCCCTACAATTCACTTGATTGGTCTGAAATTGTCAGATGACTCTTTATATGAGTTATTGCCCTTAAATGGTAATTTTTTATGAAATTTTCCCTTTTTGTCCTGTAACTTTAAAACTATAACAGCTAGAGTAAAACTGTTAATAGCAAAAATGATCAACAATACAAGCCCTACAATTCACTGTATTAGTCTGAAATTGTCAGATGACTCCTTATAGGAGTTATTGCCCTTAAATGGCAATTTTTTATGAAATTTTCCGTTTTTGTCCTGTAACTTGAAAACTATAGCAGCTAGATTGAAACTGTAAATTGCACAAATGATCAGCAATAAAGACCCTACAATTCACTTGATTGGTCTGAAATTGTCAGATGACTCCTTATATGAGTTATTGCCCTTAAAAGGTAATTTTTTATGAAATTTTCCGTTTTTGTCCTGTAACTTAAAAACTATAACAGCTAGAGTAAAACTGTAAATAGCAAAAATGATCAACAATACAAGCCCTACAATTCACTGTATTAGTCTGCAATTGTCAGATGACTCCTTATAGGAGTTATTGCCCTTAAATGGCAATTTTTTTATGAAATTTTCCATTTTTGTCCTGTAACTTGAAAACTATAGCAGCTAGATTGAAACTGTAAATTGCACAAATGATCAGCAATAAAGACCCTACAATTCACTTGATTGGTCTGAAATTGTCAGATGACTCCTTATATGAGTTATTGCCCTTAAATGGTAATTTTTTATGAAATTTTCAGTTTTTGTCCTGTAACTTTAAAACTATAACAGCTAGAGTAAAACTGTAAATAGCAAAAATGATCAACAATACAAGCCCTACAATTCACTGTATTAGTCTGAAATTGTCAGATGACTCCTTATAGGAGTTATTGCCCTTAAATGGCAATTTTTTATGAAATTTTCCGTTTTTGTCCTGTAACTTGAAAACTATAGCAGCTAGATTGAAACTGTAAATTGCACAAATGATCAGCAATAAAGACCCTACAATTCACTTGATTGGTCTGAAATTGTCAGATGACTCCTTATAGGAGTTATTGCCCTTAAATTGCAATTTTTTTTATGAAATTTTTCGTTTTTGTCCTGTAACTTAAAAACCATAGCAGCTAGAGTGAAATAATAAATTGCAAAAATGATCAGCAAAAAAGCCCTACAATTCATTTAATTGGTCTGAAATTGTCAGATGACTCCTTATAGGGGTTATTGCCCTTAAATGACAATTTTGTTAAGAAATTTTCCATTTTTGTCCTGTAACTTGAAAACTATAGTAGCTAGATTAAAACTGTAAATTGCACAAATGATCAGCAATAGAAGCCCTACAAATGATTGCTTAGTCCAAAAATTGCAAGATGACTCTTTATAGGAGTTATTGCCCTTTCATTATGAATTTGGACATATGAACAGTTTTTTAATTATAAATTAGTCTATAACACACCTATTAGTAGAGTAAAACTGTAAATTTCTAAAGTACCCTAAAGGACAATGCCTAAAAACCATTTAATTTTCAGAAATTGTGGATGGCACCTTATAGGAGTTATTGTATTTAACAAATTTTTTGAAGAAATGTTAAGTTTTTGCACAGTAACTTAAAAGCTATAACAACTAGACTGAAACTGTTAATTTAAAAAATTTTAATATAGTTTAAGTCATTTGGATTCCAGGTGAGCGATTACAGGCTCCTGGGAGCCTCTAGTTATTTTTTAATGTAGGCTTTTGATATTTGGATTGTGGATAGATAACATCAAGGCGAAGTGTCGCATACCATGGTTGTTGAACTTTGACCTTGAGGTCACATTCGTGCTGTAACTTTTTTATCTTTTGAGGTATGCTTTGGATATTTGGAATATGGGTAGATAATATCAAGGAGATGTGTGGCATACCACAGTTAATGACCTTTGATCTTGACCTCAAGGTCGGCGGGGCCCACAGAGATGGATGCCATCTCACTGATATCTAGTTTCAAATTAAATCTTGACTTTTTGCAAATATATCCAATGTCAAAAGGTGACAAGATGTGATTCAGTTTCAGGTACACAAGATTTTTAGGTGCAGGTTTTTGCAGTTGGCTGTATTATTTATAATTGTTGATGACTTGTAATTGTTACTTATATTAGAATATGGGATAAACACAGCATCTACTTTAGAGGTTTTCTTGTTTAAAAGATGCCTCCTATGTCTACCTTGTTCACTCGGGTCAACATTTAAATGTTGAACAAAAGCGAAGGTTATTTGACATGCTGGTACTAATTTCTAATTAAATTATGTTTACCTTGTGTACTCTGCTTCTGCTGCCATTTAACCAGATTGTACCAAAGCAGTGTACACATTTCAGTTGTTTGTTATCTGTTGCATTTCATATGCTTGTCTTTTTACTTTTATGTAGAATGATATTCATGAAGTGCTAAATTAAGTAGAGAGAAAATTAGCAGAGCAAGTTTTTGGAACTTGTTTTTTCATTCTCTGTCTTACAAATAGCTTGTGTACTGGTTGAGGCAAGGGACTATAAGTAACCTATGTTAAGTTTTAAGTCTCTTTGCAAGGCATTGTTTGATACAAAAGCAATTCTGACATGTTTTTTTTAAGTATTTATTTATGAAACTAAAAAAAAATAAATTGGTTTTTTGATGATCATTGGTCTAAAATAACAGACATTCCCTCTGAGGATGACGGCTGTATGTCACATGATTTTCAAGCAAAGACTATACAAAAATTTCATTTCATCAGTATATAGAGATCATTGTATGGAATTTTTCTGTTGACAAGCTGGGCAGCCCATATTTAGCTTGTCTACAGAAAAATGCAAACTTGAGATTTCTCCATTTATACTAGTATTGCCATAAGGGTTTTGCTCTCTGTTTGTTGCATTTTCATATGCTTGTCTTTTTACTTCCTAGTATAAAGATATTCATGAAGTGCTACATTAGGCAGAAAGATAATTAGCAGAACAAGTGTTGGTACTTGTTTCTGTCAGTCTCTTTCTTACATCGGGGTATCTGCTTTTCCACACAAGAGGGTTTGACACTTGACGATTGCTCGCGGGTCCAAGATTTGTGAAAATTGTGATTGAGTAATTGACATGAGAACAATACCCTGTCTGACAAGTTATATATCTGAATTAAAGCTCTTTCAGAAAATTCTATGTATATTTTACTTTGCCTTTAGTAATCCAAAAATACAGATGGGGGAGTCCGAACGTAAATACTGACTGGATCTGTCTCTGGCCAAAAAAAAAATATGCGTGTTTACGGCTACCCGACACTACCTATTTTTTTTGAAGCCAACCTTAAGGGGGTTTTTTTTGCGTTTTTAATGGAGGTTACTTAGAACCGCAAAACTCCCGGTCTTGTTCCATGTTTGAGTTCTACATTGCGGCAAGGTTTTATAGTAAATTCTTAAAACTAACAAGCTTTACACCTACAAAGGTATAAAATTACTAATTTAACCAACACGATTCACGATTCTCTCCGCCCCCCCCCCCCCCCCCCCCCCCCCTATTTTAGAATTCAATGTAAGCGGAAACACACATATTGTTTTGTTTTGCCTCATACAGATTTTATACAGTCACTTATGCTGCCTATGTAAAATCCAATAATTTTGAAGTCATTTCTTACATTGAATAATTTGGCCTGGGAAAGATCCAAAAAATAGCTTAAGAGGATTCTGTAAGACAGATCAGTTTCTGTCTCTTGCATCATACCAAAGAAAAAAGTTTATAAGTTAACTATTCTCCATTAGTAATTTTTATTCAATAAAATAACTCAAAATTCAGAATGGCAGAATTTAGCATTAAAATTTTCAAATTTTCTTGGGGATACAAATCCATGGCTCTACAAAAGTCTCAATTGTCTTGCTAACTGAGATCTCACTGTGCTAGTTAATTGTTTTTCAAGCTAGAAGTTTGGACTAGTAGGACGGGAAAAAGTTGGTGGCTTATGCTGTACAACTGTATTTAAAGTAACTCGGAAACTTGAGACCATATGAAGTAAATACTATTGATCTACCTATTGATGATGGGGCACTTTGGTAAATGATCTTTTTTACTAGATTGTAAATGGATTAGTATAAAGTGCAAAAGTAATAGAAAGTTATTTAGCAGAGATAGTAATGTGCTCGTCTCTGTCCCTTTCTGACAGACCTCATTTGTGATGTAATTGTTCGATATATTGTAGATCATGGGTGTAAAGTCATTCCAGGAACATGGACATTTGGAGTTAAATGGGCCTTGGTGACCAAGTGGTCGTATCTGTATGAAATAATTGAATTTTGACTATATCATATATGGCCTTGTAATCTTGGCTTTATGCAGTTTATATGTAATCTATGCTGTTTGTGCAGTTTTGCTTTCACCAATAAGAATAGTGGCATGCTGCAGTATTGAATGAAAAATCCTGTTTGATTGTTTTAACCATCCATCTATTAGATCTTTCAGGCTAAAAACCAGTGAATTTGAACTAAATGTATTTTATATTGTTTGTTTGTTTGAATGGTGTTTTAACGCCACTTTCAGCAATTTTTCAGCTATATCATGGCGTCCAGTTTTTATTGGGGGAGGAAGCCAGAGAGTGTATATACATGTAATAATAATGATTAATTAATATTGAATTTGATGCGGTATGATGTATTGTGGTAGGAGTGATGATAGTATTGTGACGGGCGGACTGAAAACCCATGTAGATTGTCACATTGTTTTCTGACCACTGCAGAATAAACAAAAAGAATTGGAGAATTTAAATAATGGAGAGAATGATACTATGCATTGAAATCTTGCATTTCTATTTACATACATGTAGTTTGTATTGGGGGTCGATATACATTGAAACAATTTAATCCCATTTTGTCATGTTATTCAAAAAAAGGAAAGGCATCAAGGGGGGTAGATGGATAACTTTAAAAAAAAAACTGCTGATATAATGAAATGTGTGAAATGGACAAGAATGATGATAATTTGTGACTTGTTACTGTGGTTTCATTTACTTTCGTGGGTATCAATTTTTGTGGTTGGAGGAAAAAAGACATTTCGTGGGATTCCTTAATTCGTGGTTCGAGGAATTAAAAAAAAACAAAAATGAAAAATGAGGGAAGTGCTTACAAATTTTCGGTAATGCTGATCACTTTCATATAAATTTACGGTACTTTTATTGGAAAGCGGCGACATTAAAATGAAATGGGACGGCTTTAAAAAGACGATGCAAAATGAAACCTGTTTTTAGTTGTGGCATAGTGCAAAGCCCACACTAAACCTAAAGGAGTTGAGTTTAATGCCGTTTTATGTCGTCTGTAAACACACAATTTTAAAAGACAGTGCGTTGAGTAAAGTGCCCGAAATAAAATCACTCGATACGTATATCTCTTAAAGGAAAATAAAGATTAAACATATTTTGTTTTGTAGCCGTAAACATAATTAACATAATTAATAAACATGTAATTTTATAAAACCAACAGTTCATTGAAAATTCGTCGTAAATTCCCAGGGGCAAAGATTAAGTTTGATTGTTAGACAATAAACTTGATGCTATAATTGGTGTTTTTTTAAGATGGAAATCAGTATAAAAGGTGTTAAAAATAGAATGCTTCATTGATCGTTATTTTAATTAATAAATTACTTTAATATTTGTGTATATATCAGCACCTTACAAGGAAAAGGCACAAAAGGAAGTACGTTCATTAATGACGGGATTACGCAATTAAAAATAACAACGATGTGTTTTTTTTAATCAATTTAATTTCTATTTAGTGTCGTACACAAACTTAAGTTGTTCATAATGCAAAATTGTCATATCTGTTAAAAATATATCAATATAACAATGCATCTTGATAATCAGTCGTCATAATCCATGTAAACAAACGTCCCATAGCAGTTTCTCGTGTCGGCTTACCCTCATTATAGTTTTCTTGAGATCATTATTTATTGAATTTTTAATTTCGTGGTTTGTTCCCACCCACGAAAATGATGAAAACTGGTACCCCACGAATAAAAATGAAACCACAGTAATAGTTCTATTTTTTAGCTCACCAGGACCGAAGGTCCATGTGAGCTATTGCTATCACTTGTCGTCCGTCGTAAACTTTTTCAAAAATCTTCTCCTCTGAAACCACTGGGCCAATTTTTTTCAAACTTGGCCACAATCATCCTTAGGGTTCCTAGTTTCAAGTTTGTACCCAGGGTGTTGATCAACAGACAAATATGGCCGCTGTTACTAAAAATAGAACATGGGGGTCAACACAGGTTTTTGATCATTATCTAAAAAACTATAATAGCTATAGAGAAAACCGTTACTTCAAATTGATCAGCACATTAAGGTCTACAATAGTTGCTATTAGTGCGAAGTTGTGTATTGGCTTCTTGTAGGAGTTATTGCCCTTTTTTGACGATTTTTGACCAAATTTTTGGTATTTACAATATAACCTGAAAACTATATGAGGTAGAGTGAAACTGTAAATGGCAAAAATGATCAGCAATAAAAGCCCTACAATTCACTTGATTGGTCTGAAATTGTCAGATGACTCCTTATATGAGTTATTGCCCTTAAATGGTAATTTTTTATGAAATTTTCAGTTTTTGTCCTGTAACTTTAAAACTATAACAGCTAGAGTAAAACTGTAAATAGCAAAAATGATCAACAATACAAGCCCTACAATTCACTGTATTACTCTGAAATTGTCAGATGACTCCTTATAGGAGTTATTGCCCTTAAATGACAATTTTTTATGAAATTTTCCGTTTTTGTCCTGTAACTTGAAAACTATAGCAGCTAGATTGAAACTGTAAATTGCACAAATGATCAGCAATAAAGACCCTACAATTCACTTGATTGGTCTGAAATTGTCAGACAACTCCTTAAATAAGTTATTGCCCATAAATGACAATTTTTTATGAAATTTTCTGTTTTTGTCCTGTAACTTAAAGGGAACGCAAGGTCAAAAATTATTTTTTGGCATATAAAAGATTGAATCTATTAATATACACATCTGCAATCCATTTATTCATACTAAATCTAATTATCATTTAATCAGTGATTATTATATCTTAATTGCACTTTTCTGGAGGCAGACATATTGTAAATATATTTATCTCCCTTATCAGAGATTTCCCAGCAGGCACAGCTGTTTATGACGTATGATAGTCAATTCCTGTATCATTGGCATTATCAACAGCTAATAAATTCTATGCTACTTAAATAGATTACTTGATGGTAGAAAAGGTAGATCTAAGGAATGCCTGTCCAGTTGGAACTGTTATCTAATTCATTATGTGATATAATTAATCTTTGGAGAGATCAGAAATGGGTCAAGCTGTTAATTGTAGTGTATTTACCTATGAAATGTTAAAGATAATACAAGTATTTATGATCTTTTTTAATTAGATCAAGTTATATTCCAAAAAGTATGACTATGCTTTAATATTACTCAATACATTTGATTTGTAAAAAATATAAAAAATACATATATCATATTTACTTGCATATCTTCCTTGAAACAACTGGGCGCAAAATGTTTCTCACAAACTATCATGTTAAAGGAATGTTCAAAAGTTTTAATGTCCAAGATTATGTAACCATCTGACACATCTTTCATATTCCTTTGTGGGGTCTGGGATGTGAAATCCCTTGACCTCTTACAACTGTACACAATTTTGCTTGGCACTCAGGCATTTTTACTATTGAGTGTGTATAAGATTAACAGCTGCATCAACAGGAATTGACTATCATACGTCATATCTCTACTTCCGCTAGATATGATAATTAGTCTCTCCATAGTGCAATAATTTGATTAGAAAAACAGCTGTGTAATTAATATCTGATGAGATATTTATTTAGATGGGTCATTTTTCACATAAGTAAAAGTGTACAATTAACATATCAAAAAAATTTTTTAGCCCTTACATTCCCTTTAAAAACTGTAACGGCTAGAGTGAAACTGTTAATAGCAAAAATGATCAGCAATACAAGCCTTACAAATTACTTTTTAAGTCTGAAATTGTCAGATGACTCCTTATAGGAGTTATTGCCCTTAAATTGCAATTTTTTATGAAATTTTCCGTTTTTGTCCTGTAACTTAAAAACTGTAACAGCTAGAGTGAAACTGTTAATAGCAAAAATGATCAGCAATACAAGCCCTACAAATTACTTTTAAGTCTGAAATTGTCAGATGACTCCTTATAGGAGTTATTGCCCTTAAATTGCTATTTTTTTATGAAATTTTCCGTTTTTGTCCTGTAACTTAAAAACCATAACAGCTAGAATGAAATAATAAATTGCAAAAATGATCAGCAAAAAGCCCTACAATTCATTTAATTGGTCTGAAATTGTCAGATGACTCCTTATATGAGTTATTGCCCTTAAATGGTAATTTTTTATGAAATTTTCCATTTTTGTCCTGTAACTTGAAAACTATAGTAGCTAGATTAAAACTGTAAATTGCACAAAAGATCAGCAATAGAAGCCCTACAAATGATTGCTTAGTCCAAAAATTGCAAGATGACTCTTTATAGGAGTTATTGCCCTTTCATTATGAATTTGGACATATGAACAGTTTTTTAATTATAAATTGGTCTTTAACACACCTATTAGTAGAGTAAAACTGTAAATTTCTAAAGTACCCTAAAGGACAATGCCTAAAAACCATTTAATTTTCAGAAATTGTCGATAGCACCTTATAGGAGTTATTGTATTTAAGTAATGTTTAGTTTTTGCACAGTAACTTAAAAGCTATAACAACTAGACTGAAACTGTTAATTTCAAAAATTTTAATATAGTTTAAGTCATTTGGATTCCAGGTGAGTGATTACAGGCTCCTGGGAGCCTCTAGTTTTAACAACTCTTTACTTCACACTAAAATTCTGGTTGTTCCTAGACAAGTGTTGAGTTTAAGATAATTGTATTTCAGTTGTGATGTCCTGCTTTCGCTATGTAAACAAAGCCATATTAAAATTCAAATAAATTTAGCTCCCATGTATGTACTCATGTACATGCTTGTTGTTGGTTTCAGATGAGTGATTTTTTTATTAAAAACCACCTTTCTAAACCATAATTATCATTATTGTTAATAGTTATTTTATTTCTAAATACGGACATTTTTATAATTTAATGTCATTAAATTATTTTGAAATAAACCTGGAGTCTATATAGTTAATTCTGATTTGTCTACGGGGAGTTGAATGGAAAAAAACCCTGCAACCAATTTTTATGTTACCCTTTTACTACACCACTCCCTATAGGCAAAAGGGGGTATACTGTTTTTAGTCTGTGTGTTTGGCTTGTCTATCTTTATGTAACCATTTGATTTATTATGAAATTTGTCTAAGCCATGATACAAATTAATATCGTGCAATGTCAATAGCTTTGTATGATAATGCCATATTGTAGTATATATATTCTGACCTCCTGGAAGTTATAGAGCAGGTGTCATCAGAAACTTGTTTGCATTCGTTTAATGGTACGTTTGTCTGTAGACAGACTTAGTTTCCAGACGAGTGTGACAGATTCTTTTCATATATTGCCTTTTGGTCACAAGCGCTAACTGAAAGATATTTGCATCCTTGGGTTTTATACACAAATACTGATAGATTTTATTTTACTGAACTGAAGAAATATATTTCTTGTTTGAATAGGGTTCAGTGCCACAAATCTTCCACTATGGTTGGGATTGTTATTGGATATTCTTTATATTAAAATATATCTCGTTTTGTTTTTTTTTTGCTATTAATACATTTAGGTCAAAGGGGAAACACTTAATATCCACAATCAGGGCTCGCGTTGGAGGGCGACTCGGGCGAAGAAGTCACCTTATCGTGGTCCCACTTCGACGTCGATCATCTTCAAAAGCGAAGTGAAGTTTTGTAGAATCGCCTAATGTCGCCTTTCAAATTTTATTCCCATTTTGGTAAGAAATCTTCATATTTTTGATACCGCGTCATGTTTATTATGTTTACGCGCCACAGTTGAACTGGTACCCTTTTGACTTTTATTTGGTATATAAAGCGTAGGTTCACAATATAACCGAAAACCAGTTCAGAGCACAAGAATTTGTGAAAATTTCCGGAGCGGATATGAATTTGGTGCCGGAGATTGCAAATATACTACGCTGATAGTGGTGAAATGAGATTTGCAATGATAGACACGTAGTAATAATAGTATTTTGGCAGTTACTTAAAAAACAAATTTAAGTTAAATATGTTTAAATACGTTTAATAGTGAATTTTAAAATTTTAAATAATATATTATGTGTCACAATGATGTAATTTTCTTCTTCTAGTTCTAATAGTACTTCATTATAAATCAATCAAATTGTGTATCAATGACAAAGAAACATTTATTTTAATGAACAGTTTTGTTCTTTTTTTATTGTTATGTTAAATACATGTATTTTTGAAAATGTGTGAAATAAGTATACTGAATAGTTAATCAAATCTTTGATACTTTATCCTCAATAAATTAAACTGCTAAGAAAACATAATAAAAATGCAAATGCCAACACTAATTTAAAAAAAAACCAAAGTAAACAGGACGCTTTCGCGACATATACTGCAACTTCTCCCTGTTTTCCACCCACTTCTCCCTGTTCTATCCTCACTTCTCCCTGTCAGCCACCCAAAAGAGAAGTGACTTCTCCCTATAATTTTGACCCAGCGTGAGCCCTGCACAATAATATGTAAAAAACCATATTAGGTTCACTTTTTCTCTTGTTGACTTGCAGGGTTGTATAAAGTGCTGCATAGGTAGTGCCACATTGTTACGTTGTTACATGGAATGATGATACTGTGACGGGCGGACTGAACATATTCTGTAGATTGTCACTTGTATCTGACCTTTGCTGTAATACTACTCGAACAGTGGAACTAAAACACTTATGTTATTTGACACCCTGCAAAAACTTTAAAAATTTATGGGCATAATATCTCTGCCTGTTTTGGTAACCAGCCGAGCCACTTCAGTAATTGTTGCCTTTTGTCATTAAAAAAAATGGCAATTTGTTTTTTTCTGTCTTTAATTTACTGCAAACCAGATTTATTTCACTAGCAAAACAGAGAAAATGTATAGTACAATACCTGATATCATTATGTATATGACAGTTTTTACATATTTTTATACCTGCCGCAAACTTTTTTTGGGGGGGGGGGGGGGGTTTAACAGAAATCACCCTGTCTGTCTGTCCGTCTGTCCTCATCCCTTGTAAGCGCAACTCCTCCTGAACCGCTGGATAAAATTTAATGAAACTTAGCATAAAGGAAGTACATTATATGTAGATGTGTATGAAGGATTTTTATTAACCTCGGATTTCATTATGGGAGATAATTGGACTTTAAAGCAAAGCGACAGGTATTCATTTGTGAGCGTGCTCACAGTCCACACTTGCTATGTTTTATGCTCAGCAATTTATTAATCTTTGAACTTTTTTCAGATGCAAAGAAATTCAAAGACAAGTTTGATGAGGCAAAGAAAATAAACCAAGAACTGATAGATAAAGAAAAGTCAAGTAAGATGAGAATATTAGTTGGTTGTTTCTTGGTTTTTGTCTCGCCTGCGACGAAAGTCTCTGGAGGCGAGACATATGTACATGTATGGGAATCCGGCGGCGGCGGCGTAAACACTTGACATCTTGCTTCATATCTTTGTAAGTCCAAGCCCTAGGTCCATCAAATTTGGTCCAGAGGTAGCTTATGATGAGTACTTGCCAGTCAGTCACCTGTCACCTGACCTTGACCTCAATTTCACGGTCCAGCGACTACGTTAAAGTTTTTGGGTTACGACAGTTCCTCTGTAACTACGCATGGTAGGATGACAATATTTGGTGTATAGGTTGCTGATGACTAGTACATGACTGTCTGGTAGGTGTCACCTGACCTTGACCTCAATTTCACGGTCCAGCGACTACGTTAAAGTTTTTGGGTTACGACAGTTCCTCTGTAACCATGCATGGTAGGATGACAATATTTGGTATATAAGGTGTTGATGACTAGTACATGACTGTCTGGTAGGTGTCACCTGACCTTGACCTCAATTTCACGGTCCAGCGACTACGTTAAAGTTTTTGGGTTACGACAGTTCCTCTGTAACTACGCATGGTAGGATGACAATATTTGGTGTATAGATTGCTGATGACTGTCTGGTAGGTGTCACCTGACCTTGACCTCAATTTCACGGTCCAGCGACTACGTTAAAGTTTTTGGGTTACGACAGTTCCTCTGTAACTACACATGGTAGGATGACAATATTTGGTATATAGGTTGCTGATGAATAGTGCATGACTGTCTGGTAGGTGCCATTTGACCTTGACCTCAATTTCACGGTCCAGTGACTACCTTAAAGTTTTTAGGTTACTGCTGTTCCCTTGTAACCAAGCATGGTAGGATGACAATATTTGGTATATAGGTTGCTGATGAATAGTAAATGATTGTCTGGTAGGTGTCACCTGACCTTGACCTCAATTTAACGGTTCAGCGACTACGTTCAAGTTTTTGTATTAGGACAGTTCCTCTGTAACTATGCATAATTTGGTGACAATAATTGGTATACAGGCCGCTGCTCATAATTAATGCTATTTACGTAATGCTTATGATGAAATTTATTTTCGTTACTGATGCGGAATTCAGGCGAGACGTTTTTCTGTGTCCACACTTGTCTTTGAATTAGTACTGTAGTTGTTTAAAAGGAAAAAAAACTTGTTTGTGGTAATACAAAGAGTATTGTGGAGTAATAAGGATTTTTTTGCCATTATTTGTTGGATATTTTACCATGAGCAAGATATAGTATTCATAAATACTTTACCTTCTATAACATTTTGATGTATTCTTAACCTATTGCATTTGGTCAATACAAATATCATGTGAGGGCAAAATAGTCTCTTGTTAACAAGTGTAAAAATCTGAAATAAAGGATTTGGATTGCAATCATTCTGGTATACTTGCTTTTAATTGCTTAATACAAATTTATTTTAAGGTAAACTTCCCAATGGTGATGGTGATAAAACAGAGGCAGATTCAGTCACAGAGAAACTAGGAGAAATGTCTGTGAAATCGGACAGTAAAACAAATGTTTGTGAAAATAAGACAGATGACGAGAAAAAAGAAAATAGCGAAGAAAAGACAGAGACTAATGAGGAAAAGGAAGAACCACACTGAATCCTATAGCTTATAGATAAAACACAAATTTATTTATTACATAAAGGATCCTTGTAGTACATTTTGAACAAGGAGAACATATTTCTGTAATGCATTTTTTCAGCTTGCAAGTTTATGCCAAGATGGATTTGGTTGTTGTAGTTAATGAGATCTTTTGTTTATGATTTGTTTTTATATTTAAAGTGGGTAAACTTGAGAGGTTATCCTGTTTTCTCCTTCGAATTTTATTTTAAGTACTGTATCATGTCGTGCAAACTTATATGAAGAATAAATTGACAGAATCAGTAAATTGTCAGAAAACAGTTTTTTCAAAGAGCATTCGATATGGGTAGTTTTTGTCCAGTGTTTGTTGGCTGTTTCACAATTAGTATTACAAAGAATGAAATTTTCTTGACAATGTAGGTATTTTGTTTTTTATCCAGTATAAATCCATTTTTAGCTTTTCTAAACCAATTTCTGGGTTTACAAATCTGATTTGTATTTTAGTGATAACAAGATGTCACATATCATATGTTATAAAACAATATACCTAATATCACCTGAAGCGAGGTCAAGGGTACACTACTAATAACATATGGACACCCTGTGTAGGGCTACTAATTAGGACAGTCAGATTGTGTACAATAATAATGGGTCTTTAAATAAATGTTAGTGTTAAGCTTAATAAATGTAATGTTTTATTGTAGAAATACATGTTTTGTCTTTCGATAGGTTCGTACAGTGCAGCTAGCATCGAACAAAATTTGACTTTTCTTAAAAACAAATATACTCTAGCACTTGCACTTTTTGTTCTATTTAAAATTTTGAAGTAAATAAAATCAGTTAAAAATTAATACCAAAACGTTACTACTCAAATCCTGTAATGAGGGGCCCGATTTAATTTATGCTTGAACATGTGCAAGACAGACGTCTAAGCACATACTTCTCGACGACAAGGGTGGATGAGTGTGATGATTATAGAGAGTTCTAGGTGTGTACACCTTAATGTGGAACTGTTTGTGTTCATTGCTTTCAATTGTCTGTAAAAACATACATGTTATATTCATTATGTTCCTAGTCATATATTGATATTAATACAATATGGTGCCTGCTTCTGTTAATTCCAGTCTATCATTTCTATGACAATCTAACTGGTATCTTAAGTTAAGACTTTGATGTTTGAACCAGTCGGTCCACAGTACACATTGTCACCTTATGTTACCTCATATTCTAGATGAACATTACATGTAAATGTATCAGATCCCAGCCAGTCATGCTTCAATAAATGATTGTAAGTCTTGTTGTTCTTGTTGAAGTTTCAGCCATGTAGAGGTACATGTAGGTCCGGCTATATTTTTATACACGTTAATCTTTGGCACATTATGGATGTGTGCAGTGCCAAAGGATGTTAATTTTTGTGAAAATTTTTTAAAAAGGTTGGGGTACATATTTGTTCTGGCACTAATGTCCCTGGCTGTCAAATAAGGGTTATACTGTTTATACATTTAATTGTGCATATAATCCCATCTGTTCGGGTTTTCAAGATGTAAGTGATAAAATAATTGTATTTTTTATAGAATTGGTTACATCTCCAATTTGAATTAATTTGCTGAAAATTGTGGTCCTAAACCAGATTTTTCTGAAATGATTGCTTAAGCAAGGATATTCCGTGTATGGCCACTCGTCTAACCAGGCAAATTTGCAGTAAAGCTTCAATATTTGTATCTCTAACCTGACCAGCAACATTCCATAGAGCTTGGATATGAGAATTACTTTCCTGTTTGTTCAGACAACTATCCATAGAACTCGGATGGGTATATCACTCATCTGTTCACGCAACTCTGCCATAGAGCTCGAATATGTGTATGACTAAGCTGACCAGGAAATTTGCCATAAAAATCGGAAAGGTGTATCCCTAACCTGACATGGCAACTTTTTACAGAGCTTGGGCAAGATTTATCACTTGCTTGACCAGGCTCTCTGACTACCACTCGCCTGACATAAATTCGCATTAGAACTCGGATTGGCTGTACTTCTTGTCTTGCAAGGAAAAATTGCCATAGAGCTGGAATAATGGTATTGCTAGCCTTCCCATGTAACATTGCAACAGAATTCGAATAGGCTGTATCGCTAACCTGACCAGGCAACATTGCCATAGAGCTTGGATAGTTGTACTACTCATATGACAAGTTTGCTGTAGATCTCGGATAGGAAATGTCAGTAACCTTATAAGGCAACTTTGCCATAGAGCTCGGATAGGTATATCGATCAAATGACCAGGCACTTTGATAGCTCTATGACAACTACTCACCTGACCATCAACTTTGCTATTGAGGTAGATGTGTCACTTTACCATAGCGCTTGGATTGGCTGTATCACTCGCCTTTGCCATAAAGCTCGGATTAGTTATCGTTTACCTTTTCAGACAGCTTTACCATAGCGCTCGCATTTGCTGTATCACTTACATGGCTAGGCAACTTACCCATAAAGATAGCATTAGCTGTATCACTACATAGCCAGGCAACTTTGATATAAAGCTCGCATTAGCTGTATCAGTTATCAGGGAACTTTGCCATATAGCTCGTATTGGCTGTTTCGGTCACTGACTAGCCAAATCTCTGTTACAGGTGCAACTCACTTTGTATATACTTGTTAAGAATAGGACGACACCGTTGATTATAGAATAATATGATTTAGAGAAACTCGATGTTCCTTTCAAGTTTAAATTCGATGTATTGACAGCTAACGTTTGTTGGTTTTACAATAGCTCATATTAAAGCTGGTTAATGGTTCCTGAACAGAAATTTAAAGTAGACTGATGGATTGATGTCCAGCGAGCCCGATTGATTGATGTACAGCGAGCAGTAATTATATTCACGGCGAGAAAAAGTTAAACAGTAAATCTATGGCGGAGGTATTGTCCAACAGTGACATGTTGACTGCCACTGGAGAAGTATAGAACATTTGGTAATGACAGAATTAAGACTTGTAAATTGAAGAACAAAAAAACACAAGTTCGTGGTCATAACATTTAATGAACTATTTATAGTAACAACTGTCAGAAGTTGAATTTCTATTCCAGCCAAATTTGTAACAAAATGCGTAGATGATACGTTACTAATGAATTTCACTTGAATTCAAAATCTGTTCATCACCATGAACATTAAATTTGATAAATGTGAAACCCGTATATTCCAAAGCATTACACCTATTATCTCCAGATTGTCTATCTTTAATTCAATTAAATATCACCGGGCTAATAAAAAAAAAATTATTTTTTGCAAATACGAAACATCAGATATAAAATGTGTATGAACCTTTGTTTTTTGCTCTCAAAACATTGGCACGATTTTTTTGTTTTGTTTTTAAATAAGGTCAATTTGACCAACATATATATATGTTAAACATATAACCAAGAACACACAAATCGTCAAGTTAGTCATAATGTTTCCAGATAGTACGTGTAATACACTTCAGTGTCGCTAATTCCTTCATACATGTAACAACACATTTTCTTCCAAACGTTGAATTCTATGAATTTTACATTTCAGTCCATTTTGATTTAAATGTTTTATTAATTCTTGTTTTTGCCCATGTTGTTATATGCCGCTGCAATGATAATTCCGCTTGACATGCCCACAAGACCACCAAACAATGCTCCACTTCCGGTAGCAGCGCCGATACCTGATCCGAGTACAGCACCCATAACTGAATCTTGATCCACTCTAACTTGCCCCCTATTGTATCGGAGACGATAACATCTATCCCATATTCTCTCTTCCGGTTCATTTTTAAGTTTTAGATACGTCATCAAAGGACCTGCGGCCAGTCCAAGTACAAGTCCACGTCGACCTGCGAGGGTCATGCTGTGTTTTAATCCGGGCCAATTCCTGGTATTCTTCCTTATCACTGCTACAACTGGCCCAACTACAAGTGTTCCAAGTAATCCAAATGCTTGAACTGTTTTAGTTGTCACGTGGATTCCGACTTCTGTAGTAGTATATGGAATAATTTTCATCTGTTCGTCCGTTAAGGACATTCCACACATGTTTTTAAGCCACTCTGATCCCATGTTGAAGCTTTGCTACCACTAAAAAGACGATGAAATAAAATACAGAGGAATATTCGGTTATATGATATTGTAGCCACAATAATTTAGCTCTTTTTTATCCTTCAAGGTAAAACAAGAAAAGAAAGGAGCTGCATTATTTTAGCTAATAATCTGATAATATTGATCGTTAACAGTACATCTGCAAAATTATTTAAATTATAACTGGCAAAACATCAACAAGAGCCTAAAAACAAAATGTGACAGTAAATCTTAGATCGATAGTGGCAGTACTGCATACAATGTGACAGTAAATCTTAGATCGATAGTGGCAGTACTGTTAAATACAATGCAGTTGCAATGTTTTTACTTTAGACTGAACGAATCCACGTGCACTTAGGCGAGTGAAGGGGATTTAAATATTTGGGACATCTGAAGTAGGCCAAGGTGGTAAAAGCAAATACAAGAAGAAATGAAAAACGTTTGAAAATTTGGGCGTGTCAATTAATAAACCTGGGACATTATATACAAGTATATAGACTGTCGCTGTATGGATACATTAATAGAGTAATTAAATCAGAGTCCTTCTTTATTATAGAGTAAGCCACTGAATGTATGTTTATTAAATTCTGAAATCCATCCAGCATGTAGGGCCTTGTCTACAGTGGCGTTAAACACAATTCCATCAGTTACGCAAACCCCATAATCAGACAACGTCTGTTGGTTTTCTGTTGATTATATTTTTTTATTTGCTGGTACTTTAAAAATTAGCACCTATATAGGAATCTTTATTTTGAAAACCCCACTCATATTTCATTCCGGTTTTTTGATTGCATTTGAATTGATATATTGTGAATATTTTTAATAAACTATTACATGGTATATATTGCTGTTAAATTTCATCTTTTGAATAATCTATTTAATTTACCTGTTTTGTGCTTGCGTAAAATTTCTATTGATATACCCGACCATATTGAATCGAAGGCTCACATTAACATCATTTTTCACGCAAACTAAATATAGATTTTTTTATCTGACGAGTTAAATAGGTCATACTGTCGAAGTGTATTATTAATGACCTGATGGTGTGGGGGAGTACACATTTCTTGCCAATGCATAATTTGTTTGAAAGTAGTTATGTACTCATACCCGTAGCCAGACGGGGTTCGAGGGGTTCGGACGAACCCCCCTTGGACAAGAAATTTTGATAAAAATAGGAAAAAACCAGCTGCAAATCAGTTAAGCACTATTTAAGTCAGAGCAACAATCCCCTTTTACATTTTCGAACCCCCTCTTGAAAAATTATGGCTACGGGTATGGTACTTATTAACAAACTAAGAAGAATACACGCGCACAAAAGTATAGAGCATATAGCAATAAGATTACCACATTTATCAGTGCATTTCAAAATAGTCATAATACATGTCAGTAAATATAGTCTGTATACTATAACCCTACACAAAATTTAAATAATTGAGTGTGTCACGTGGTGAGTATATCGTAATTGGTTTTCTTTAATCAAACAATGAAACAAGCTCTTACCCTTTCGTTCGTGGTTGATAGTGTTTACTTTTTTTGTGTGAGTTCTATTATAGGTACTACTAACCCCGACTTCGTTCACTGACAACTAATATTGATCTTCGGCAAAATTATACAAACAGATAACACCTCCGCTTCTCTTCAACATTTAATACTCAATTTTCTATTTTAAATATGTCAACAATTCTTGACAAATATTTCGGTTGCTTCGGTAGAATGGGACAATATAGTATTCATCGCTTGTGTCTTAACTAGAGTTCTGTTTGATGTTGTTTAAACAGTCAAAAATTGCGTGGTTTAAAAAAGGTTGGTTTTTTTTATCTGCATGGATGCTGTGAAACTCGTGTATCATAAACAAATAAACCCTGTATATTCCAAGACAAGCTGGAAGCTTAATTGGAAATTCCTTCCTAAAATGAAAATCAGGTAATAGTTGTATTAATATGTTTTATTAAAAAAATTTAAGTAACTAATGTAATTTGTCTCTGTAAAACTTGTCAATCGTTATAAACAAATCCTTCATCGTCAAAACATTGCTACAATGTATAACGATAAAATTTGGGACAATCTTTATCAATAATCGTAATAAATTATGGCTGGCAATTATTTTTGTCTCTCAATTGTCGTTGCTTTTTTCGACTGTGTACTATTATACATAGTTGCAAATATGATTCCACTGGTCATTCCTAAAAGTCCACCAAACATGGCACCATTTCCGGTTGCAGCACCAATCCCAGCTCCAACCATTGCCCCTACAACGGAATCCTTGTCAACTCGAACCTGGTTTACATTATGCCGCAGACGATAACACCTGTCCCAAATTTTATACTCGTTTTCATTCCTCATAAGATACATAGTAAGCAGAGGCCCAACAACAAGTCCTAATACAAGTCCACCAGTTCCTTTATCGGTCATAGATTTTTTAACGCCCTCCCAGTTTCTGGTGTTTGGATTTATTGATGCTGCAACTGGTCCCACAAGACATGTCCCTATGAGTCCGAAGGCCTGAACGAATTTTGCGGTAACGTGAATTCCAAGTTCTGTCCTTGTATGAGGGATTGTTTCCAGCTGTTCGTCTGTAAGGGTAATACCACACATGTTTTTAAACCATTCCGACCCCATCTTCACAGTCCTGTTGACAATATAAAGTGGATGTAAACTTTACAATGAACAATTTACTGCACCCGTACTCAACGGATATTGCTATGTAAAGGATTCCTCTTTTTCAAACAAATAAAAAGCTCTTTTGAACTTCGAATATACTGTGGTTCAAATTTCCTGCATGTTTACTTAACTTTTAACATTCATGCGAATATTGCATGGTTCCAATGTGATCTCATAGGCGTATCAGCCGGTACGGCTTCCGTCGTACCAATAACTTTTGCAGGTACGTATGCCGTACCTATAATTTTCAGAAATAAAAAATGTTCATATTTTTTCTATTTTTATTGGTGTCTTATGACTCTCCTCTCATCTCAAATACATAGGCGTATTAACCAGTACGGCAGAAACGGCTTCCGTCGTACCAATATCAAATGCGATGCTACGCCTCTGGAACTTACTGGCACGGTGAGATTTTAATTTAAGATAAACTCATTACGTTATGGGGAAAAGCTGTACTGTAATATTTAGAGTCACGAGTTTATTGGATGTCAGCAAAAATAATGCGGTTGAAAAAGACATTTCTTCCGTAAATGGCCGATTTCTGATACAGATGACCCAGTACAGATGAGCTCACGCGCACACATCTGTACTTGCTGCATCATTAAGTCAACACGCTAGAAACAAGAATGTTGTTATGGAAGCATAACAACGTTCTTGTGTGACGTTCTTGTTTCCGGCGTTCTGATTGGACGTCAGAGACAATGGATTCTTCCGTAAATGGCCGATTTCTGGTACAGATGACCCAGTACAGATGAGCTCACGCGCACACATCTGTACTTGCTGCGTCATCCAATCAAAACGCCATAAACAGGAACGTTGTTATGGAAGCATAACAACGTTCTTCTATGACGTTATTGTTTCTGACGTTCTGATTGGACGTCAGAGACAATGGAGTCTAAGACAATGGAGAGTCTATATGTTATAACGATGTGAAAGTTGTTGGTTTACGGAAGAAATAGGTACTTTCATACGTTTTTGGGAAAGTCCGTGTGAACTTTCACTCGTGATAGAAATTTTTATGTCTTTTGGCTCGTTCCGCTGCGCTCCACTCGCGAAAAGACATAAAATTTCTATCACTCGTGAAAGATCAACCGGTCTTTCCCAAAAACGTATGAAAGAACCTATTAGTCTAAAACAATGGAGATTCTATAGGATATAGCGATATAAAAGTTGTTGGTTTACGGAAGAAATAGTTACTTGCATGCGCTTTTGGGAAAGCCCGTGTGATCTTTCACTCGTGATATAAATTTTTATGTTTTTTGGCTCGTTCCGCTGCGCTCCACTCGCGAAAAACATAAAATTTCTATCACTCGTGAAAGATCAACCAGTCTTTCCCAAAACGTATTAAAGAACCTATTATTCTTCCGTAAATGGCCGATTTCTGATACAGATCACCCAGTACAGATGAGCTCACGCGCACACATCTGTACTTGCTGCGTTATCCAATCAAAACGCCAGAAACAAGAACGTTGTTATGGAAGCATAACAACGTTCTTCTATGACGTTCTTGTTTCCGGCGTTCTGATTGGACGTCAGAGACAATCGAGTCTACAACAATGGAGAGTCTATATGTTATAGCGATATGAAAGTTGTTGGTTTACGGAAGAAATAAGTACTTCCATACGTTTTTGGGAAAGTCCGTGTGAACTCTCACTCGTGATAGAAATTTTTATGTCTTTTGGCTCGTTTCGCTGCGCTCCACTCGCGAAAAGACATAAAATTTCTATCACTCGTGAAAGATCAAACGGTCTTTCCCAAAAACGTATGAAAGAACCTATTATTCTGTGTCAAGGGTTACTATCCAAGTCCAACGTCCGTCCAGTAGTTTTGTTGTTGCCATGAAACTTCGAAAAGGTTAACGTGCAAAAACATGTGAAAGAGAAATTTACACGTATGCTGGTGTTAAACATACCCTCGACGCGCTGAACAATTGTGTATATTATATCTCGGAAAGACTTCCATTTTAACCCCCCCCCCCACTAAAAATACATTATTTCGAAAGTAAATAAAAGAATTTGGCACTGAGTGGCAGCCACTGGTAAACCCCACAGTGGACACAGTCATGCATTGCCAATTGGGCAAGCGAGAGCCGTGTGAACTCCATAGTTCTTGAGAAAGTCTAATGCATTGCGATTGGGGGTTCAATTATAAGTCCTACCTAGATCTCGACATTGTTAATTACATTTAAAAAAAATCTTGTTCCACTTCGGATAATGTGTAATATTCAAGTCCTAAAATTACCGTATAAAACAAATGTTTGGAGACAAAACTTAGTGCAAGCCTGATATTTCTAAATTTAGAAATAACGGTAAAGTAAATAAACCAACAAATGTCAATCAATATTTTTTTCGAAGGGCTGACCAAAATAAATTTAAGTATTATTGAGATCTACAAGTAAAATATTTATATTTTCAAGATATATAATGACAATACAAAATTTACTTACGCCAAATGCAGTGAATTCGGAAAAGCGACAGTTAGCTGGCTGTTTTAGTTAGCTAGCAACGATTGGATGAAATTTCGTAAGATTCTACATTTTGACCGCTGTCGGCGGATCGGGGTCAATGACTTCAACAACAAACAGAAAAAGTAAATACATCCAAGTACAAGGTTTTTCCAATTTTAGGCATTGTAATTTAAATCGTACCTTATTTCTTAAAAGTACGAGGAACTATATGTAGTAAATTATATGGCACGCCGTACACACATTAATGAGATGTCGGTTACCCGGCTTAGATAAACACTATGTTTGTAGAATTACAGTTTTTATATTTTATATTGAGGAATATAAATAACACCATTTTATACTATGTACTTTTGATAAACAAAATTACTATAGATTTTCTGGTATAAACTTTCGTTTGGGTAGTTTTGCACTGATAACAGTTAGTTCTCATTTCGTTTAGTTAACGTTATATGGAAGTCAACAGAGTTAATTACTAAATTATTTGATCTAACTAACCATTTACTTCGCTTTTTCAAACAAGCGCACACTTACTCAAATGTTCAAAGCAATTTTTGTGCTGTGAAATTGTATTATATTTTAACGTTTGTATTCCTTTTAGGCATTAAAATATAGAGAAAATTCGTGACAATTTTCTTTCATGTCTAATTACACAAATACTAATTTAGGAAAATAATGCTAAAAAAATTTTAGCCACATATTTAAGTGATTTTTTTCACCTGTACCTCTCCCAGACATGACTTAGCTGTTTAACTACACCGAATATCATGGTTTTAAAGGGATACAGGTCAATTGGTCCCAATTCCAATTCGTCCCAAGTCAATTGGTCCCAAATTTGGTCAATTGGTCCCATTTCCAATTTGTCCCAAGTCAATTGGTCCCAACATTCATTTAAAATGTTTTATTTGTGTTTTTTAAGATAAAATTTAATGGATTATTTCAACATATTGATGTACATGTGTATTTATGCTTTTGATTTAGAAATTATTATAAAAATATTTGCTCTTAGTTAACAAGATATGTTAAAAAAATAACAATAGAAGACAAATGTTCTTTATTGACAGCACTATACTATTATTTTACATATATTTGAACCACTAATGCCTACCCATTCATTCTTGTATACGTAGTGTCTTTCTTACTTTTCTCACTTGGTACTTTCATACCTACTTTCACCATACAAGAATGACTTTTCACACATTTGTTCTCACACCGACGATCATATTAACTTACAGAAAACATTCAAAATATATACATGTTATTCACTCGAAACACACAATCCCAACTTTATTCATAAATATATAAAAATCAAAAATCAAAGCACAAAAGCACAACATAATAAAGCAAAGCGTCAAAAGCACAAGATAAAAAAGCAAAGCACAAAAATACAACATAATAAAGAAAAGCACAACAGTTAAACATAAAAATACAAAGCACAAAAGCACAACATAAATAATATTGTCTAGTTTAAGTCTCTCAGTGCTATCAAAAGTCCCACTGAATGTAGCCAATGTCAAGTTGAAGTTAGGAATGGTGCTGTCATGTGTGGCGCGTGTGGATTCACAAACAGGCTCACAATTGGCACATATAAATTCTGTTGTAATGTGAAAATCTGAAACACAAATATAATTATAAGATAGAATTTACAGACAAGCAACAAAATAATAATGCAATACAACAACAAACATTGGAAATTAACAATTATATATGACAATTATTTAGGTTGTAATTAGTAAATTCAAAGGCAATAAATTTGAGGTATTCAAGTAATCTAATTAGCAAATTAAACAGTGGCACATGCCATTGACAACTTTGTTAATTGAATTATGATTAAAAGACTTTGAAGACAAATATGATTTTTACAATTTTTTTTAATACTGACAGTTTCATTTCTAACCAAGTCTTCAGTTATTATAATAAGCAATTTACAATTTACAAAATAAATTAATGAATTTATATAGTTATGTAAGAATACAATGTAATCATCAATTAGGTATTCTGTCCCTTAATAATTAATTGTACAACATTTAAGTTTATAAATGATTGGTTTAGTCCTGGTTTGCCCACATTTAATTAACTGTATAATCAATTAAGTTAAATAAACAAAAAAGACAAAAGGTTTAATGACCATGAAGATCTATAGTCTGTTCTATTTTAATAGGTACAAAATGTATACAAGGTATATAGCTTTTGGTTTAGTGCCAATTAGCCGAATCCCAAATTGCCGATTCCCAGTTGGCCGATTCATTGATATTTTACCATTAAAGAAAATATTTTGTTTAAGTTCAATAACTTAAATGCAATTCTATTTGAAATTTTCTTTATATCAATTTAAATTTTCTCGACCACTAATTATTTTAATATTAATTCAAAACATAACGGCCCGAGCTGAAAATTTATAATTGTGAAAGATTGCCTAAATTAAGCACCCATAATTGTTGGTAAAGTTTAGTAACTTGATTTTTCTCAGCTTATCATATTTGTTTAAAGCAAAGAATGTCCCAAGCCGATACTTTATAATTTTGTAAGCCGATAATTCCTTTCATGTCACTTAAATTATTTAATTTAAATAATTAATTTTCCTAAACACAAATAGGTCTCGATACAATTCTTTTTACACAATTTCGATTGTTCTTAATTGGTTTAATAATATGTAATCGGCTAACTGAGAATCGGCAAATTGGACGCGGCAATCTAGGAATCGGCAATTCGGGATTCGGCAAACAGGAATGCATATATATTTAATATTTTATGTATTTCTCTATGCAGAAGGAAAAGTTATTACATTTGTGTTGAAAAAGGAAATTAGAAATTATAATTTAAACAATACAACTTGTTTAAAATATTGTGATTTTTTATCTGTTAATATAAAAATAATAATTTAAATATTCAATATATTGTTAATACAAAATATATATTTTAACATTGTTAATTTAATTAATAATTAAATAAATAATAATTAAAATTATCCTAGATGAAGTATAGATGAGATGCTGCGTCGGCGTAGTCAATCACACTGATGAGTCCTTGTTGGTAGCGAATCTTTTGCTGTAGTCTGTGATCCATTGTTCTGTATCGTAGTCTTTTTGTTGGTCGTGTTCCTCCTGCTCCGTACTGGATGATAGTGCATTCTGTGTGTGCCTGTGTATTTTGTTAAAGCTTGACAATCTCGTAGATGTTGGGATGGGAGTGGTGAACTTTCTTCTTCATCTTGTTGTGCCATCCTTCTAGGTAGTTGGTAGTGCGTGAGATGTGTTTGATTCGGGTGAAGAAACGTACAACAACAAAAGCTTTATTTTAATTCGGCACATACAAAACAGTACAACACAAGCTCTGATGAGCTTTTTACCGAATACAGACAAACATAACATACATGCATGCATACAAATTAAAATGAGTGACAGTACTATAAAATAAATAACATCAAAAGCACTAGCACATGCATAAAGCAACATACAGTTAAAAAAAAAAGTAAGATCAAAAGCACTAGCCTAAGCAACAGCAACATACAGTTGAAGCATAGCATAACAGCACCTAAAACTGAAGGCAACTAAAAATAACTAAGCAGTTTTAAAAACTGAAGACAACTAAAAATAACTAAGCAGTTTTAAAAACTGAAGACAACTAAAAATAACTAAGCAGTTTAAAGCTAAGACTGAGGACAACTAAAAAATAACTAAGCAGTTTAAAGCAGAAGATAAAAAACAATTACTTGCAAGCAGAACAGTGACATTCAGATCCATTCCAGGACTGAATGAGGCTTTTAAACTGATAAAAACTGCACTCAGTCCTGAAATGGTCTGGAAGGCTGTTCCACATTACAGCTGCAGCAAATTTAAAACTTTTCTTACCATAAGTTGATGTTTTTACTCGTGGTACATCCAAAATATTGTTATATCTGAAAGAATATTTAGATTCTTTAACATTTAAGAGATTTTGTAGACAAACAGGTGCAATTTTATTTACAATTTTATATGTTTCCAGAGCCATAGTTCGTTGGCGTCTTATATGTAAGGAAGGCATCAAGGCTTTTTCTAATAACATTTCGTATGTGCTGGAGTAGTCATCATATACAAAACGGAGTGCTCGTTCCTGCACTTTTTCAATTTTTTTAGAATTTTTCTCTGTGCAGAAGTGCCAAGCCAAAGGGCAAAAGTTAAAATTACTGAGGATAAAAGTATGAAATATAGTTAGTTTATTAAGTCTATCCAAACAATGTCCCAAACGCTTTAAAATATTTAATTGCTGTGATGCCTTCCTGCAGATGTTGCTAATATGTACATCAAAGTTTAGCTGATAATCAATATCTATACCTAGTAATTTTACAGTAGATTCACACGAGATATTCGAGCCTTGAATGTCTATACAGGGATATTTAGAAAAAGTTTTTTTTACCAATTGCTAAAAATTGAAATTTATCAGGATTTGCCTGCATTTTGTTTATCTTAAACCATTTAATAAGTTCTATTGAATCACTTTGCAAGGCACTTATTAAATTATCATAATTCGGGCTACAAAAAGACAAAGTGTTGTCGTCTGCATAATTGTACAAGGTACCAGATTTCACAACTGAAAAAATATCATTAATAAACACGTTGAACAATAGAGGTCCAAGTATTGAGCCTTGTGGGACTCCTTTATGGATGTCAGCCCAGCTGCTGAGGATGCTGTTCAGTTTAATTTGCTGTTTCCGGTTTGTTAAATATGATTTTAGGAGGGAGACCGAATTTGGTAAAACGCCATATGCTGACAATTTGTCAAGCAAAATATCATGGGGAAGGCAGTCAAATGCCTTAGAGAGATCCATGAGAACTGCTGCAACATATTGATTATTGTCCAGAGCAGTACGCCAATCTTCAATCAACCTCAGCAAGGTGGTCTGACATCCATGTCCCTTTCTAAATGCACACAAATATGGGTTAAAAATAGTATCAAAATAATCTGAAAGTTGGATTTCCATTACTTTTTCAAAAATCTTAGAAAATATTGGTAATACACTTACTGGTCTATAATTTGACTTTTCTAGTGGATTATTTTTCTTAAATAAAGGAGTAACCTGGGCTTGTTTGAGTCGGTCTGGAAAAATACTACATTCTACAGATAAATTAATTAGTGTTGTTAACTGTGGTACAATAACCTCTTTACAATTTTTTACAATTTTAGCTGGGATACTGTCAAATCCTGTAGCCTTCTTAATATTAATATTGTTTACAATTTTTACAACATTGTTTTCTGTAACCTTTTGAAATACAAAACTTTTTTCAGGCTTTAATTCCATTGTTTTCTTAATATTTACAATACTTGGATGACTTTCTGGATTATACAATATACCTTTTCCAATATCATTTGCTACAGTTGAAAAAAAAATTGTTAAAACATTCAGTGACTTCTTTGCTGTTATTTATAATTTTGCTATTTTCACACAACACAATTTTCTGCTCACCTTTGTCGTTTTTTTTTGAGAAAAAATGTTTCATAGTTGACCAAAAATTGTTGTTTTTACAACCACCAGTACAACGTTCAAGAAAATAGTTTTTCATGGATTTTTTCTTCAGTTTTGTTACCAAGTTTCTTTGTCTACGATATCTGTCCCATGTTTTATCATTTTTATACTTTGTATACTGGGAGTACAGCATGTGTTTTTTATTAATGGCTGATCTTAAATCACTGTTCATACATGGGAGGGGTTTTTTCCTTGGTTTGCGAGATTTGATAGGTGCATGTTTGTCTAAGACACTAATAAACTCTGTTTCATAGTTTTCATACATATTATTTATTTGTTGTTCTTCATTTGAGCATGTTTCCAGTGTTGGTTTATGTATTATAATTTTTGATATGTCTTCATTAAAATTGGTGATTTCAAAGTTTTTGTAGCTGCGGTATCTTATGTACTCTTGTTTAGGTCTGTTAACATGACCTTTTAATGTGACCGAGATAAGATTGTGACAGTCACTTATACCTGTTGGTGTATTCAGCACATTAAAACAAAATTTTTTCTGATTTGTCAGTATTACATCAACTAAGGATGGTTTACAACCTTTCATAAAACAAGTTGGTTTACTTACTATTTGTGATAAGTTGAAGACATCACACAAATCGTTAAGAGTTGTACACTTTTTACCATCAAGCATATCAAAATTCAGATCTCCTAAGACAAGAATATTTTCATAATTAATAAAACATTTATCTACTGATTTCAAAAACATATTTGAAAAATCACGTGTGTTAAAATAAAATTTCTGATTTTAAAATTAAATCTGAAAAAATGTATTTTGTTTTTACAAAAAATACCAATGAATTCTATTATCTATACAACCACTTTAATCATTTTAATGGTATGAAATACAGGTGAAAAATTAGACTATTTTCCAGAAATGAACTATAATTGCTAAAACAACAAAACACCTTATGTTTATAATACCCCTAATTAAAAGTGGGCAAACCAGGATGGCACCAAATGATTATGGTCAACGAATATAAAATATGGAATTGAATAAATAAATAAATAAATAAATAAATAAATAAATAAATAAATAAATAAATAAATAAATAAATAAATAAATAAATAAATAAATAAATAAATAAATAAATGAATGAATGAATGAATGAATGAATGAATGAATGAATGAATGAATGAATGAACGAACGAACGAACGAACGAACGAACGAACGAACGAACGAACGAACGAACACAAACAAACAAACAAACAAACAAACAAACAAACAAACAAACAAACAAATAAATAAATAAATAAATAAATAAATAAATAAATAAATAAATAAATAAATAAATAAATAAATAAATAAATAAATAAATAAATAAATAAATAAATTCTCGGACCATTATAGTAACTTTCACTGTACGCTTCCTGTTTGTTGACTTTTCACTGATCATGATACTTCCTAACAATATTCGATTCTTTTCAGCTGACTTGTTGTTGCTCTGCCACTGTTCGATGGTTTTCAGCTGACGTGTTGTTTCTGTCGCTGGTAATTGCTGTTGTCTCCATTATTCGATTCTTTTCAGCTGACTTGTTGTTGCTGTTGCTGGTAATCGTTGTTGCTTCCACTGTTCGATACTTTTCAGCTGACTTGTTGTTGTTGTCGCTGGGCATCGTTGTTGCTACCACTGGTCGTTACTTGTAATCGCTGTTGTCTCCATTATTCGATTCTTTTCAGGTGACTTGTTGTTGCTGTCCCTGTTAATCGTTGTTGCTGCCACTGTTCGATACTTTTCAGCTGACTTGTGGTTGCTGTCGCTGGTCATCGTTGTTGCTGCCACTTTTCGATACCTGTCAGCTACTTTTTGTTGATGTCTCTGGTCATCGTTGTTGCTGCCTCTATTCGATAATTTTCAGTTGACTTGTTGTTACTGTCGCTGTTAATCGTTGTTACTCTGCCACTGTTCGATACTTTTCAGCTGATTTGTTGCTGCTGTCGCTGTTAATCGTTGTTGCTGCCACTGTTCGATTCTTTTCAGATGACTTGTTGTTGCTGTCACTGTTAATCGTTGTTGCTGTCGCTGTTAATCGTTATTGCTTCCACTGTTCGATACTTTTCAGCTGACTTGTTGTTGCTGTCACTAGTCATCGCTGTTGCTGCCATTGTTTCGTTGTTTCTATTGTGTCAATGATCAACATAGTTTGTGCCACTGTTGGACTCTGTATAGCGGACTTGCTATCGCTGTTAATAATTGTTTCTTCCAAAATTGGTTCTTTTTAATGTCACTGATCATCAAAGTTAATTTTTGTGATGAAAGCTTATCATAGTTACTGCACTGTTCGTTTCCTTATAGTTGATTTTTTTGTCATTAGTGGTCGCCAGAGTTACTGCCACTGTCCACTTATTAATATTCGACTTGTTATATATGATCATCGAGGTTGTTGCCACTGTGAATTTTTTCTTAGTTGAATTTCCCCTCACTTTTCATCTTTTTTACAGTAGACTTGTCACTAATCATCATAATTACTGACACTGTTTGTTACCTCACAGCTGACTTGTTGTCACTGACCATCAACTCACTGCGCCTGTTTACGTTTTTAAAGTTGACGTGTTGTCTCTGATCTGATCAACATAATTGTTGTTTGTTTGTTTGTTTTGGAAGGTTTTTTTTCGTCACTTTTTGGGTAGGGTGATTTTATTGCCGATTGTGACCATATTACCATATTACGAACGTTTAGTTTACTCTTTAGTTGTCAAGTTGTAATTAATCGACCCTGATTTGACACTGCTCATTACTCCCTCTGGTTGACTTATCGCCATCTTTACAGTTCCTATTTGTTTGTTATAACCTTTTCAGATTTTGTTGTTTTACTAAGCACTTGTCTGTTGTATTATGGAAATTGAAACCATGACATTAATCACAGTATCGGCAATATAGTTGATAGTACAGTGAAATTTTTCATTATACTATTTAGAGATATGAAGTACAAAACATACTGAATTAAAATAGTTTTATATTGCATGTTCAGCGTACCGTATTTTTTGTTGTTATTGTTCCGATATCCAACAGTCAACTGGTAATGTATTATTTATAACATACTACTTTTATTCAATTTTAATTTTAAAATATTATTTGTAATCTTGTCTTATAATTTTTTCTCGACAATTGTTAATATGTATTCATTTCTTTGACATTTTCACATAACGTGTTTAATGTACATACGATGTCCTGCAAAACCGAAAGTACAAATTAAATGAATTTACCTTAAGTGGGTTTAATTACAAATTAATAGATTAAACATTTGAAATTTTGTAATAAATTATTTTATGTTTTATGTTTTATTTGTAATGTGTATGTATGTTTTAATGTTTTAAAAAAAGTTTATATGAATAACGTTTAATTTAGAAATCAAGCAAAACCGAAAGTACAAATGAAAGTACCATTGCTTATAGGTTACAAAAGCGCAATTATTTACAATGTATTTCCCATATGGTACCCCTGGCAATTAAGTTCATTTGTGCGAAAAACCTCAAAAATTTACCCCCGGAAAACAGTTTTGTGTGTAAATTGAAATGAAAAACTTCATTATTAACAAATAAAAAAGTATAGGTCATGCAGCAAAAATGACCGAAAATTTTGGTTGAAATAATGACATTAAAATGGCACTGACACAATTTCTAACCTCCCTCTTTAATCGTTTAAAGCTCAATTTTCAAGGCTCTTAAAAATTTCCGTCCAAATATCGAACATTTTCAATAAATAATGTTTATAATTTTTAATTTTGCTATTTTCAGAACTCCAACATCCAATCAGATGCCTCCGTGTATTTTCTTCTGCATACTATCTTGGGTTAAAAAATTTCCCGTTGTTATGTAAACAAATAATTGCGCAATTGTAACCTATAGGCAACATTGAAAGTGTCAGATTGAGCCCAAAATGTGATGGTATCATCCTTAGGCAATATCCAAATGTTTCCCAAAATAAAATAAAGTTATCTTCAAGGGTTGTTTGTTCGTTTGAATTTTCTGGAGGCCACCCTCTATCAAAATTAATCGCATTTTTCATCATGTTTTCCGACAATAATGTGTTGTTGCTTAGTAATATTCGAGTTATTGTACTTGTTTTCGGTCGTTATTTGTATATTTCGTACACGAGTCAATTCTGGGATAACTTTCTTCTTTAACATTTTTTCTCGAATAAAGATCTGAACGCCGAAAACGAATTTTTCGTAGAATCTGTGAAAAACCACATTTTTTAAACAGACTATAGCTAGCTATGATAATACTTGGTGAGTCCTATTTTATGACCGTATGTCAGAAGCAGTCCCATTAAAGCCAACTGCATTCAAATTCAACAAAGGCGATGTCATTCATGGATACAACATACTGAAATGCTTAAAACCCCAACAATTCAATTTAACTGAAGAGAGTTCAAAACAAAAAAAGTCGGCTAAGAGACTTAAGCCTAGCATAAAATATGTGTTTTTGATGTCAAACGCTGCATTTGAATGTATTTAACAATTTCCCCCAAAAACGTCAGCAACAATTTTTACCTAAAAGACCACACAAACTCGTCATAGTAGCCCACCCTAGATTTCCTATGAAAAAATACGTATATTTTAGAAACAGACTATAATTTTTTAACAAATCGTTATTAATAAACAATTTATACATAACTTGACATTATGTGACGAATTCAAATTTTAGAATTAAAAAATGGGTCAATAAATCAAGTATTCTGGAAGAAATCTCGTTTCCATATAGGTTACAAAAGCGCAATTATTTACCATGCATTTCCCATATGGTACCCCTGGCAATTAAGTTCATCTGTGCGAAAAACCTCAAAAATTTACCCCCGGAAAACAGTTTTGTGTGTAAATTGAAATGAAAAACTTCATTATTAACAAATAAAAAAGTATAGGTCATGCAGCAAAAATGACCGAAAATTTTGGTTGAAATAATGACATTTAAATGGCACTGACACAATTTCTAACCTCCCTCTTTAATCGTTTAAAGCTCAATTTTCAAGGCTCTTAAAAATTTCCGTCCAAATATCGAACATTTTCAATAAATAATGTTTATAATTTATAATTTTGCTATTTTCAGAACTCCAACATCCAATCAGATGCCTCCGTGTATTTTCTTCTGCATACTATCTTGGGTTAAAAAATTTCCCGTTGTTATGTAAACAAATAATTGCGCAATTGTAACCTATAGGCAACATTGAAAGTGTCAGATTGAGCCCAAAATGTGATGGTATCATCCTTAGGCAATATCCAAATGTTTCCCAAAATAAAATAAAGTTATCTTCAAGGGTTGTTTGTTCGTTTGAATTTTCTGGAGGCCACCCTCTATCAAAATTAATCGCATTTTTCATCATGTTTTCCGACAATAATGTGTTGTTGCTTAGTAATATTCGAGTTATTGTACTTGTTTTCGGTCGTTATTTGTATATTTCGTACACGAGTCAATTCTGGGATAACTTTCTTCTTCAACATTTTTTCTCGAATAAAGATCTGAACGCCGAAAACGAATTTTTCGTAGAATCTGTGAAAAACCACATTTTTGAAACAGACTATAGCTAGCTATGATAATACTTGGTGAGTCCTATTTTATGACCGTATGTCAGAAGCAGTCCCATTAAAGCCAACTGCATTCAAATTCAACAAAGGCGATGTCATTCATGGATACAACATACTGAAATGCTTAAAACCCCAACAATTCAATTTAACTTAAAAGAGGTCAAAACAAAAAAAGTCGGCTAAGAGACTTAAGCCTAGCATAAAATATGTGTTTTTGATGTCAAACGCTGCATTTGAATGTATTTAACAATTTCCCCCAAAAACGTCAGCAACAATTTTTACCTAAAAGACCACACAAACTCGTCTTAGTAGCCCACCCTAGATTTCCTATGAAAAAATACGTATATTTTAGAAACAGACTATATTTTTTTAACAAATCGTTATTAATAAACAATTTATACATAACTTGACATTATGTGACGAATTCAAATTTTAGAATTAAAAAATGGGTCAATAAATCAAGTATTCTGGAAGAAATCTCGTTTCCATATAGGCAACATTGAAAGTGTCAGATTGAGCCCAAAATGTGATGGTATCATCCTTAGGCAATTTCCAAATGTTTCCCAAAATAAAATAAAGTTATCTTCAAGGGTTGTTTGTTCGTTTGAATTTTCTGGAGGCCACCCTCTATCAAAATTAATCGCATTTTTCATCATGTTTTCCGACAATAATGTGTTGTTGCTTAGTAATATTCGAGTTATTGTACTTGTTTTCGGTCGTTATTTGTATATTTCGTACACGAGTCAATTCTGGGATAACTTTCTTCTTCAACATTTTTTCTCGAATAAAGATCTGAACGCCGAAAACGAATTTTTCGTAGAATCTGTGAAAAACCACATTTTTGAAACAGACTATAGCTAGCTATGATAATACTTGGTGAGTCCTATTTTATGACCGTATGTCAGAAGCAGTCCCATTAAAGCCAACTGCATTCAAATTCAACAAAGGCGATGTCATTCATGGATACAACATACTGAAATGCTTAAAACCCCAACAATTCAATTTAACTGAAAAGAGGTCAAAACAAAAAAAGTCGGCTAAGAGACTTAAGCCTAGCATAAAATATGTGTTTTTGATGTCAAACGCTGCATTTGAATGTATTTAACAATTTCCCCCAAAAACGTCAGCAACAATTTTTACCTAAAAGACCACACAAACTCGTCATAGTAGCCCACCCTAGATTTCCTATGAAAAAAATACGTATATTTTAGAAACAGACTATAATTTTTTAACAAATCGTTATTAATAAACAATTTATACATAACTTGACATTATGTGACGAATTCAAATTTTAGAATTAAAAAATGGGTCAATAAATCAAGTATTCTGGAAGAAATCTCGTTTCCATATAGGCAACATTGAAAGTGTCAGATTGAGCCCAAAATGTGATGGTATCATCCTTAGGCAATTTCCAAATGTTTCCCAAAATAAAATAAAGTTATCTTCAAGGGTTGTTTGTTCGTTTGAATTTTCTGGAGGCCACCCTCTATCAAAATTAATCGCATTTTTCATCATGTTTTCCGACAATAATGTGTTGTTGCTTAGTAATATTCGAGTTATTGTACTTGTTTTCGGTCGTTATTTGTATATTTCGTACACGAGTCAATTCTGGGATAACTTTCTTCTTCAACATTTTTTCTCGAATAAAGATCTGAACGCCGAAAACGAATTTTTCGTAGAATCTGTGAAAAACCACATTTTTGAAACAGACTATATCTAGCTATGATAATACTTGGTGAGTCCTATTTTATGACCGTATGTCAGAAGCTGTCCCATTAAAGCCAACTGCATTCAAATTCAACAAAGGCGATGTCATTCATGGATACAACATACTGAAATGCTTAAAACCCCAACAATTCAATTTAACTGAAAAGAGGTCAAAACAAAAAAAATCGGCTAAGAGACTTAAGCCTAGCATAAAATATGTGTTTTTGATGTCAAACGCTGCATTTGAATGTATTTAACAATTTCCCCCAAAAACGTCAGCAACAATTTTTACCTAAAAGACCACACAAACTCGTCATAGTAGCCCACCCTAGATTTCCTATGAAAAAATACGTATATTTTAGAAACAGACTATAATTTTTTAACAAATCGTTATTAATAAACAATTTATACATAACTTGACATTATGTGACGAATTCAAATTTTAGAATTAAAAAATGGGTCAATAAATCAAGTATTCTGGAAGAAATCTCGTTTCCATATAGGTTACAAAAGCGCAATTATTTACAATGCATTTCCCATATGGTACCCCTGGCAATTAAGTTCATTTGTGCGAAAAACCTCAAAAATTTACCCCCGGAAAACAGTTTTGTGTGTAAATTGAAATGAAAAACTTCATTATTAACAAATAAAAAAGTATAGGTCATGCAGCAAAAATGACCGAAAATTTTGGTTGAAATAATGACATTTAAATGGCACTGACACAATTTCTAACCTCCCTCTTTAATCGTTTAAAGCTCAATTTTCAAGGCTCTTAAAAATTTCCGTGAAGTATCGAACATTTTCAATAAATAATGTTTATAATTTTTAATTTTGCTATTTTCAGAACTCCAACATCCAATCAGATGCCTCCGTGTATTTTCTTCTGCATACTATCTTGGGTTAAAAAATTTCCCGTTGTTATGTAAACAAATAATTGCGCAATTGTAACCTATAGGCAACATTGAAAGTGTCAGATTGAGCCCAAAATGTGATGGTATCATCCTTAGGCAATATCCAAATGTTTCCCAAAATAAAATAAAGTTATCTTCAAGGGTTGTTTGTTCGTTTGAATTTTCTGGAGGCCACCCTCTATCAAAATTAATCGCATTTTTCATCATGTTTTCCGACAATAATGTGTTGTTGCTTAGTAATATTCGAGTTATTGTACTTGTTTTCGGTCGTTATTTGTATATTTCGTACACGAGTCAATTCTGGGATAACTTTCTTCTTCAACATTTTTTCTCGAATAAAGATCTGAACGCCGAAAACGAATTTTTCGTAGAATCTGTGAAAAACCACATTTTTGAAACAGACTATATCTAGCTATGATAATACTTGGTGAGTCCTATTTTATGACCGTATGTCAGAAGCAGTCCCATTAAAGCCAACTGCATTCAAATTCAACAAAGGCGATGTCATTCATGGATACAACATACTGAAATGCTTAAAACCACAACAATTCAATTTAACTGAAAAGAGGTCAAAACAAAAAAAGTCGGCTAAGAGACTTAAGCCTAGCATAAAATATGTGTTTTTGATGTCAAACGCTGCATTTGAATGTATTTAACAATTTCCCCCAAAAACGTCAGCAACAATTTTTACCTAAAAGACCACACAAACTCGTCATAGTAGCCCACCCTAGATTTCCTATGAAAAAATACGTATATTTTAGAAACAGACTATAATTTTTTAACAAATCGTTATTAATAAACAATTTATACATAACTTGACATTATGTGACGAATTCAAATTTTAGAATTAAAAAATGGGTCAATAAATCAAGTATTCTGGAAGAAATCTCGTTTCCATATAGGTTACAAAAGCGCAATTATTTACAATGCATTTCCCATATGGTACCCCTGGCAATTAAGTTCATTTGTGCAAAATTTACCCCCGGAAAACAGTTTTGTGTGTAAATTGAAATGAAAAACTTCATTATTAACAAATAAAAAAGTATAGGTCATGCAGCAAAAATGACCGAAAATTTTGGTTGAAATAATGACATTTAAATGGCACTGACACAATTTCTAACCTCCCTCTTTAATCGTTTAAAGCTCAATTTTCAAGGCTCTTAAAAATTTCCGTGAAGTATCGAACATTTTCAATAAATAATGTTTATAATTTTTAATTTTGCTATTTTCAGAACTCCAACATCCAATCAGATGCCTCCGTGTATTTTCTTCTGCATACTATCTTGGGTTAAAAAATTTCCCGTTGTTATGTAAACAAATAATTGCGCAATTGTAACCTATAGGCAACATTGAAAGTGTCAGATTGAGCCCAAAATGTGATGGTATCATCCTTAGGCAATATCCAAATGTTTCCCAAAATAAAATAAAGTTATCTTCAAGGGTTGTTTGTTCGTTTGAATTTTCTGGAGGCCACCCTCTATCAAAATTAATCGCATTTTTCATCATGTTTTCCGACAATAATGTGTTGTTGCTTAGTAATATTCGAGTTATTGTACTTGTTTTCGGTCGTTATTTGTATATTTCGTACACGAGTCAATTCTGGGATAACTTTCTTCTTCAACATTTTTTCTCGAATAAAGATCTGAACGCCGAAAACGAATTTTTCGTAGAATCTGTGAAAAACCACATTTTTGAAACAGACTATAGCTAGCTATGATAATACTTGGTGAGTCCTATTTTATGACCATATGTCAGAAGCAGTCCCATTAAAGCCAACTGCATTCAAATTCAACAAAGGCGATGTCATTCATGGATACAACATACTGAAATGCTTAAAACCCCAACAATTCAATTTAACTGAAAAGAGGTCAAAACAAAAAAAGTCGGCTAAGAGACTTAAGCCTAGCATAAAATATGTGTTTTTGATGTCAAACGCTGCATTTGAATGTATTTAACAATTTCCCCCAAAAACGTCAGCAACAATTTTTACCTAAAAGACCACACAAACTCGTCTTAGTAGCCCACCCTAGATTTCCTATGAAAAAATACGTATATTTTAGAAACAGACTATATTTTTTTAACAAATCGTTATTAATAAACAATTTATACATAACTTGACATTATGTGACGAATTCAAATTTTAGAATTAAAAAATGGGTCAATAAATCAAGTATTCTGGAAGAAATCTCGTTTCCATATAGGCAACATTGAAAGTGTCAGATTGAGCCCAAAATGTGATGGTATCATCCTTAGGCAATTTCCAAATGTTTCCCAAAATAAAATAAAGTTATCTTCAAGGGTTGTTTGTTCGTTTGAATTTTCTGGAGGCCACCCTCTATCAAAATTAATCGCATTTTTCATCATGTTTTCCGACAATAATGTGTTGTTGCTTAGTAATATTCGAGTTATTGTACTTGTTTTCGGTCGTTATTTGTATATTTCGTACACGAGTCAATTCTGGGATAACTTTCTTCTTCAACATTTTTTCTCGAATAAAGATCTGAACGCCGAAAACGAATTTTTCGTAGAATCTGTGAAAAACCACATTTTTGAAACAGACTATAGCTAGCTATGATAATACTTGGTGAGTCCTATTTTATGACCGTATATCAGAAGCAGTCCCATTAAAGCCAACTGCATTCAAATTCAACAAAGGCGATGTCATTCATGGATACAACATACTGAAATGCTTAAAACCCCAACAATTCAATTTAACTGAAAAGAGGTCAAAACAAAAAAAGTCGGCTAAGAGACTTAAGCCTAGCATAAAATATGTGTTTTTGATGTCAAACGCTGCATTTGAATGTATTTAACAATTTCCCCCAAAAACGTCAGCAACAATTTTTACCTAAAAGACCACACAAACTCGTCATAGTAGCCCACCCTAGATTTCCTATGAAAAAATACGTATATTTTAGAAACAGACTATAATTTTTTAACAAATCGTTATTAATAAACAATTTATACATAACTTGACATTATGTGACGAATTCAAATTTTAGAATTAAAAAATGGGTCAATAAATCAAGTATTCTGGAAGAAATCTCGTTTCCATATAGGTTACAAAAGCGCAATTATTTACAATGCATTTCCCATATGGTACCCCTGGCAATTAAGTTCATCTGTGCGAAAAACCTCAAAAATTTACCCCCGGAAAACAGTTTTGTGTGTAAATTGAAATGAAAAACTTCATTATTAACAAATAAAAAAGTATAGGTCATGCAGCAAAAATGACCGAAAATTTTGGTTGAAATAATGACATTTAAATGGCACTGACACAATTGCTAACCTCCCTCTTTAATCGTTTAAAGCTCAATTTTCAAGGCTCTTAAAAATTTCCGTCCAAATATCGAACATTTTCAATAAATAATGTTTATAATTTATAATTTTGCTATTTTCAGAACTCCAACATCCAATCAGATGCCTCCGTGTATTTTCTTCTGCATACTATCTTGGGTTAAAAAATTTCCCGTTGTTATGTAAACAAATAATTGCGCAATTGTAACCTATAGGCAACATTGAAAGTGTCAGATTGAGCCCAAAATGTGATGGTATCATCCTTAGGCAATATCCAAATGTTTCCCAAAATAAAATAAAGTTATCTTCAAGGGTTGTTTGTTCGTTTGAATTTTCTGGAGGCCACCCTCTATCAAAATTAATCGCATTTTTCATCATGTTTTCCGACAATAATGTGTTGTTGCTTAGTAATATTCGAGTTATTGTACTTGTTTTCGGTCGTTATTTGTATATTTCGTACACGAGTCAATTCTGGGATAACTTTCTTCTTCAACATTTTTTCTCGAATAAAGATCTGAACGCCGAAAACGAATTTTTCGTAGAATCTGTGAAAAACCACATTTTTGAAACAGACTATAGCTAGCTATGATAATACTTGGTGAGTCCTATTTTATGACCGTATGTCAGAAGCAGTCCCATTAAAGCCAACTGCATTCAAATTCAACAAAGGCGATGTCATTCATGGATACAACATACTGAAATGCTTAAAACCCCAACAATTCAATTTAACTGAAAAGAGGTCAAAACAAAAAAAGTCGGCTAAGAGACTTAAGCCTAGCATAAAATATGTGTTTTTGATGTCAAACGCTGCATTTGAATGTATTTAACAATTTCCCCCAAAAACGTCAGCAACAATTTTTACCTAAAAGACCACACAAACTCGTCTTAGTAGCCCACCCTAGATTTCCTATGAAAAAAATACGTATATTTTAGAAACAGACTATAATTTTTTAACAAATCGTTATTAATAAACAATTTATACATAACTTGACATTATGTGACGAATTCAAATTTTAGAATTAAAAAATGGGTCAATAAATCAAGTATTCTGGAAGAAATCTCGTTTCCATATAGGCAACATTGAAAGTGTCAGATTGAGCCCAAAATGTGATGGTATCATCCTTAGGCAATTTCCAAATGTTTCCCAAAATAAAATAAAGTTAACTTCAAGGGTTGTTTGTTCGTTTGAATTTTCTGGAGGCCACCCTCTATCAAAATTAATCGCATTTTTCATCATGTTTTCCGACAATAATGTGTTGTTGCTTAGTAATATTCGAGTTATTGTACTTGTTTTCGGTCGTTATTTGTATATTTCGTACACGAGTCAATTCTGGGATAACTTTCTTCTTCAACATTTTTTCTCGAATAAAGATCTGAACGCCGAAAACGAATTTTTCGTAGAATCTGTGAAAAACCACATTTTTGAAACAGACTATATCTAGCTATGATAATACTTGGTGAGTCCTATTTTATGACCGTATGTCAGAAGCAGTCCCATTAAAGCCAACTGCATTCAAATTCAACAAAGGCGATGTCATTCATGGATACAACATACTGAAATGCTTAAAACCCCAACAATTCAATTTAACTGAAAAGAGGTCAAAACAAAAAAAGTCGGCTAAGAGACTTAAGCCTAGCATAAAATATGTGTTTTTGATGTCAAACGCTGCATTTGAATGTATTTAACAATTTCCCCCAAAAACGTCAGCAACAATTTTTACCTAAAAGACCACACAAACTCGTCATAGTAGCCCACCCTAGATTTCCTATGAAAAAATACGTATATTTTAGAAACAGACTATAATTTTTTAACAAATCGTTATTAATAAACAATTTATACATAACTTGACATTATGTGACGAATTCAAATTTTAGAATTAAAAAATGGGTCAATAAATCAAGTATTCTGGAAGAAATCTCGTTTCCATATAGGCAACATTGAAAGTGTCAGATTGAGCCCAAAATGTGATGGTATCATCCTTAGGCAATATCCAAATGTTTCCCAAAATAAAATAAAGTTATCTTCAAGGGTTGTTTGTTCGTTTGAATTTTCTGGAGGCCACCCTCTATCAAAATTAATCGCATTTTTCATCATGTTTTCCGACAATAATGTGTTGTTGCTTAGTAATATTCGAGTTATTGTACTTGTTTTCGGTCGTTATTTGTATATTTCGTACACGAGTCAATTCTGGGATAACTTTCTTCTTCAACATTTTTTCTCGAATAAAGATCTGAACGCCAATAACGAATTTTTCGTAGAATCTGTGAAAAACCACATTTTTGAAACAGACTATAGCTAGCTATGATAATACTTGGTGAGTCCTATTTTATGACCGTATGTCAGAAGCAGTCCCATTAAAGCCAACTGCATTCAAATTCAACAAAGGCGATGTCATTCATGGATACAACATACTGAAATGCTTAAAACCCCAACAATTCAATTTAACTGAAAAGAGGTCAAAACAAAAAAAGTCGGCTAAGAGACTTAAGCCTAGCATAAAATATGTGTTTTTGATGTCAAACGCTGCATTTGAATGTATTTAACAATTTCCCCCAAAAACGTCAGCAACAATTTTTACCTAAAAGACCACACAAACTCGTCATAGTAGCCCACCCTAGATTTCCTATGAAAAAATACGTATATTTTAGAAACAGACTATAATTTTTTAACAAATCGTTATTAATAAACAATTTATACATAACTTGACATTATGTGACGAATTCAAATTTTAGAATTAAAAAATGGGTCAATAAATCAAGTATTCTGGAAGAAATCTCGTTTCCATATAGGCAACATTGAAAGTGTCAGATTGAGCCCAAAATGTGATGGTATCATCCTTAGGCAATATCCAAATGTTTCCCAAAATAAAATAAAGTTATCTTCAAGGGTTGTTTGTTCGTTTGAATTTTCTGGAGGCCACCCTCTATCAAAATTAATCGCATTTTTCATCATGTTTTCCGACAATAATGTGTTGTTGCTTAGTAATATTCGAGTTATTGTACTTGTTTTCGGTCGTTATTTGTATATTTCGTACACGAGTCAATTCTGGGATAACTTTCTTCTTTAACATTTTTTCTTGAATAAAGATCTGAACGCCGAAAACGAATTTTTCGTAGAATCTGTGAAAAACCACATTTTTGAAACAGACTATAGCTAGCTATGATAATACTTGGTGAGTCCTATTTTATGACCGTATGTCAGAAGCAGTCCCATTAAAGCCAACTGCATTCAAATTCAACAAAGGCGATGTCATTAATGGATACAACATACTGAAATGCTAAAAACCCCAACAAATCAATTTAACTGAAAAGAGGTCAAAACAAAAAAAGTCGGCTAAGAGACTTAAGCCTAGCATAAGATATGTGTTTTTGATGTCAAACGCTGCATTTGAATGTATTTAACAATTTCCCCCAAAAACGTCAGCAACAATTTTTACCTAAAAGACCACACAAACTCGTCATAGTAGCCCACCCTAGATTTCCTATGAAAAAATACGTATATTTTAGAAACAGACTATAATTTTTTAACAAATCGTTATTAATAAACAATTTATACATAACTTGACATTATGTGACGAATTCAAATTTTAGAATTAAAAAATGGGTCAATAAATCAAGTAATCTGGAAGAAATCTCGTTTCCATATAGGTTACAAAAGCGCAATTATTTACAATGCATTTCCCATATGGTACCCCTGGCAATTAAGTTCATTTGTGCGAAAAACCTCAAAAATTTACCCCCGGAAAACAGTTTTGTGTGTAAATTGAAATGAAAAACTTCATTATTAACAAATAAAAAAGTATAGGTCATGCAGCAAAAATGACCGAAAATTTTGGTTGAAATAATGACATTTAAATGGCACTGACACAATTTCTAACCTCCCTCTTTAATCGTTTAAAGCTCAATTTTCAAGGCTCTTAAAAATTTCCGTCCAAATATCGAACATTTTCAATAAATAATGTTTATAATTTTTAATTTTGCTATTTTCAGAACTCCAACATCCAATCAGATGCCTCCGTGTATTTTCTTCTGCATACTATCTTAAAAAATTTCCCGTTGTTATGTAAACAAATAATTGCGCAATTGTAACCTATAGGCAACATTGAAAGTGTCAGATTGAGCCCAAAATGTGATGGTATCATCCTTAGGCAATATCCAAATGTTTCCCAAAATAAAATAAAGTTATCTTCAAGGGTTGTTTGTTCGTTTGAATTTTCTGGAGGCCACCCTCTATCAAAATTAATCGCATTTTTCATCATGTTTTCCGACAATAATGTGTTGTTGCTTAGTAATATTCGAGTTATTGTACTTGTTTTCGGTCGTTATTTGTATATTTCGTACACGAGTCAATTCTGGGATAACTTTCTTCTTTAACATTTTTTCTTGAATAAAGATCTGAACGCCGAAAACGAATTTTTCGTAGAATCTGTGAAAAACCACATTTTTTAAACAGACTATAGCTAGCTATGATAATACTTGGTGAGTCCTATTTTATGACCGTATGTCAGAAGCAGTCCCATTAAAGCCAACTGCATTCAAATTCAACAAAGGCGATGTCATTCATGGATACAACATACTGAAATGCTTAAAACCCCAACAATTCAATTTAACCGAAAAGAGGTCAAAACAAAAAAAGTCGGCTAAGAGACTTAAGCCTAGCATAAAATATGTGTTTTTGATGTCAAACGCTGCATTTGAATGTATTTAACAATTTCCCCCAAAAACGTCAGCAACAATTTTTACCTAAAAGACCACACAAACTCGTCATAGTAGCCCACCCTAGATTTCCTATGAAAAAATACGTATATTTTAGAAACAGACTATAATTTTTTAACAAATCGTTATTAATAAACAATTTATACATAACTTGACATTATGTGACGAATTCAAATTTTAGAATTAAAAAATGGGTCAATAAATCAA
Organism: Limnoperna fortunei; assembly: GCA_944474755.1. NCBI lineage: Eukaryota > Metazoa > Mollusca > Bivalvia > Mytilida > Modiolidae > Limnoperna > Limnoperna fortunei. Next base: position 52,226,869 of record OX104121.1, read on the forward strand.
GTATTCTGGAAGAAATCTCTTTCCATATAGGCAACATTGAAAGTGTCAGATTGAGCCCAAAATGTGATGGTATCATCCTTAGGCAATATCCAAATGTTTCCCAAAATAAAATAAAGTTATCTTCAAGGGTTGTTTGTTCGTTTGAATTTTCTGGAGGCCACCCTCTATCAAAATTAATCGCATTTTTCATCATGTTTTCCGACAATAATGTGTTGTTGCTTAGTAATATTCGAGTTATTGTACTTGTTTTCGGTCGTTATTTGTATATTTCGTACACGAGTCAATTCTGGGATAACTTTCTTCTTCAACATTTTTTCTCGAATAAAGATCTGAACGCCAATAACGAATTTTTCGTAGAATCTGTGAAAAACCACATTTTTGAAACAGACTATAGCTAGCTATGATAATACTTGGTGAGTCCTATTTTATGACCGTATGTCAGAAGCAGTCCCATTAAAGCCAACTGCATTCAAATTCAACAAAGGCGATGTCATTCATGGATACAACATACTGAAATGCTTAAAACCCCAACAATTCAATTTAACTGAAAAGAGGTCAAAACAAAAAAAGTCGGCTAAGAGACTTAAGCCTAGCATAAAATATGTGTTTTTGATGTCAAACGCTGCATTTGAATGTATTTAACAATTTCCCCCAAAAACGTCAGCAACAATTTTTACCTAAAAGACCACACAAACTCGTCATAGTAGCCCACCCTAGATTTCCTATGAAAAAATACGTATCTTTTAGAAACATACTATAATTTTTTAACAAATCGTTATTAATAAACAATTTATACATAACTTGACATTATGTGACGAATTCAAATTTTAGAATTAAAAAATGGGTCAATAAATCAAGTATTCTGGAAGAAATCTCGTTTCCATATAGGCAACATTGAAAGTGTCAGATTGAGCCCAAAATGTGATGGTATCATCCTTAGGCAATATCCAAATGTTTCCCAAAATAAAATAAAGTTATCTTCAAGGGTTGTTTGTTCGTTTGAATTTTCTGGAGGCCACCCTCTATCAAAATTAATCGCATTTTTCATCATGTTTTCCGACAATAATGTGTTGTTGCTTAGTAATATTCGAGTTATTGTACTTGTTTTCGGTCGTTATTTGTATATTTCGTACACGAGTCAATTCTGGGATAACTTTCTTCTTCAACATTTTTTCTCGAATAAAGATCTGAACGCCGAAAACGAATTTTTCGTAGAATCTGTGAAAAACCACATTTTTGAAACAGACTATAGCTAGCTATGATAATACTTGGTGAGTCCTATTTTATGACCGTATGTCAGAAGCAGTCCCATTAAAGCCAACTGCATTCAAATTCAACAAAGGCGATGTCATTCATGGATACAACATACTGAAATGCTAAAAACCCCAACAAATCAATTTAACTGAAAAGAGGTCAAAACAAAAAAAGTCGGCTAAGAGACTTAAGCCTAGCATAAGATATGTGTTTTTGATGTCAAACGCTGCATTTGAATGTATTTAACAATTTCCCCCAAAAACGTCAGCAACAATTTTTACCTAAAAGACCACACAAACTCGTCATAGTAGCCCACCCTAGATTTCCTATGAAAAAATACGTATATTTTAGAAACAGACTATAATTTTTTAACAAATCGTTATTAATAAACAATTTATACATAACTTGACATTATGTGACGAATTCAAATTTTAGAATTAAAAAATGGGTCAATAAATCAAGTATTCTGGAAGAAATCTCGTTTCCATATAGGCAACATTGAAAGTGTCAGATTGAGCCCAAAATGTGATGGTATCATCCTTAGGCAATATCCAAATGTTTCCCAAAATAAAATAAAGTTATCTTCAAGGGTTGTTTGTTCGTTTGAATTTTCTGGAGGCCACCCTCTATCAAAATTAATCGCATTTTTCATCATGTTTTCCGACAATAATGTGTTGTTGCTTAGTAATATTCGAGTTATTGTACTTGTTTTCGGTCGTTATTTGTATATTTCGTACACGAGTCAATTCTGGGATAACTTTCTTCTTCAACATTTTTTCTCGAATAAAGATCTGAACGCCGAAAACGAATTTTTCGTAGAATCTGTGAAAAACCACATTTTTGAAACAGACTATAGCTAGCTATGATAATACTTGGTGAGTCCTATTTTATGACCGTATGTCAGAAGCAGTCCCATTAAAGCCAACTGCATTCAAATTCAACAAAGGCGATGTCATTAATGGATACAACATACTGAAATGCTAAAAACCCCAACAAATCAATTTAACTGAAAAGAGGTCAAAACAAAAAAAGTCGGCTAAGAGACTTAAGCCTAGCATAAGATATGTGTTTTTGATGTCAAACGCTGCATTTGAATGTATTTAACAATTTCCCCCAAAAACGTCAGCAACAATTTTTACCTAAAAGACCACACAAACTCGTCATAGTAGCCCACCCTAGATTTCCTATGAAAAAATACGTATATTTTAGAAACAGACTATAATTTTTTAACAAATCGTTATTAATAAACAATTTATACATAACTTGACATTATGTGACGAATTCAAATTTTAGAATTAAAAAATGGGTCAATAAATCAAGTAATCTGGAAGAAATCTCGTTTCCATATAGGTTACAAAAGCGCAATTATTTACAATGCATTTCCCATATGGTACCCCTGGCAATTAAGTTCATTTGTGCGAAAAACCTCAAAAATTTACCCCCGGAAAACAGTTTTGTGTGTAAATTGAAATGAAAAACTTCATTATTAACAAATAAAAAAGTATAGGTCATGCAGCAAAAATGACCGAAAATTTTGGTTGAAATAATGACATTTAAATGGCACTGACACAATTTCTAACCTCCCTCTTTAATCGTTTAAAGCTCAATTTTCAAGGCTCTTAAAAATTTCCGTCCAAATATCGAACATTTTCAATAAATAATGTTTATAATTTTTAATTTTGCTATTTTCAGAACTCCAACATCCAATCAGATGCCTCCGTGTATTTTCTTCTGCATACTATCTTAAAAAATTTCCCGTTGTTATGTAAACAAATAATTGCGCAATTGTAACCTATAGGCAACATTGAAAGTGTCAGATTGAGCCCAAAATGTGATGGTATCATCCTTAGGCAATATCCAAATGTTTCCCAAAATAAAATAAAGTTATCTTCAAGGGTTGTTTGTTCGTTTGAATTTTCTGGAGGCCACCCTCTATCAAAATTAATCGCATTTTTCATCATGTTTTCCGACAATAATGTGTTGTTGCTTAGTAATATTCGAGTTATTGTACTTGTTTTCGGTCGTTATTTGTATATTTCGTACACGAGTCAATTCTGGGATAACTTTCTTCTTTAACATTTTTTCTCGAATAAAGATCTGAACGCCGAAAACGAATTTTTCGTAGAATCTGTGAAAAACCACATTTTTTAAACAGACTATAGCTAGCTATGATAATACTTGGTGAGTCCTATTTTATGACCGTATGTCAGAAGCAGTCCCATTAAAGCCAACTGCATTCAAATTCAACAAAGGCGATGTCATTCATGGATACAACATACTGAAATGCTTAAAACCCCAACAATTCAATTTAACCGAAAAGAGGTCAAAACAAAAAAAGTCGGCTAAGAGACTTAAGCCTAGCATAAAATATGTGTTTTTGATGTCAAACGCTGCATTTGAATGTATTTAACAATTTCCCCCAAAAACGTCAGCAACAATTTTTACCTAAAAGACCACACAAACTCGTCATAGTAGCCCACCCTAGATTTCCTATGAAAAAATACGTATATTTTAGAAACAGACTATAATTTTTTAACAAATCGTTATTAATAAACAATTTATACATAACTTGACATTATGTGACGAATTCAAATTTTAGAATTAAAAAATGGGTCAATAAATCAAGTAATCTGGAAGAAATCTCGTTTCCATATAGGTTACAAAAGCGCAATTATTTACAATGCATTTCCCATATGGTACCCCTGGCAATTAAGTTCATTTGTGCGAAAAACCTCAAAAATTTACCCCCGGAAAACAGTTTTGTGTGTAAATTGAAATGAAAAACTTCATTATTAACAAATAAAAAAGTATAGGTCATGCAGCAAAAATGACCGAAAATTTTGGTTGAAATAATGACATTTAAATGGCACTGACACAATTTCTAACCTCCCTCTTTAATCGTTTAAAGCTCAATTTTCAAGGCTCTTAAAAATTTCCGTCCAAATATCGAACATTTTCAATAAATAATGTTTATAATTTTTAATTTGCTATTTTCAGAACTCCAACATCCAATCAGATGCCTCCGTGTATTTTCTTCTGCATACTATCTTGGGTTAAAAAATTTCCCGTTGTTATGTAAACAAATAATTGCGCAATTGTAACCTATAGGCAACATTGAAAGTGTCAGATTGAGCCCAAAATGTGATGGTATCATCCTTAGGCAATATCCAAATGTTTCCCAAAATAAAATAAAGTTATCTTCAAGGGTTGTTTGTTCGTTTGAATTTTCTGGAGGCCACCCTCTATCAAAATTAATCGCATTTTTCATCATGTTTTCCGACAATAATGTGTTGTTGCTTAGTAATATTCGAGTTATTGTACTTGTTTTCGGTCGTTATTTGTATATTTCGTACACGAGTCAATTCTGGGATAACTTTCTTCTTTAACATTTTTTCTCGAATAAAGATCTGAACGCCGAAAACGAATTTTTCGTAGAATCTGTGAAAAACCACATTTTTTAAACAGACTATAGCTAGCTATGATAATACTTGGTGAGTCCTATTTTATGACCGTATGTCAGAAGCAGTCCCATTAAAGCCAACTGCATTCAAATTCAACAAAGGCGATGTCATTCATGGATACAACATACTGAAATGCTTAAAACCCCAACAATTCAATTTAACCGAAAAGAGGTCAAAACAAAAAAAGTCGGCTAAGAGACTTAAGCCTAGCATAAAATATGTGTTTTTGATGTCAAACGCTGCATTTGAATGTATTTAACAATTTCCCCCAAAAACGTCAGCAACAATTTTTACCTAAAAGACCACACAAACTCGTCACAGTAGCCCACCCTAGATTTCCTATGAAAAAATACGTATATTTTAGAAACAGACTATAATTTTTTAACAAATCGTTATTAATAAACAATTTATACATAACTTGACATTATGTGACGAATTCAAATTTTAGAATTAAAAAATGGGTCAATAAATCAAGTATTCTGGAAGAAATCTCGTTTCCATATAGGTTACAAAAGCGCAATTATTTACAATGCATTTCCCATATGGTACCCCTGGCAATTAAGTTCATTTGTGCGAAAAACCTCAAAAATTTACCCCCGGAAAACAGTTTTGTGTGTAAATTGAAATGAAAAACTTCATTATTAACAAATAAAAAAGTATAGGTCATGCAGCAAAAATGACCGAAAATTTTGGTTGAAATAATGACATTTAAATGGCACTGACACAATTTCTAACCTCCCTCTTTAATCGTTTAAAGCTCAATTTTCAAGGCTCTTAAAAATTTCCGTCCAAATATCGAACATTTTCAATAAATAATGTTTATAATTTTTAATTTTGCTATTTTCAGAACTCCAACATCCAATCAGATGCCTCCGTGTATTTTCTTCTGCATACTATCTTAAAAAATTTCCCGTTGTTATGTAAACAAATAATTGCGCAATTGTAACCTTAATAATGAATATATAATAAATCATAAAACATTCCATCTAAAATAGGTCTGGAATAAACATTTTAAATATTTCATAACAAAAAACCAATTTAGTCCAGCAAAACTACTGTTGACAGTTTCAAGATTTTCTCCTTTATTCTCCACATCTTTGTGTTAAAGTCTTTAAAGTTGTGCGTAGAGAGAGAGAGAGAGAGAGAGAGAGAGAGAGAGAGAGAGAGAAAGAGAGAGGAGAGAGAGAGAGAGAGAGAGAGAGAGAGAGAGAGGGGGGGGGGGGTAGAGAGAGAGCCACTAGGTGAACAGTATTTAAAACATCAATGGTAACTACACCAATAAGGTCAGCGACAAAAAATATAGTATGTTACTGTACAGAAGTGGTTTTACGCTGATGATTAAATTGTGTAATATTTAACGTACCATACAAACATTGCAGCTGTAGGACATAATAAATAATATACATATCAAATGGGAAGTAGGCTGAGTCAGTGGTTGGGTAATCAGGAGAAAGGAGGATGAAATGGATAGGGTTAAAGGTTTTACTTTACTTTACTTTATTCATCAACGCTCAGACACAAAACAATGTGTAACATGAGGCTATACATACAACACAAATAAATAAGTGACGAAATGAACAGATACGACATATCACATGAACATATATAATCATTATATTGTTTTTACATCATATCACATGAACATATATAATCATTACATTCTTGTTTTTATAATAAATTTATATCACATATATCTATCTATATATAACCATTTCAGACTTGTTTACAATAAACAACTTATTTTTTTTACAAAAACAGATAGTCGCTTGTACAAGTCAACATTACATAATGCTAATAAACCGGCCATTTTTATGTGGTTGGGATTATTTGTATAGTAAACGGGCATATACTTATTTCGAAATTCAACTATTGTCATGTTTTTGCATGTAAATAGCAGATGAAACTCATCTCCAATGTCATTTTGGCATAGTGTACATATTCTGGCTTCTTTTGGTATATTGAACCATCTACCAGTTTCAATAGGTATTGATAGATTTGAAGTACGTAATTTACAGATCCAAACTCTGTTTTGCTCAAGTAGTTTAATCAAGTATTTTTCTAAGCCAAACTCTTTTTTAAAAGTACTATAGAATATGCCTCTAGATGAGACACGGATATCACTGAACCATTTCTGTATGAACTGGTCTCGAAGTACTTGTGTAATTAATTGATTGTCAATAAATTCTATTTGGTTTTCAAAAATGTATCTAAGACCTGTATCATTAAATATAGATTCAATATAATTCAACCATTTAAAGTTGTTTACACCATTTTTCTTCAAACTATATATCATTTTGTACATACAGCTACTTAATTTATCACCTTGCAGTAACAATTTCTTCCAGAATGAAACCATTCTTAACTTCACTTTAATTTCTAGTGGAAATCTTCCCAGTTCCCCATAAACCATATAGTTGGGAGTTGTAGATCTAACTTTTAAAATTCTTTTACAAAAACTCAGATGTACCTGCTCAATATTTTTTAAATTTTCAAAAATCTCCGAGCCGTAAAGCAGTATTGGTTCTACCATAGAATCAAACAGTTTCAGTTGGAGATCAATAGGGATGTTTTGATTTCTTATTATCCTATAAATACCATACAAAGATTTCTGTGCTTGAGTTGCTAATTTGCTCCTAGCATCAGAAAAATTCCCATTAAACTTAAATATTAAGCCCAAATATGAATAAGAATCTACTGATTCTAATATATTATTATGTAATTTGAACTCAAATTTTTGGCGTACTCTTCCTTTACTAAAGATTAATACCTTTGTCTTACTTATATTAACCTCTAATTTCCATGTGTCACAGTAAGATTGAAAAATATCCAGAGCATGTTGCATGCCTTCATAAGTATCCGCTAAAATAACCGTATCGTCAGCATATAATATAATACACAGTTTAATTATAATATTAGCTCACTTAAGCACTTTTCTTTAACTAATTCAAGAGGTGAACCATCAAGTTCTAGGACAAATTTTTCTAGCTCATTTAAAAAGATGGAGAAAAGGAAAGGTGACAGGTTTTCTCCCTGTCTGACACCCGTCAAACATGGAAAAAACTCTGACTGTTCACTATTATACTGAACACACGATTTTATATTGTCGTACATGTTAAAGATAATTGTGAAGATTTTGCCTTTTATTTCACTCTTTTGTAGTTTTGTTCACAAGCCACTTCTCCACACAGTGTCAAAAGCTTTGTGGAAATCTACAAAGGTGCAAAATAATTTCTTACCAAATGACTGGTATAGCGATATTAAAGCATGCAGGACAAAATATTGTCTGTGGTTGAATGTCCTTTACGAAAGCCAGCCTGATTAAAGGATATCAATGAAATTTCGTTTGCAAAAAATGTCAATCTAGCATTTATTATCGAAGTAAACAGTTTTCCTAAGCAAATGATTAACGTTATCGCTCTAAAATTGTCCGGGTCCATCGAATTTCCCTTGTTCTTATATACAGGTCTAATGATACCGAGGGTCCAGCTTTCAGGTATTATTCCTGTATCAAAGACAAGATTGAATATTCTGCGGAGAGTTTTTAAGATACTAATCTAGAATATTGTCTAAACCTGGAGATTTATTGTTTTTCAATTCATTAATAGCATCAGTGACTTCTGCCACAGAAATCGCATCATTAAGTATTGAGTCATAAAGAGGGTTATCACAAAGTACGTGAACATCTAGATTTAAATTATTTTCAACATCGGAATTATTTAGATTCTTAAAGTAATCGTAAAAGGAATCAATATCTATAGGGGGGTTCTCTTTTTTAGTTCCCGAGTACTTTTTTAGAGTCTTCCAGAAAGATTTCGAGTCAGATTTAGCAAGAGACCTTAATTCATTGGCACATTTATTTTGGTATAGGCAAAAATTATTATTAAGCTCTTTTCTATATTCCTTGGCTTTTTTTATTTAATAATGATTTAGTACATTCTGTTTTATCATGTCTGAATCTATTCTTAGCCTTGTGAAATTCATTTCGTTTTAATTTACATTGTTTATTGAACCATGGTTTACTGTTATTTGACTGTTGTCTCGGTTCATTTTTCACACTAAATACAGTATTAGCAGTTTTAGTAAAAAGATTACAAAGGTCGTTAATTAAACAGTTCACCTGACCAACTGTCACATGCGCTTTATCGGGTAACCCATCCAACGCCTTGTTAATTTCAAACAGTGTGTTGTTTTGATCATTTTCTAATTCTCGCGTAAAGTCAATTGCTTTATTGGTTTTCCATCTAATACACTTATTGTTTGTTTTTATACTAGTATTATGATTTCCACTATGCGCTGGAAAATATAGCGTAAAATGTAGTCTATTATGCACATCTGAAAACATAGGGTTAAAATCAACAATTTCAAAGTCAGAAACAATATCAAACATGTATGGTGAAAGTAACAAATAATCAATTAAACTAATATTTTTACAAGTAGTACGACCGACGCCCCTGTCGGCGAATAAGCGACCATTTGCTATAATCAGATTACATCGTTTACATAAATCTAAAAGTTTGGTACCATATTTATTTACACGACCAGTATCTTGAGTACTTCTGTCTAAGGGTATGTTCTTATCTTTTAACATAAGGTAACTAAAAATATGATCAGCATTGTTAGCATCATCAGTAATATCTAGAATATCTAATAAGTCATCATCTATTATAATATAGTCTGGTAGGTTAGACGTTCGTGAATTAAAATCACCAACGACTACAATATTGCTAGATTCTTTAGAAAAGATCAATAATTCTTCTTCGATTTCAGTAAATGCCTCATCAGATGAGTATTTTGAAAATTCGGGTCGGATGTATGTACACCCTATTAGAATTTTATCCTGTTTTAAGCCAATATCATTTGAAATTTCTACCCACTGCACAAACTCACTGTCAGATTTGATAAATTTCAAAAATTTAGATAAAGATTTTTTGTAGATTATTACGATACCACCAGATCTATTGGTAAATTTTTTTCTATTTTTTAAGTAACAATCATAATCATAACTCGAATGATGCCAAACATTTGTAACCTCAAAGATTTAAATGAAATCTCACTACTCCGAAATTTTATTATCCAGGGATGCATATTTACACTGCATCGAATGATTATGTGCATTGTAAATAAGCCAATATGTCTTGAACATTATATAAATAAAGCATTTACTTAGTGTGATATGTTTTTGCACAAGTTATTTTTCTGTTTTAATAATGGGGCCGCGGGAGGGGTTGGACTACTTTTAGAGTTCAACCCCAGATAATTTTGTATATTTAATGTCAGTTGTACATGTATATCCCTCACTCATGTCCTTTCTGTTTTTTTTTTGTAAACTGTCCATGATTTGTTGTTTTGTCTTAGTGATTGTTATTTTCTCTTCCTTTAATTTCTTGCTTTGTTTAAATTGCAAGGCTGACCTGTCTCACATATGCATAATCACATATATACCCGGTGAAAACCCCGAGCTTTAGCAGGATAACTAGCAATCCTTTGTCAATTAAGTAGGGTCGAGCTGTTCGACTCGAACTCGCAATCTCAGTGTTGATTGACACCTGATCACTAATATGTAGATCATTAATATATGACTTTATTATCCCCTCTGTCACTAGGGCACCGAGAATAATGTAATCTGGTTGTACGATGAATTTCCGACTTACTTTGGATTTAACTAACACAAATAGTAATGTTTAGTCATGTTTAGCTATAGTAAACAAACTCACAGCTTCTAACATGATTGTAGGGGCCTCGGTGGCCGAGTGGCTAAGGTAGTTCGCCTACAATTGATCACGTGGTCTGTCACACTGAGATTGCGGGTTCGAGTCTCACTGCAGGCAGGGTGTACTCGACTTCAATCTTAATTGATAAGGATTGCCAATTTTCCTACCGCAGGTCGGAGGTTCTCTCCGGGTACTCCGGCTTCCTCCCCCCAATAAAAACTGGACGCCATAATATAGCTGAAAAATTGCTGAAAGAGGCATTAAACAATCAAACAAACAAACAAATCTAACATGAATGTTGTATCTCCTTAAGTCATTTTTTATTTACCACCGCAATATAGTTAAAATCAAATTTGTATGAATTTTTAAACGCTATATGCCGGAACTAGTAATTAGTGAGTTTTAATTTAATACAAATTTGTATTTCTAACTTAAAACGTATTTTTACAGGAAGGCTAGGACGTGTAATGTGAGTGTATATTTTTTGAAGCACATACCAAACCAATGTATAGGTATCACAGAGAACAATAATAAAAGCAGACAAGGTATACACACTGGAACAAAACGGTGAACACTATTTATTTGAAAACATACATACTCCATACGTTTACATTTTACCACACTTGACACTTTATGCTTAACCATTTTCTTGCAGATTTTAATGGCATCTACCACTGTATGCGACCCTTGTCTGGGACAAGATAAGTCTTCTGTTGCAGTTCGTTATTGTACAGATTGTGAAGAACAACTTTGTGAAGAATGCTTCCTTTCCCATTCAAAATTTAAAGCTTTTAAGTCTCACCATTTGATCGATTTATTATCAGTTGGGTCTAAAATACCCATCACGACAAAGAAGTACTGCGATATACATACAAATGTCTTGTTGGACTTTTATTGCACCAATCACGATGCCGTCTGCTGTAGAGCATGTATTCCAACCAACCACGGACAATGCACTAATGTAGCTCCCTTGGAAAACGTATCCGAAGGTATAAGGAACTCCCCCGTGCTCGAGGATTCCTTGAAAACCATATCACAGTTATTTGAAGAATTGGATCGTTTACTGGACAACAGAGAGGGTAACCTAAAGTCTTTAAAGGAAAAAGAAGCAGAAATTATTCGTCAAATCAGTGCTGTGAAGTCACGATTTCTAAAACAAATCGATGATTTGGAACAGAATTTGCTTTTGCAGTTACAATCCATCAAGCAGAAAAATTTAAAGAAAATAAACGAACAAAAAGAAGAGTTGACACAAGTTAAAGATCTTTTAAAAGAGAAGAAGGCAGAGCTTGAATCTGTAAGAGAACATGGATCTGATAAACAGGTGTTCCTTGTTATGCGTCAAATCATGACCAACATCAACAAGGCAGAAACCGACCTTCAAAAAGTGGCAAAATCAATGGAGAACTTTGATATAAAGTTTGAAGAAATTCCGAATGTGAACCTGGAGCCGTTTGGATCAATTACAGAAATCACTTGCTCAACTGGCATTATATACCGGCCATTAAAAATAAAAGAAGCTCAAATCACACTAGATACCTCCAAACCAATCACCGAGTTTAAGAAGGATGGCCAGTTAAAGCTAAAGTACGGTGTGGAGTATTCGCTTACTGACATGGTCATTATCTCTGACAGTTTACTTCATACAAACTTCCACTCTGAATTTCCAAAGGTTTATATATATAGAGACTGTAAAGATTATACGTCGGAAATCCAGTTTTCCAGTCGACCTTTTGGTATCGCAGTCTTACCAGGTACAGATAAAGCAGTGGTTACTTTACCTAACGAGAAATCAATGCAGTTCATCAATACTACAACAATGACAAAAGGAGACAAAGTAAATATAGGGATCAAATGTTATGGGATCACAGCTACAAAGGTCAATATTGTCGTCGGTGGGAACGCCGAAATCCGCGTATTGGACCATAAGGGATCACACAAATCAACAATCAAAGTAGGAAGTGGTAGTATTTACTTTCTACATTACAATGATATTAAAGGTCATATATTATGCAGAAGCCAAGGAGTTCTTATCTGTGTTAAATTAGATGGTACACTAATGTATCAATACCAAGTATCTGGAACAGCAGGTGTAGCAGTCGACCGCTGCGGGGACGTGTACGTTAGGGGATATAAATCTAGTAACATTGACCGATATACCACCGAAGGTGTATTCCGCGGTACGGTATTGTCAGCAGACGATGGTATGAATAATCCTTATGGTTTATTATTCAACAATGATAGTACCAAGTTATTCGTTATAAATAATAGCTACACGACTGTAGACATTTTTAGCTGTAAGTAAAATTTTGTCACCAATTATTTGTTTTAATTTGTTTTGTCTTTATTTCTGTTAGTAAGTTTGGTTGTATTGAATAATACTAATTGATTGATTCGTTGCTTAGTTGATTATTGCTTTACGCCCACCAGCAATATTTTTGCAAATTTCAAAACGTGTTTACTGTGTTACTGGCCGATGGTTGAAGTTAAATTACCAATATTGCTTACATGAAATCAAGTTATAATATTTATAATGAAAGACTGCAAATACTTCCAAAAATCAATATCCACGCAAAGATTTCTGGGTATCCTACATTAACCACGATCATATCTGGGAACCAGTTATGTTCTCTGTGCCGGAGACAGATTCTTAACGTCTCTCAATCACGTTTTTGGCGCTATTCAGTGTTGTGATTGATTGGATGTCTGCTTTACGTCCAGCGAGCAGTATTTCAGCTATATTCAGGACGGGAACAAGTTAACAAACAATAAATCAACGGAAAAATGGGGGTGGGATGGGTCACAGGCAATACAATTTTGACTTCCACTGGAAAAGTATTGAGTTTTGGGTAGGGGCGGAAAATTAAGCCTTTTGTAGCGGCTACAATGAGCCTTCTCTTTTTCGAAATCTACAAAAGGGGTCTTTATCGTGCAAGGAGCGTGGCACTCTCCAAACACGTTACCCACTACGGTCAGCGGTCAGGCTTTCCGTATTATGACCTGACGACCCATCAACGAGAGGGTCTCCCCTATCCGCCACCCGGGGACGCGCTGGGCTGCTCTGTGGGTCGAGCACTGGGAACCCTCCCAGTATGGTCCCAGTATTTAGTGTTGTGTTCGGTTATAGTAATGATGTAAGACTGAACCTTTTAAAAAACTATTTTGCATTTAAAACATGAATGTTCATGTAATAATATATAATTATTACAATGTAAATTAATGTTGGGAATACTATTAATTTAATATTTAAATTTATATCTCCCTAATAAACACAATAAAAGTAAATGTAATGTAAAGACCAACGGCAAAGGTGATGAGATTAAGTTAAGAATTAACAGAGATACCTCTGCATGTATTTGGGCAAGTCTTTGCACCTGTAGCAATGTATGCTCTAGTTTCCCCACGTAAACAATAGAGACCGATGGTCAAAGTATCCCACATACATGTATGTCGTCTCATATCTATATTACAATCAGGAGTGTTGCATTATTACCAATACGATGTCAATCAAGCTGGCAATCTCAAATTGGTAGCAATTTAGAACCGACAACTCATGGTCGACATAAGGTGGTCTTTTTCCAACTTCCTGCAGTACCACAAGCAAGTAGACAATTTATATGAACCGACAGAGATGTTTGGAAAAGACAATGACCTATCATCCAGCCAACTCTTCAGTGGCGGATCCAGAGGGGTGGAAGGGACGTTCGCCCCCTAAAAAGATAAGAGAAAGAGAAAAAGAAAGTTTGCGATAAAAAGAATGAAAGACAGAGAGAAAAAAGAAAGAGAGAGCGAGAGTGTGATAAAATGTTAAAATTTATAGTCCTCAACACCCTCTCAATTGCTGAAATCTCACCATCTTCTGGGGGCTTCGCCCCCTACTCCCACACCAGGAAGCTGCTGTTCACACATTCCTTGCCCGATTTCGCCCGATTTTCTGGATCCGCCCCTGATCTTAACATACATGTAAACTAGCCATTACTTTATTTATTATTTTTCGTAATTCTCTCAAAACAAAATATAAAGACAATTTACATATAAAAATAAAAACATTGTATGAATTTAGAGTCATTTTCCTGCAACTGACAACATAGTGTAAATTTACAGTCATTTTTTACCACTATTACTGATTGTTTATTTTTGAGCATCGAAACGTACATAAAACTGGTTAATAGTTTGAAAGTAAAAACTCTTAAAAACGTCAATTGATTAAGCATTGAAATACTTGTTACCCGTCTTGCTCATCAGACACTTTAGAAAAATTGGCTTCTTTGGCTTTTCTTGTGTGACTCTCGGATGACTGTCATAAACTGACAGCTCACGTATCATAATCTATCGGGTAAGGATGCTTTTTTCAGGAAAGTAGACAATTGATTTTGAACCGACATAGATTTTTGGTAAGGACAATGACCAATTTTGCATCTACTTGGATGTCTAAATACACTCAATAACTACCCCCTTCGACCCAAGCAATTTCCCCGCCCCCCCTTCCTTGAAACGTACAAACCTAATATTTAACAATAAATTAATACACGTCAATGCAGATATAAATTTAATTAATTATTAATTATTGTTATTTGAATTTAGTAAATGCAGACAATACCAAAGGTACTTTATTTGTACATGATTTTTGTACGTGGTAATGTATACGTATTTAACTTGTGCAATTATAGTATCTAGTGCTCCTTGAATATTATTCGAGTAAATATCTTTCTCAACATTTCAACATCTTACAATTTGGTTCCATAGAGTCTATAAAAAACTTTCCTTTTTGTCCTAATTTTGGGATGGTGAACTACACTGTAATTATTTGCATGGCATACTTGCCAACAAATAACACAACTACTAAGCAGGCAGGTCCGAGAAAGAAACGACAAACGTTCATTTGCATCCATGTCAATTGTGGTAAAGTCAAATACACCATGCCCGATGTCAGACTTAAACGTAGAACCCCATAGTGGGTACACCAATGGTCATTAGTAGACGACTTACGACCTAGACGTTTGGCTATCTATTACCTCACCTGAAATCATTGACGGCTTATAAGCACTTATCCGACGTCGAAAGTACTCGTGTCAGAAAAAAAATGGGAAAACCTACGTGTTTATCAAGAACCGAAAACCGATAAATCAGGATTGAGGAAACGACATATGACACAAAGGAGAAACAAAAATAATTAAAACCAAATGCAACCCGACCCCAATACAATAGTGCTATGGTTGCCTTCATCTAATTAAACACCCTTCCATTTTTCAACGTCATGTCCAGGAAAAAATCATTTACAGGAAAAGAAAAAAATTTAGCTTTGTGATAGGGACTATGGAAACTTGATTTTTTATCTGTGCAGACGATTACCTTTCCCACATACGGCGGTTCGCTGTATGGGAATCTGACATCATCTGCATATACAACTGTTGCAAATGAAGACCATAGCCACTAGAGTTACATAGTTTAATGATAAAGCTATCTATAATACTTAAATGCCAATGTATATTTTAACATTTTGTAAACTCCATGATTTGTTTTTTTGTCTTAGTGATTGTTATTTTCTCTTCCTTTAATTTCTTGCTTTGTTTAAATTGCAAGGCTGACCTGTCTCACATATGCATAATCACATACATACCCGGTGAAAACCCCGAGCTTTAGCAGGAAAACTAGCAATCCTTTGTCAATTAAGTGGGGTCGAGCTGTTCGACTCGAACTCGCAATCTCAGTGTTGATTGACACCTGATCCAAAATATGTAGATCATTTATATATGACTTTATTACCCCCTCCGTCACTAAGGCACCGAGAATAATGTAATCTGGTTGTACGATGAATTTCCGACGTACTTCGGATTTAATTACCACTAATAGTAATTTTTAGTCATGTTTAGCTATAGTAAACAAACTCACAGCTTCTAACATGATTGTAGGGGCCTCGGCGGCCGAGTGGCTAAGGTAGTTCGCCTACAATTGATCACGTGGTCTGTCACACTGAGATTGCGGGTTCGAGTCTCACTGCAGGCAGGGTGTACTCGACTCTACTCTTTATTGACAAGGATTGCCAATTTACCTACCGCAGGTCGGGGGTTTTCTACGGGTACTCCGGCTTCCTCCTCCAGCCAAAAAAAACTGGACGCCATGATATAGATGAAAAATTTCTGAAAATGGCGTTAAACATTCAAACAAACAAACAAATCTAACATGATTGTTTTATCTCCTTAAGTCATTTTTAATTTAACACCGCAATATAGTATGAATTTTTAAACGCTATATGCCGTTACTAGTAATTAGTGAGTTTAAATTTAATACAAATTTTACGTCTTTTTTGTATTTCTAACTTAAAACGCATTTTGACGCAGGAAGGCTAGGACGTGTAATGTGAATGTATATTTTTTGAAGCACAGACCAAAACAATGTATAGGTATCACAGAGAACAATAATAAAAGCAGACAAGGTATATACACTGGAACAAAACGGTGAACACTATTTATTTGCAAACATACATACTCCATACGTTTACATTTTACCACACTTGACACTTTATGCTTAACAATTTTCTTGCAGATTTTAATGGCATCTACTACTCTCTGCGACCCTTGTCTGGGACAAGATAAGTCTTCTGTTGCAGTTCGTTATTGTACAGATTGTGAAGAACAACTTTGTTAAGAATGCTTCGTTTCTCATTCAAACTTTAAAGCTTTCAAGTCTCACCATTTGATCGATTTATCATCCGTTGGGTCTAAAATACCCATCACGACAAAGAAGTACTGCGATAAACATACAAATGTCTTGTTGGACTTTTATTGCACCAATCACGATGCCGTCTGCTGTAGAGCATGTATTCCAACCAACCACGGACAATGCACTAATGCAGCTCCCTTGGAAAACGTATCCGAAGGTATAAGGAACTCCCCCGTGCTCAAGGATGCCTTGAAAAACATATCACAGTTATTTGAAGAATTGGATCGTTTACTGGACAACAGAGAGGGTAACCTAAAGTCTTTAAAGGAAAAAGAAGCAGAAATTATTCGTCAAATCAGTACTATGAAGTCACGATTTCTAAAACAAATTGATGATTTCGAACAGAATTTGCTTTTGCGGTTACAATTCATCAAGCAGAAAAATTTAAAGAAAATAAACAAACAAAAAGAAGAGTTGACACAAGTTAAAGATCATTTAAAAGAGAAGAAAACAGAACTTGAATCTGTAAGAGAACATGGATCTGATAAACAGGTGTTCCTTGTTATGCGTCAAATCATGACCAACATCGACAAGGCAGAAACTGACCTTCAAAAAGTGACAAAATCAATGGAGAACTTTGATATAAAGTTTGAAGAAATTACGTTTGTGAACCTGGAGCCCTTTGGTACAATTACAGAAATCACTTGCTCAACTGGTATTATATACCGGCCATTAAAAATAAAAGAAGCTCAAATTCCACTAGATACCTCCAAACCAATCACCGAGTTTAAGAAGAATGGTCAGTTAAAGCTAAAGTCCGGCAAGAAATATGTGCTTAGAAGCATGGTAATTATCTCTGACAGGTTACTTCTTACAAACGAACACCGTCAATTTCCTAAGGTTTATATCTATAGAGACTGCAAAGACTATATGACAGAAATCCAGTTTTCTTATCAACCCTTTGGTATTTCAGTCTTACCAGGTACAGATAAAGCAGTGGTTACTTTACCGAAAGAGAAATCCATACAGTTCATCAATACTACAACCATGACAAAGGGAGACGAAGTAAATATAGGGATCGAATGTTATGGGATCACAGCTACAAAGGACAATATTATCGTCGGTGGGAACGCTGAAATCCAGTTATTGGACCATAAGGGATCACACAAATCAACAATCAAAGTAGGAAGTGGTAGTATTTACTTTCTACATTACAATGATATTAAAGGTCATATATTATGCAGAAGCCAAGGAGGTCTTATCTGTGTTAAATTAGATGGTACACTAATGTATCAATACCAAGTATCTGGAGCAGCAGGTGTAGCAGTCGACCGCTGCGGGGATGTGTACGTTGGCGGGTTTTTCTCTAATAACATTGAGCGATATACCTCAGAAGGTGTATTCCGCAGTACGGTATTGTCAGAAGACGATGGTATGAAGAATCCTTTCGGTTTATTTTTCAACAATTATAGTACCAAGTTATTCGTTATAAATAATACCTACATGACTGTAGACATTTTTAGCTGTAAGTAAAATTTTGTCACCAATTATTTGTTTTAATTTGTTTTGTCTTAATGTCTGTTAATAAGTTTGGTATTATAATCACTGATGTATTGAATAATACTAATTGATTGATTCGTTGATTAGTTGATTATTGTTTTACGCCCCACCAGCAATATTTTTACAATATTCAAAACGTGTAAATATTACTGTGTTACTGGCCGATGGTTGAAGTTAAATTACCAATATTGCTTACATGAAATCAAGTTATAATATTTATAATGAAAGACTGCAAATACATTCCAAAAATCAATATCCACGCAAAGGTTTCTGGGTATCCTACATTAACCACGATCATATCTGGGAACCAGTTATGTTCTCTGTGCCGGAGACAGATTCTTAACGTCTCTCAATCACGTTTTTGGCGCTTTTCAGTGTTGTGATTGATTGGATGTCTGCTTTACGTCCAGCGAGCAGTATTTCAGCTATATTCAGGACGGGAACAAGTTAACAACGGAAAAATGGGGGTGGGATGGGTCACAGGCAATACAATTTTGACTTCCACTGGAAAAGTATTGAGTTTTGGGTAGGGGCGGAAAATTAAGCCTTTTGTAGCGGCTACAATGAGCCTTCTCTTTTTCGAAATCTACAAAAGGGATCTTTATCGTGCAAGGAGCGTGGCACTCTCCAAACACGTTACCCACTACGGTCAGCGGTCAGCCTTTCCGTATTATGACCTGACGACCCATCAACGAGAGGGTCTCACCTATCCGCCACACGGGGACGCGCTGGGCTGCTCTGTGGGTCGAGCACTGGGAACCCTCCCAGTATGGTCCCAGTATTCAGTGTTGTGTTCGGTTATAGTAATTATGTAAGACTGAACCTTTTAAAAAAACTATTTTGCATTTAAAACATGAATGTTCATGTTATAATATATAATTATTACAATGTAAATTAATGTTGGGAATACTATTAATTTAATATTTAAATTTATATCTCCCTTATAAACACAATAAAAGTAAATGTAATGTAAAGACCAACGGCAAAGGTGATGAGAATAAGTTAAGAATTAACAGAGATACCTCTGCATGTATTTGGGCACGTCTTTGCACCTATAGCAATGTATGCTCTAGTTTCCCCACGTAAACAATAGAGACCAATGGTCAAAGTATCCCACATACATGTATGTCGTCTCATATCTATATTACAATCAGGAGTGTTGCATTATTACCAATACGTTGTCAATCAAGCTGGCAATCTCAAATTGGAAGCAATTTAGAACCGACCACTAATGGTCGACATAAGGTGGTCTTTTTCCAACTTCCTGCAGTACCACAAGCAAGTAGACAATTTATATGAACCGACAGAGATGTTTGGAAAAGACAATGACCTATCATCCAGCCAACTCTTCAGTGGCGGATCCAGAGGGGTGGAAGGGACGTTCGCCCCCTAAAAAGATAAGAGAAAGAAAAAAAGAAAGTTTGCGATAAAAAGAATGAAAGACAGAGAGAAAAAAGAAAGAGAGAGCGAGAGTGTGATAAAATGTTAAAATTTATAGTCCTCAACACCCTCTCAATTGCTGAAATCTCACCATCTTCTGGGGGCTTCGCCCCCTACTCCCACACCAGGAAGCTGCTGTTCACACATTCCTTGCCCGATTTCGCCCGATTTTCTGGATCCGCCCCTGATCTTAACATACATGTAAACTAGCCATTACTTTATTTATTATTTTTCGTAATTCTCTCAAAACAAAATATAAAGACAATTTACATATAAAAATAAAAACATTGTATGAATTTAGAGTCATTTTCCTGCAACTGACAACATAGTGTAAATTTACAGTCATTTTTTACCACTATTACTGATTGTTTATTTTTGAGCATCGAAACGTACATAAAACTGGTTAATAGTTTGAAAGTAAAAACTCTTAAAAACGTCAATTGATTAAGCATTGAAATACTTGTTACCCGTCTTGCTCATCAGACACTTTAGAAAAATTGGCTTCTTTGGCTTTCTTTGTGTGACTCTCGGATGACTGTCATAAACTGACAGCTCACTTATCATAATCTATCGGGTAAGGATGCTTTTTTCAGGAAAGTAGACAATTGATTTTGAACCGACATAGATTTTTGGTAAGGACAATCACCAATTTTGCATCTACTTGGATGTCTAAATACACTCAATAACTAACCCCTTCGACCCAAGCAATTTCCCCGCCCCCCCCCCCTTCCTTGAAACGTACAAACCTAATATTAAACAATAAATTAATACACGTCAATGCAGATATAAATTTAATTAATTATTAATTATTGTTTTTTGAATTTAGTAAATGCAGACAATACCAAAGGTACTTTATTTGTACATGATTTTTGTACGTCGTAATGTATACGTATTTAACTTGTGCAATTATAGTATCTAGTGCTCCTTGAATATTATTCGAGTAAATATCTTTCTCAACATTTCAACATCTTACAATTTGGTTCCATAGAGTCTATAAAAAAACTTTCCTTTTTTGTCCTAATTTTGGGATGGTGAACTACACTGTAATTATTTGCATGGCATACTTGCCAACAAATAACACAACTACTAAGCAGGCAGGTCCGAGAAAGAAACGACAAACGTTCATTTGCATCCATGTCAATTGTGGTAAAGTCAAATACACCATGCCCGATGTCAGACTTAAACGTAGAACCCCATAGTGGGTACACCAATGGTCATTAGTAGACGACTTACCACCTAGACGTTTGGCTATCTATTACCTCACCTTAAATCATTGACGGCTTATAAGCACTTATCCGACGTCGAAAGTACTCGTGTCAGAAAAAAATGGGAAAACCTACGTGTTTAACAAGAACCGAAAACCGATAAATCAGGATTGAGGAAACGACATATGACACAAAGGAGAAACAAAAATAATTAAAACCAAATGTAACCCGACCCCAATACAATAGTGCTATGGTTGCCTTCATCTAATTAAACACCCTTCCATTTTTCAACGTCATGTCCAGTAAAAAATCATTTACAGGAAAAGAAAAAAAATTAGCTTTGTGATAGGGACTATGGAAACTTGATATTTAATCTGTGCAGACGATTACCTTTCCCACATACGGCGGTTCGCTGTATGGGAATCTGACATCATCTGCATATACAACTGTTGCAAATGAAGACCATAGCCACTAGAGTTACATAGTTTAATGATAAAGCTATCTATAATACTTAAATGCCAATGTATATTTTAACATTTTGTAAACTCCATGATTTGTTGTTTTGTCTTTGTGATTGTTATTTTCTCTTCCTTTAATTTCTTGCTTTGTTTAAATTGCAAGGCTGACCTGTCTCACATATGCATAATCACATACATACCCGGTGAAAACCCCGAGCTTTAGCAGGAAAACTAGCAATCCTTTGTCAATTAAGTAGGGTCGAGCTGTTCGACTCGAACTCGCAATCTCAGTGTTGATTGACACCTGATCCAAAATATGTAGATCATTTATATATGACTTTATTATCCCCTCCGTCACTAAGGCACCGAGAATAATGTCATCTGGTTGTACGATGAATTTCCGACGTACTTCGGATTTAATTAACACTAATAGTAATTTTTAGTCATGTTTAGCTATAGTGAACAAAATCACAGCTTCTAACATGATTGTAGGGGCCTCGGTGGCCGAGTGGCTAAGGTAGTTCGCCTACAATTGATCACGTGGTCTGTCACACTGAGATTGCGGGTTCGAGTCTCACTGCAGGCAGGGTGTACTCGACTCTACTCTTTATTGACAAGGATTGCCAATTTACCTACCGCAGGTCGGGGGTTCTCTCCGGGTACTCCGGCTTCCTTCCCCCAATAAAATTTGGACGCCATGATATAGATGAAAAATTTCTGAAAATGGCGTTAAACATTCAAACAAACAAACAAATCTAACATGATTGTTTTATCTCCTTAAGTCATTTTTAATTTAACACCGCAATATAGTATGAATTTTTAAACGCTATATGCCGTTACTAGTAATTAGTGAGTTTAAATGTAATACAAATTTTACGTCTTTTTTGTATTTCTAACTTAAAACGCATTTTGACAGGAAGGCTAGGACGTGTAATGTGAATGTATATTTTTTGAAGCACAGACCAAAACAATGTATAGGTATCACAGAGAACAATAATAAAAGCAGACAAGGTATACACACTGGAACAAAACGGTGAACACTATTTATTTGCAAACATACATACTCCATACGTTTACATTTTATAAATACCACACTTGACACTTTATGCTTAACAATTTTCTTGCAGATTTTAATGGCATCTACTACTCTCTGCGACCCTTGTCTGGAACAAGATAAGTCTTCTGTTGCAGTTCGTTATTGTACAGATTGTGAAGAACAACTTTGTGAAGAATGCTTCGTTTCTCATTCAAAATTTAAAGCTTTCAAGTCTCACCATTTGATCGATTTATCATCCGTTGGGTCTAAAATACCCATCACGACAAAGAAGTACTGCGATATACATACAAATGTCTTGTTGGACTTTTATTGCACCAATCACGATGCCGTCTGCTGTAGAGCATGTATTCCAACCAACCACGGACAATGCACTAATGTAGCTCCCTTGGAAAACGTATCCGAAGGTATAAGGAACTCCCCCGTGCTCGAGGATGCCTTGAAAAACATATCACAGTTATTTGAAGAATTGGATCGTTTACTGGACAACAGAGAGGGTAACCTAAAGTCTTTAAAGGAAAAAGAAGCAGAAATTATTCGTCAAATCAGTACTATGAAGTCACGATTTCTAAAACAAATTGATGATTTCGAACAGAATTTGCTTTTGCGGTTACAATCCATCAAGCAGAAAAATTTAAAGAAAATAAACGAACAAAAAGAAGAGTTGACACAAGTTAAAGATCATTTAAAAGAGAAGAAAACAGAACTTGAATCTGTAAGAGAACATGGATCTGATAAACAGGTGTTCCTTGTTATGCGTCAAATCATGACCAACATCGACAAGGCAGAAACCGACCTTCAAAAAGTGACAAAATCAATGGAGAACTTTGATATAAAGTTTGAAGAAATTACGTTTGTGAACCTGGAGCCCTTTGGAACAATTACAGAAATCACTTGCTCAACTGGTATTATATACCGGCCATTAAAAATAAAAGAAGCTCAAATTCCACTAGATACCTCCAAACCAATCACCGAGTTTAAGAAGAATGGTCAGTTAAAGCTAAAGTCCGGCGAGGAGTATGTGCTTAGAAGCATGGTAATTATCTCTGACAGGTTACTTCTTACAAACGAACACCGTCAATTTCCTAAGGTTTATATCTATAGAGACTGCAAAGACTATATGACAGAAATCCAGTTTTCTTATCAAATCTTTGGTATTTCAGTCTTACCAGGTACAGATAAAGCAGTGGTTACTTTACCGGAAGAGAAATCCATACAGTTCATCAATACTACAACCATGACAAAGGGAGACGAAGTAAATATAGGGATCAAATGTTATGGGATCACAGCTACAAAGGACAATATTATCGTCGGTGGGAACGCTGAAATCCAGTTATTGGACCATAAGGGATCACACAAATCAACAATCAAAGTAGGAAGTGGTAGTATTTACTTTCTACATTACAATGATATTAAAGGTCATATATTATGCAGAAGCCAAGGAGGTCTTATCTGTGTTAAATTAGAGGGTACACTAATGTATCAATACCAAGTATCTGGAGCAGCAGGTGTAGCAGTCGACCGCTGCGGGGATGTGTACGTTGGCGGGTTTTTCTCTAACAACATTGAGCGATATACCTCAGAAGGTGTATTCCGCAGTACGGTATTGTCAGAAGACGATGGTATGAAGAATCCTTTCGGTTTATTTTTCAACAATGATAGTACCAAGTTATTCGTTATAAATAATACCTTCATGACTGTAGACATTTTTAGCTGTAAGTAAAATTTTGTCACCAATTATTTGTTTTAATTTGTTTTGTCTTAATGTTTGTTAATAAGTTTGGTATTATAATCACTGATGTATTGAATAATACTAATTGATTGATTCGTTGATTAGTTGATTAATGCTTTACGCCCCACCAGCAATATTTTTACAATATTCAAAACGTGTAAATATTACTGTGTTACTGGCCGATGGTTGAAGTTAAATTACCAATATTGCTTACATGAAATCAAGTTATAATATTTATAATGAAAGACTGCAAATCCAAAAATCAATATCCACGCAAAGGTTTCTGGGTATCCTACATTAACCACGATCATATCTGGGAACCAGTTATGTTCTCTGTGCCGGAGACAGATTCTTAACGTCTCTCAATCACGTTTTTGGCGCTATTCAGTGTTGTGATTGATTGGATGTCTGCTTTACGTCCAGCGAGCAGTATTTGAGCTATATTCAGGACGGGAACAAGTTAACAAACAATAAATCAACGGAAAAATGGGGGTGGGATGGGTCACAAGCAATACAATTTTGACTTCCACTGGAAAAGAATTGAGTTTTGGGTAGGTGCGGAAAATTAAGTCTTTTGTAGCGGCTACAATGAGCAACAACAATAGAGACCGATGGTCAAAGTATCCCACATACATGTATGTCGTCTCATATCTATATTACAATCAGGAGTGTTGCATTATTACCAATACGTTGTCAATCAAGCTGGCAATCTCCAATTGGAAGCAATTTAGAACCGACCACTCATGGTCGACATAAGGTGGTCTTTTTCCAACCTCCTGCAGTACCACAAGCAAGTAGACAATTTATATGAACCGACAGAGATGTTTGGAAAAGACAATGACCTATCATCCAGCCAACTCTTCAGTGGCGGATCCAGAGGGGTGGAAGGGACGTTCGCCCCCTAAACAGATAAGAGAAAGAGAAAAAGAAAGTTTGCGATAAAAAGAATGAAAGACAGAGAGAAAAAAGAAAGAGAGAGCGAGAGTGTGATAAAATGTTAAAATTTATAGTCCTCAACACCCTCTCAATTGCTGAAATCTCACCATCTTCTGGGGGCTTCGCCCAATACTCCCACACCAGGAAGCTGCTGTTCACACATTCCTTGCCCGATTTCGCCCGATTTTCTGGATCCGCCCCTGATCTTAACATACATGTAAACTAGCCATTACTTTATTTATTATTTTTCGTAATTCTCTCAAAACAAAATATAAAGACAATTTACATATAAAAATAAAAACATTGTATGAATTTAGAGTCATTTTCCTGCAACTGACAACATAGTGTAAATTTACAGTCATTTTTTACCACTATTACTGATTGTTTATTTTTGAGCATCGAAACGTACATAAAACTGGTTAATAGTTTGAAAGTAAAAACTCTTAAAAACGTCAATTGATTAAGCATTGAAATACTTGTTACCCGTCTTGCTCATCAGACACTTTAGAAAAATTGGCTTCTTTGGCTTTTCTTGTGTGACTCTCGGATGACTGTCATAAACTGACAGCTCACTTATCATAATCTATCGGGTAAGGATGCTTTTTTCAGGAAAGTAGACAACTGATTTTGAACCGACATAGATTTTTGGTAAGAACAATGACCAATTTTGCATCTACTTGGATGTCTAAATACACTCAATAACTACCCCCTTCGACCCAAGCAATTTCCCCGCCCCCCCCCCCCCCCTTCCTTGAAACGTACAAACCTAATATTTAACAATAAATTAATACACGTCAATGCAGATATAAATTTAATTAATTATTAATTATTGTTATTTGAATTTAGTAAATGCAGACAATACCAAAGGTACTTTATTTGTACATGATTTTTGTACGTGGTAATGTATACGTATTTAACTTGTGCAATTATAGTATCTAGAGCTCCTTGCATATTATTCGAGTAAATATCTTTCTCAACATTTCAACATCTTACAATTTGTTTCCATAGAGTCTATAAAAAAACTTTCCTTTTTTGTCCTAATTTTGGGATGGTGAACTACACTGTAATTATTTGCATGGCATACTTGCCAACAAATAACACAACTACTAAGCAGGCAGGTCCG
Organism: Limnoperna fortunei; assembly: GCA_944474755.1. NCBI lineage: Eukaryota > Metazoa > Mollusca > Bivalvia > Mytilida > Modiolidae > Limnoperna > Limnoperna fortunei. The sequence continues at coordinate 52,253,466 of OX104121.1, forward strand.
AGAAAGAAACGACAAACGTTCATTTGCATCCATGTCAATTGTGGTAAAGTCAAATACACCATGCCCGATGTCAGACTTAAACGTAGAACCCCATAGTGGGTACACCAATGGTCATTAGTAGACGACTTACGACCTAGACGTTTGGCTATCTATTACCTCACCTTAAATCATTGACGGCTTATAAGCACTTATCCGACGTCGAAAGTACTCGTGTCAGAAAAAAAATGGGAAAACCTACGTGTTTAACAAGAACCGAAAACCGATAAATCAGGATTGAGGAAACGACATATGACACAAAGGAGAAACAAAAATAATTAAAACCAAATGTAACCCGACCCCAATACAATAGTGCTATGGATGCCTTAATCTAATTAAACACCCTTCCATTTTTCATCGTCATGTCCAGGGAAAAATCATTTACAGGAAAAGAAAAATTTTAGCTTTGTGATACGGACTATGGAAACTTGATATTTAATCTATGCAGACGATTACCTTTCCCACATTCGGCGGTTCACTGTATGGGAATCGGACATCTGCATATACAACTGTTGCAAATGAAGACCATAGCCACTAGAGTTACATAGTTGAATGATAAAGCTATCTATAGTACTTAAATGCCAATGTATATTTTAACATTTTGTCCTTTTTAAAAAAAGTAAAGAAACAATACTATAAAAACATCTTTTAACATTTACAGTCTTTTCGCGTAAGAAAAAAATATGCACAAGGTCGAATTTTCAACATATAACATTTATTGACTTTAGTCCTGCATTTCATTCTTTGTTTTAATGTTTTCGCAAACGCCATTGAATGTAAAAATATAAACTAAAGCAAGTTGTGTAACATGCCTAACCACAAACTATAGAAAATATTTACAGTCAAATGAAAGACATGAAATTATTTGTGCATGAAATAATCATATCGCTTATATAAATGCGCGAAGGATTGTCCAGGCGCTTTGTCTCGTAGATTAAATGACGGCTTGTTTCTTACTTTTACTTGAGGAACTGTCAACTCTTTCTACACAAGCCTTAATTGGCTTACTAAAGTCTTTTTCTTCTTCATCGCATTTGACAAGAGCTTCTTTTGGTGGAAGTGTCTCTTGTTATTCCCTGGAATTTGGTCTATATTTCCTGCCCACAATGTCAACGATATGCGTCTTGGATTTTCTGATTTCCCACAAAAAAATTATCCGCACATGTTCCAAGTTTTCATCTCTCGTTGTTTATTTTAGCTTTAGTTTTAAGCTGGTACGTACATCCGACAACTTTTAGTTGTAGTTGCTGGTCAGTTGTCGGAAGAAATATGTTGGTTCGTCTTAATATAATACGTTGAACTAAACTGATGTCCATGTCCTGGGTTGGTGCGTTTCTCCAGTCCAAATTTGTTGTCCATACATCTTGGTTTTCTCTCTTTGCCGTCTTGATAAATCATTTTTATTTTTCACAGCGGACTCGGCTTTTCCATTTGACTGATTATTAAACGGACAGCTTGTGATGCGTCTAAATTTTCATTCGTTCTGGAAAATGTTTAAAAGTATCGCTTATAAACTGTGGTCGGTTTTCTCTTATAAGTTTGCTCGAAATTCCATGTTTGCTTAAGTGTTCTTTCAAGCATTTGGCCATTGCGTCATACGGTCTACGTTAGCTTTAAAAATTCTCAATAATAGTTTTAGGTAATTAGATAGTCACTATCTTTGATTGAAAATAGATCGGTTTAAACTTTGATCGGATGTGTCATCTGAGGGTCGTTTTCGTGCTTTGCATGAAGTTCATTGCATGTGGCTATTGTGCCACATTGTTAAATAGTTCTTTACCAGACTCCTATACGACAAGAAAATTGATTCTCCAGAATGACTTTAGTATATCTTTGCCATCATTGTAGGCCTGAATGATTTCGGTATTATGATCCTTGTTCATTTGAAGAATAATCCGTTCTGAATTGCTATTTCACCTATGTACAGCCAGTATTCCTTTTATAATAGTCAGTACTTTGTTCTTTTCAATCCTTAGAGTTTTGCTGTTTTCAGTGTTTGCAATGTGACGTCACTACTTGTGTTTTCCTCTCTTATAAGGTTTTGTCTTAAACGTTGACCGAGTCAGACAATATATTTCTTAGATTTGTTTCATAAGTTTCGCTTCCTTTTGAATTCTGAATATTTAATTTTGAGTTGTTGCTTCGTAATTCCGTAGTTCAGTTCTAGACAGAAAATTGGCTATGTGAAAGTCTGTACCGCTTTTGTAAATAACGTTGATAGTGTACTTTTATAATCTGAATAACGTGTGCTGAAGACGCTTTAGTGCGAACAGTAATGTTTTCTTGAAAATTGTTTCAAGAGGGTTATGATTTGAGTGAACTGTAATCTTCTCTCTCCCGTAGATTTATTGACCGAAACTCTCTGATGTTAAACTACTGCAAGGCATTCCTTTTTGGGCATATATTTGAAGAATTAGTGTCATAGTTTTTATGCGATAGCAATTGGTTGTCCATTTTTTAGTAATGCCGCCCCTGTGTCACTTTGTATAGTGTCCTCTTTGCTGACAACGGATAATTCATGACAAGCTTTTGTCATTTTCTGAAACGTCTCTTGCTGTGTCTCGCATGACCATTCGTTGTTAGCTAATTGTCTCAACGGTTCGCAAACTTCTGATATCTTTGGTAGAAATTTCGGAAGATAGTTTTTAATTTAGCTTTTTTTTAAAAGAAATTAATCTAAACAGTTACATTTTTTTATTTATTTATTTTGTTAATTTTGTTATGTATACTTTTATTGTTTTACTTTACTTTTATCTGTATATATGCTTATATTACTGTATGATATACTACGTTAGGAGGGATATTCAAATGTGTTGTGTATATGTTTAATCGTACTGCTATTATTTTCAAGTTCTGAATATAGCTGAAATATTGCTTACTGCACAATTAATCAATACTTTTTAAAAAAAAGTTTGACACGCGTGCTCAAGATCCTGTATTTCCTATCCCAATTTTCTTGATATGAATCGTCTGCCAACAGAAATGCTACTTAACCATGCAAGAGCTCATGGCGGTACGGTTGAAGTCATCATGACTTGGTTGACCATTTCAGAATATCTGTGTCATAAATGACGATTGATTTGTTTAGTAAACATGTGCTTCTTCTTACTGGATTATGACTTCCCTCATATATGACTTATTTCCGAATTTTAACGTTAATGACAGGACTTATGCCACGCGCGGCGCAGGATTTGCTTACCTTTCGGAAGCACATGAACTCACCTCCGGTTTTTAGTTTCTGAATCTGTGTTGTGGTTCTTTTTGTTGTTGTTGACCTCTATTTGTTTGACCGAGGTTTTATGTCCGTGACTTATTTCATTATGAATAGTCCTCCTTTAGATTCACACACCAACATACAAACAAACACTATATATCTTCAAGCTTTTACAAATAAGACGAGAAAACTACTATATTCTGATGAAATTTTCCAAGTCAAAAGTCCAATATTTCCCAAAATATCAGCAGAGCGAACTAAACGTGAATCTTATCTGTCACGTTGCATGACTGTAGACTGCAGAATTATAGATGACGAACACAGGTTAAACAATATACCCCAAACTGTTATTTGCGGGGGCATACAAAATGCCATGTCATACATAATTTGTGTACCAGAATCTTACATATTAAATTTAGCTGAACAAATTACAAACAACAAAATCACATAGAATCCCTGGGTTAGTGCCTAGCAAAAAATTGTAACCATAAATGTTTTTCTGAACAATGACATCATAGACTTGACCAATAAAAAAAATGGCAAGATTGCTACACGTAGGCAAATGTCCATCGCAACTGCAGTATCGAATTGCTTAAGAGGTGTGAGCAACTAAAATGGAGTAAAATAATAGTGTAATATTAGAATTGTTCGGACGGGTATTAGGGAAAGAGCTAAGCAACTCCGTGATAAAACTCCAATAGAATGTGCAAATGTAGTAGAGTGCTTAATTTGCTTTCAATGTTGTTCAATATTGCTTAAATGGTCAAAGTCCAATAACTCTTAAAAAATGACAAATCAAAATGGCGGTAGAGTATGCGATCTACACATCACAACAATTAATCCTATCAAATATCAAAGCAATCAATTAAACGGTTTCAGGCATTCAGCCACATGATCTAATAGTGTATTATATTGCTGGAATGGTCAGTTCCATAACTCCTACAAAATTTGATTAATCAAAAATGGCGGTTAACTATGCACGTCAAAACATCATAACCATTAAGCCTACCAAATATAAAAGCAATCTGTCGAGTGGTTCCAGAGACGATGCGTTCACAAGGTCTACCATTTTATCATATTGCTGAAATGGTCAAAGTCCCATAGCTCCTACAAAATTTGACGAATTAAAATACCTGGTACCAAATATCAAAGCAATCCAAGAAGCAGTTTCAGAAGATATGTGCTGCGGACGGACGGATGAAGTACAAAACAATGTCATTCAGAGGCTCCTCGGCCGGGGAAAATAAAGATAACGTTGTTCCTGGCATGTTGTAAAATCTTGAGTAGTCCGAGAATCCTCTACCGTCCAACGCATTTTTTTGCGTGTGAAGCAAAAAAAGCGTTGGACGGCAGAGGATTCTCGGACTAAATCTTGAGTAATCTTGCGTAATCAGAAATAATAATTATCATTAGCAACAAGTACATATTTGTTATATTTTATGATAAAAAGAAAATCAATACATGTATAATACTGTATGATATGAAACGTCTAATGTTTTTTTGGTTCAATAAAGTGTTGATAGTTTGTTCAGTAGTTGAAATCGATGTCGTATGGATAAGCGATGGACAGGACAATTGTTTAATTTATATATGAATTTCTTAAATAAAAATTATATTAAATTGCTAATATAAATAGCGGCACTCTAAAAAAATTCCATTATAATGAGAAATTATGTTACATTCTGTGGAAATTGTGTATGGAGAGTTAAGAAATAGCAGAATTTAAAAAAGACTTTGTTAAAAAAAATTGTGTCAAAACAAATATAAACCTAACTGGTGACCGCAATTATTTTTTAATAAAGATTTTATACCAGTTTTGTGTAATCCCCTCCTATGGTTAGGACTATTTTTTTTATTAGAGATGACACTTACCATTTTTTTAGTTCAAACCATGAAAATAGTTTTTTTTGAAACTCGAGAAAATGTGTCTATATAATTTGCTATTTTATCTGAATGAAACATATTCAAATAGATTTCGTTTTGGTATACAATGAGATGCTAATGATTATTAAGACTTACAACAGAATAAGCATTGTAGATAGGAGTGACATTTCTCCAAATATCCGAGATGAGAGAAAACACTATATATGAACAAAGACAACTGTGTAAATGATGTGTTGTATCTCTGTATGGCGAAAAAACCTTCCTTTAGTTATATTTATATATGAGATTGGTCTAATTACATCGCTTACCTCACAAATTGATTATTTATATTGCTGCCTAAAGGCATGCATGATTTTTGTACCATTTAAGTACTAAGCAACTGAAAAATCAAACTTTTGTGTACATTATCTAAATGAACTTCGTTACGTACATGATATGTATATAATAAAGTATACTGTCAGTTGTTATTTCTGTGGCTTTTTGACAACATAACAACGACTAGTTGCAGACCATTTGCTGAATATCTGGCTGGTTTTTTTAGGTTTATCCAGCATTGATAAAAGCACAGTATTATAATGAGGTCCTTCAAATGTATTTGCGCAGTAAGGGCAATAACTCAACTTCGAAAATATTCCAACCTATCTAGCACTAGGATGTTAGCATTTTAACAAACCAATTTATATAAGTCAAATGAATTGCACAGTAAGCTCTAGGACGAGAGACCCTAGAAGTCATGGCGGTTTAGATGATGATATAGATCTATCTCCATTTTTCAAAACAGACCTTTGTTTCTTTCTTGCGAACACATCATATATAGTCGTGTCAATAATGTCCGTTTTTTCCATTGCCTTTTCAACCCAATCTCGATCACTATCAGTCAACGACGTCCTTGATGTCCATTTGTAGGGGTTGATACAGTATGCGGAATTTAATAGTCGATTAGCCACTTCGTCTGGTTTGTATGAAGATGGTCCAAACTGATTTTCAGGTATATCCAAGCTTGCATCCGATTCCGGTCGTTCGATTTTATAATCCACTTTTTCAATCTGGGTGCCCTTTGTTTGTTCCTTTTTGTCTTTGTCGTTTTTGGTACTGTTGTTTGTATTGTCATTTTGACAATCTGTTGTTTTTTCGTCTTTGGTCTCGCGTTTGGCTACCATCATGTCTATTTGTTGTTGCCATTCTGCATTACGACGCTCTTGTTCTTCGTCCAAACTGTACTCTCCCTTGTTTATGTTCTGAAATTCTTCTTTGCTTGTTTTGTCAAAGCTTATAGAGTATTTTTCTGACAAAATTTCTAATTCGATCATTTCTTCTTTGGACCTTTTTAAAATTTTATCGGTTTCCTTCTCTTTCTCTATTTTCCTCTTTTGTCTATGCTGCTCAATCGAAAATTTATCATCCGACATTTTTTCACTCATGTCATTTGAAGTATTTTTTTGTTCGTTCGTTGGCTTCGTGACAATGATATTTTCAGAAGGAACATTTTTCGACATAACTTTGATGGTTTCAGCAAAGCTTAATTGTTTCATTGATCCATAATGTTTCTTGTCCAACGGTAGTTCATTTTGAGCCGATTTGGTATCTGTAGGTGAAAGCGTTGACCATGAGCGCTTTAAATCTACGTATCTACGGTCTGTATAGCTATTTCTCCCGAAAAATCCACCGCCATAATGAACCACATTCTTGGCAGCTTTTAAGTATCCTAACTTGCTTAATGAGGACGATAGTTCTGGAAATTTTTCCAGTGATTTTGACAACGATTTTTGTTTTGGTAGAGAAATTTTAACATCGAAATTGTGTTTTATTCTCAACTGTTCATACAAACTATTACTTATACGTAATGCAGACGAGTATTCTCTTTTTACACTACCCGATTCTTCCACAGCTGACGTCATGTTCAACTCGGTTTTACCTTTTAGTTTTAACTTGGGAAAATTAATTCGTTTACTACTTTTATCTTTAGTATCTTCTGTCGCGGTGTGTGTTTCGCAGTCATCTGAACAGAACGGAGTGTCATCTTCAATATCTTTGAATTTACCTTTGACTCCACGATTTTTATGTTGAAACGACCATAATGTCTGCCGTCGCTTTAGATCGTGGTCACGTGGATTGTCTATCGTCTGCTTATAAATCTGGGTGTGAGATCTAGGGAATTCTTCCCGTGAAATATTTGGAAGAATATTTGGTACTTTTAAAGTTTCCATGTGAAGTGTATTACTTATAAATATTGTAGAACAATCGCGAAGATGTTATCTAAAAGAGACAAAAACATGCAGTTAGATATTTCTAATCCTTCAATGCATAAACGAAGTGAAATAAACAATCACCACGAGCCGAAACTGATTTGATATTACTTTTAGAATTCAATCACCAATAGCTTCGAACCTTTTTAAAGTCAAGAAACAGTTAACTTCGAAAGACGCGACAGTTTTAATTTATGTAAAGTTGCTGTTTGATACATCGTTATATTTGTTGTATGTTTTTTAAACAGTTTATGCAATATGAATAATTATATTCTTAGTAATAACTACATAAATACACCAAAAACTCACATTATATCATACTTCCAGTAACATGGCATAGTTCAACCTGTAACGAAATACTATTACTTTGTATCTTTTAAATAGCAAATGTAGATAGCGGGGGGGGGGGGGGGGGGGGGGTAAATAAACTGTTGTGTGACTCTGCTTTTAAGTTTGAAGGTGTCGGTTTGTATTTTCATAATTAGGAGATAACTGTATTGTATTTGAAGATTGTTTGACATCAATTGGTGATTTGATGTTAGAAAATTTAGTTTACGGATATTTCCAATCTTCAAATCTTCAAATACATTACGGTTATCTCCATTTTAATGCTACGGCAAAAAAACCAAAATTAACAGAATAAAATTTGAGTTTTTTATTCACCGGAACTAACGTCTGCGCTTGCGTTAACTTCTGACGGCATCAATCATGAAATTGATGTCATGAAATTATTCACGTTGTCCAATAAGAATTGACGCTACATCAAGGATTAAATTAGAATTACAAATATATTTGCGAACGATGTGCAATACAATGTAATGAGGTTACCTATGACTTGCCCGGGATACATGGTACTTCCCGCGTACCTTAGTTTTATTTGCCACTAAAAATTATATACATGGAATTGAAATTGTCGAAATGATTATCCTCTTCTTATTAAAACCTTGAAACATCACGATTTAAATAAAGATTTTATAAATTAACAGTTTTTAGAACGAAATATATTACAGAGCCTGGTATTTTCCATACAAAGTTTTTATATAATTTAAGCCTATCATTTGCTTGCATTCGTTTACTCTTACAAAACATTGTCTAAACCTCATAAAACCCAATCGATTTAAAAATAAACAAAATCAAAATGTTTTTTTCATGATTAATGGACAAAATGTTAATGTTTATTAAAAACCCTGAAACGAAGAAAGGAACCCTACAAAGCATTAGGCTAAACTGGTGTCCTGGCGAGAGAAGATTGCAACGTAAACTATTAAAGGTTGTTAATATTATCCAGTTATTGAAAATTAACCGACTTAATGAAAAAGAAGTCTTAATCATGCTCTCAAGCTTCAAAATTCAATTTCATCTTTCACAGTTGACTTTGGTCATTTATTGGATTAAA